>CAWUFW010006873.1:600000-1087631 GCA_963921515.1 Calotriton arnoldi
ACTGCTGCATTACTTACAATTGTGACACAGTAGCGGCCCGTGGTGGGAGTGCTGCCGGGCGGTGACGTGGGGCGGGGGAGGGGCAGGGTGGGGGGTAGTAAACAATGGAATACCGCCGAATAGAGGTAAGTAAACATATAAATAAATAAAATTAATTCAGTTGCGCGAGCTGCATCGCAAGTGGCAATGCAGCGTGCGCAACGAAATTCGTTTTATTTATTTATATGTTTACTTACCTCTATTTGGCCGTATTCCGTAGTTTACTACACCCCACCCTGCCCCTCCCCGCCCCACGTCACCGCCCGGCAGCACTCCCACCACGGGCCGCTACTGTTGTGACATAATCTCTCTACCATGTTGTTTGTAAACCATTTCAGGAATATTTCCCACAACTTTCTACGTTTTGCATTTCAATTTTACAATCAATTGAATATACAATTGTTAACAGATTTATTTCCTTTTCTTTTCCTCTTTTTATACAATTTCGGTGAAGTACCAATTTTAAACTAAAGGAAAGAGAGATATATATGGATAAGGGGAGGAAGGTTTAGCCAAAAGAATAAGAGTAAGATTGTAAGTGAGGAAGGACTAAAGCGAATGAATATATATATATATATATATTATCTACTGGCGGTCGCCAGTAGATAGTTATAGTTACAACCTATTATCCATAGGAAATCCGCGACATTCTATTTGAAATAACTCTCTTGCCGGTTGACGTTTCTTCGCAAAATTTTCAAACTTTGTGGGGCGCTCCGGTCCGCTCCTACCCTGAAAGTCTCGGGGGGATTCGTCAAGCGGGGGCCGAGAAAAAAGGGGGTCCCAAAACGCGTTTTCCCCATGCAATTTTCCATAGGAAACTTTAGACACGGCTACAGCCCGAACTGCTGAACGGAATTACACCAAATTTGGCAAAGAGGTAGTTCTTGGTTCAGAAAGAACCCTTTTTGTTAAATGGTGTAAATCCGTTCAGTAGTTGCTGAGAAAATCAAAAGTAAAAGTATAGATATATCTATGGCCGCGTCGGATTCGCGCACCCTGCGCGCACCGTCCCGATCACGAGCTGCATGTTAATTGGCTGTCAGCTGGCTGTCAACATTCCGATTCAGGAAATGTTGGCAGCCATTTTGTCCCTCGGTAGAACCGAGGGACAGAAACAAGTGCGCAAAGCGCACAAAGGGGGCAGGGTAGAAACACCCTGACCCCCTAGGTCTGCTCAGGGGGTCCCATAAGGACCCCCTGGGCAGAAAAAGCATTTTTTTTTTTTAAATCGGCAGGATGCGCTCAGGGTGCGCGGATACTGCCGGGAAATCGAGCGCGGTCTCCCGCGCTCGGATTGCATTTGCCCCCGGGTGGCCCAAGTCCCGGGGGCATGGTGGGGGTGTTCAATTTATGTATGGGGGCCTCAAAGGGCCCCCAAGCCCCGGGGACCGCCACCCCCGGGGCTTTCTTTACAAATGGTGCGGGAGGGCTCTGAGCCCTCCCGCAGCCCCGGGGACCACCACCTCCCGGGGCTTCTTTTTTTAAATTAAAAAACCTGTGTGTGGGGGGCTCCAGCCCCCCCACACGCCCCGGGGACCGCCATCTCCCCGGGGCACTAAACATTTAAATATGGGGGTCCGTAACGGACCCCCAAGCCCCGGGGACCACCACCTCCCGGGGCTGTGCACTGGATGGGAGGGGGCCGCGCGGCCCCCTCCTGGAGCCAGTGATGGCCCTGGGGACCGCCACCCCCAGGGCCGGCTCCTGCAGTGTCCCGGGTGCCTACCCTCGGGACACTGCTGTTTGCTATGACAGGACGGAGCCTCACGGCTCCCGTCCTGTCATAGCAGTCTTGTTTGCATTTTGAAAGAGAGGCAGGAAACCTGCTCTCTCTTTCAAAATGCAAACCAATTGCTTTCCACATGGGGAGCAGCATGTTAGCTGCTCCCCATGTGGAAAGCAATGCCGGCTTCCGCAGGAGGCGGGGAGTCGGCTGGGACTGTGGGGGGATTGGGGACCCCCCCACAGTCTCCAACGTGAGGCCAGGCCCCGGGGGATGGGGTCCCCGGGGCCATAAGTGGCCCGGGAGGGGGGCCACGCAGCCCCCTTCCCCAAAGTTTAATAAAAAAAAAAATAAGGTCAAGCCCGGCCCCGGGGGATGGGGTCCCCGGGGCCTTAAAAGGCCTGAGGAGGGGGGCCACGCAGCCCCCTCCAAATAAAAATATAAAAAATCGAGGCCATGCCCCGGGGATGGGGTCCCCGGGGCAATAGAGGCCCAGGGAAGGGGGGCCACGCGGCCACCTTCCCGTTTTTTTTTAATTTTAATTTAAAAAAGGGGTAAGGCCCTGGGGGATGGGGTCCCCAGGGCCTAAAGATAGGAAAGGAAGGGGGGCCACACAGCCCCCTTCAGGAAAAAAACAAAAAAACGATCGGCCCGCAGGCCCCGCCCCCTTCCTTCACCACTCTGCAAACGCGCCCCTGGCGCGTTTGCAGATGGGGAAGTAACTCCCCTTCAATACTGGGGGTCCCTGAGGCCAACTAGCCCACCAGGAACCTCCAGTATGCGCCAGGGGCTGCCTTGCAGAGAGGTGTACAGAGGCCACGCCCCTTTTACACCTCTCTGCAATGCAGCTCTGTGGCGCTTAATGGAGGTAGCTGGTGGGCTAGTTGCACCCCAGGGACCCTCAGGATTCAAGGGAGTTAATCCCCGACTTAAAACGCGCCACGGGGCGCGTTTGCACAGTGGTGAAGGGAGGGGCGGGGCTTCAGGTGACATGTGTGCAAACAGGCCCCGTGGCGCGTTTTAAGATGGGGAATTAAATCCCCTTCAATCCTGAGGGTCCTTGGGGCCAACTAGCCCAACAGGTACATCCAGAAAGCGCCACAGAGCTGCGTTGCAGAGAGGTGTAAAAGGGGTGTGGCCTCTCTACACATCTCTGCAACGCAGCCCCTGGCGCATACTGGAGGTTCCTGGTGGGCTAGTTGGCCCGTAGGGACCCTCATGATTCAAGGGGACTTAATCCCCCAACTTAAAACGCGCCACGGGGCGCGTTTGCACAGATGTCACCTCAGGCCCCGCCCCTCCCTTCACCATTGTGCAAATATTCCTCTAAAATCTGCCGAACTACGAATTCCGATTTACTCACCTGTTATCAGGAGAGACCTCAGTGCTGTATCTTTCAGCCCAGTACTGGTCCTGAAAAGTAATTTTAACCGTACTTACCAGTAACTTGAATTTCCTTCCATAGGCTAACATTGACTGGTTTCACTTGGAAATTCTTCTAAGTGTGGAGTTTTGGAACTTTAAAATATTCCTCTAAAATCAGCCGAAATACGAATTCCTTTTACTCACCTGTTATCAGGAGAGACCTCAGTGCTGCATCTTTCAGCCCAGTACTGATCCTCAAAAGTAATTTTAACCGTACTTACCAGTAACTTGAATTTCCTTCCATAGGATATCATTGCCTGCTTTTTGCTGAAAAAGTTTCTAAGTGTTGATTTTTGAAACATACAAATATTCCTCTAAAATCAGCCGAAATACGAATTTCGATTTACTCACCTGTTATCAGGAGAGACCTCAGTGCTGCATCTTTCAGCCCAGTACTGGTCCTGAAAAGTAATTTTAACCGTACTTACCAGTAACTTGAATTTCCTTCCATAGGCTAACATTGACTGGTTTCACTTGGAAATTCTTCTAAGTGTGGAGTTTTGGAACTTTATAATATTCCTCTAAAATCAGCCGAAATACGAATTCCGATTTACTCACCTGTTATCAGGAGACACCTCAGTGCTGCATCTTTCAGCCCAGTACTGATCCTCAAAAGTAATTTTAACCGTACTTACAAGTAACTTGAATTTCCTTCCATAGGATATCATTGCCTGCTTTTTGCTGAAAAAGTTTCTAAGTGTTGATTTTTGAAACATACAAATATTCCTCTAAAATCAGCCGAAATACGAATTTCGATTTACTCACCTGTTATCAGGAGAGACCTCAGTGCTGCATCTTTCAGCCCAGTACTGGTCCTGAAAAGTAATTTTAACCGTACTTACCAGTAACTTGAATTTCCTTCCATAGGCTAACATTGACTGGTTTCACTTGGAAATTCTTCTAAGTGTGGAGTTTTGGAACTTTATAATATTCCTCTAAAATCAGCCGAAATACGAATTCCGATTTACTCACCTGTTATCAGGAGACACCTCAGTGCTGCATCTTTCAGCCCAGTACTGATCCTCAAAAGTAATTTTAACCGTACTTACAAGTAACTTGAATTTCCTTCCATAGGATATCATTGCCTGCTTTTTGCTGAAAAAGTTTCTAAGTGTCGATTTTTGAAACATACAAATATTCCTCTAAAATCAGCCGAAATACGAATTCCGATTTACTCACCTGTTATAAGGAGAGTCCTCAGTGCTGTATCTTTCAGCCCAGTACTGGTCCTGAAAAGTAATTTTAACCGTACTTACCAGTAACTTATATTTTCTTCCATAGGAATCCATTGTCTGGTTTTCAGCAGAAAAGTTTCAAAGTATCGATTTTCACAAACTACAAATATTCCTTAAAAATCGCCTGTATGACTTAAACGCATTCTTTCAACTGTTTACAGGAGATGCACCAGTGCTGGATCCAGGATCCAACACTGAGTAAGAAAAATAATGATAACAGTTTTTACCTGCTAAGTGAATTTCCTTCCATAGGATAACATTGGTGATTCTATGAGAAAAAGTTTCTGTCAACTTTTAAAATACAATAATATTCCTTAAAAATCACGACTGTAACCAAAACGCTTTTACTCAACTGTTTACAGGAGATGTACCAGGACTGAATCTAGGATCCAGTCCTGTGGTTAGAAAAGTAATCCATAAAGTAACTAATTGCATTTAACTAGAAATTCACATTGAGCTGAATGTTGCAATGTGTTTGAAAATGTGTTGCCCATTGCAACAACTGTAACTACTGTACTTAAAAGTCTATTGCCTATGTGCAAAGTATTTAAACTAAAGTAATTCATTCTGAGAAAGTATTTTTGTAATGTAATGTATAATGTAATTACAATGTAATTTAAAAATAAAATATGTAAAAAAAATAATTCTAAAAATGTAATAAATCAGTATGAAAAAAATTAATATAACAATTAATACATTTAAAAATTGTCATTTACAAAACCTTTGAAATTCACTGAAAAAACCGTAGGTTTCAGACATGTTATAGTTAGGAATTAGCATTTAAAAAACCTTTGAAATTCACTGAAAAAACCATAGGTTTCAGATATGTTATAGTTAGAAATTAGCATTTAAAAAACCTTTGAAATTCACTGAAAAAACCATAGGTTTTAGGGACCGTTATAGTTAGTTGGACATTGCACTCGTACAAAACCCGTGAAATTCCCCGTTATAGTTAGTTCAGCTAACTATAACTCGCGCCCCGCAATGCACTGCTGATGACGTCACATATTACATCACTCATGACATGGTCAGTGACATCACTGATGACATCACTGATGACATCTCAAATGACATCACTGATGACATCATCCACGTGATAATCTGATGCTGCTCCTCACACCCTAATATAACCTTTGATACACCCAATCTAAATTACAGACTGCCATTCGCAAAACCATAGACACTCCAACACCAATAACTACATACCCACTCACTGTTTCTTAGGTCTACACACACACATCCACTCACTCACCCGTACAGTCACTCATACTTATGGTCACTCAGTACAGGACTATCATATGCACTCTTACTCCTATATAGACACTCAAACACCGCCACTCATCCATAGAGGTACTCACACTCCTAGTCAGTCATGCAAATAATTAAACACACTGCCATTTACTCACCTATACAGTTATACACACACCAGCTCACTTAATCATACAAATACTAGCACATTGTTACGCTCCTATACAATCACTGATACAAGCACACACTCATCCATACAGCCACTATCACAATCACTCACTCTCGCTTATAGCTATTTATATACTCCAACACACATATATACTGCCTTTTACATATGTAGTTACTCACACATGTACCACTGGGACATACATTCACTCACTAACACACTCTTACACACACTTACCCACCCATACAGTCTATCACAGATGCACTCTTGAAACCATCCACCCAGTGAATTACCCACTCACACATCTATGCACAGAGTCGCACACACCCCTCCCACACAAACACTCAGGCACCCATACAGATACTCAGACAACCATTCAATAACTCATATAGACACTCATGTAGCTATTCACAAACACATGCAGCCACTTACACAGCAACAGACAGACGGATACAGACATTCACCCAGTTTAGTCACTAACCCATGCATTCAGTAAGATACGTTAAATCACTCACTTATAGAGTCAGTCACGCACCTACTAAATCATCCATTCAGACACTTATACACCCACTCATTCTTCAATACGCCTTTCCCTATATTTATTAAAAATATTTAAACTTTACAGAAACACACAGTCACTGGATGATGTCATCAGTGATGTCATTTGAGATGTCATCAGTGATGTCATCAGTGATGTCACTGACCATGTCATGAGTGATGTAATATGTGACGTCATCAGCAGTGCATTGCGGGGCGCGAGTTATAGTTAGCTGAACTAACTATAACGGGGGAATTTCACGGGTTTTGTACGAGTGCAATGTCCAACTAACTATAACTGTCCCTAAAACCTATGGTTTTTTCAGTGAATATATATATATATATACACACACACACACACTTATAAAACTTAAACCAACAGGTACACTAATAGAAACACATTAAAATTATTATTAATAAAAATAAAGATGAACACACATATATATATATATATATATATATAAATATATGTTTTCTCATACGGGGCTCCTTCTGCCTGCCTCCGCCCTCTGCAGAGGATCGCTGGTTGTTGGCGAAGCGCACCAACTTACGAATTTCTGTAGCAATATAAATAAAGCGATCACTCAGAGGTCTGCATACACCAGAAGATGATTTAATCCAGGTTACGCGTTTCGCTTGCACAGCAAGCTTGGTCACACAGTGTTGCATGGGAAATGACTTGCAATACATAGGAGTTGTAGAAATCAAGAAAGGACCAAACGTTAGTGTTCTCTATGCAACAAAATTGGCTTCCATTTTGTAATATGCTATTTCTTCATGAAATGTAATAAACCTCTTACTTTACAAAGGTCAAAGAGTATTACCATCATACTTGCTTTACCCAAGTGGATCAAACCAGTCCTCTCAAAACATCATTGCATTTCCTGCACCATACAATAATGTGAACTTCTGGATACAGCCCAGCCATTGTTAGAGTACAGGTAACGTTGATTTAAACAGTGTAAATGCGGTGGCCATTTTGTAACGGTATAGTACCTACTTTCCACCTCATAATACAAACTTCTGAATACAGCCCAGCCACTGTTAGAGTACAGGTAAAGTTGATGTAAACAGTGTAAATGCGGTGGCCATTTTGTAACGGTATAGTACCTACTTTCCACCTCATGTTGCTAAGGTAATCCCTGCGCATGCAAGTACGGTATCGGTTGTTCTGATACTTGTAAGATCTGCAGAACTAACAGAAGATGGTGCCCTGAACAATATCTAATTTCAGTCGACATAGTGCCGTATGGAATAGACAGGGGTGAGTACAGTCCGGAATGTAGGGGGACGTGCTCAAGTTGCAAGTAACTAATGAAGACCGCACCAGGTGTAAACACACAGTGGCTGGAAAGAGATGAGAAATAAAACGGTACCTGAAGAGATAGCTGTATATACCGCAAGGTGCCAGAGGGGGCAGGAATGATAACTGTCTAAACTCTACAGTATTGGCAAAGTGCCATAAGAGACTAACCTCTCATGTGATTCTTGCATAACTCCATGTAAAATGCCGTTCCCCATACATCAACACTACACCCAGTAGTCCACCAAAAATTTTAATAAAATTCCAAATCATCTGTGTCTGAATCAAAATTAGTATAAAGTTGTTGTTAGACTGAAAGAGAGAACTAGAAAAGGATATCTCTTATCTGTCATGTGAGGCCCTTCACCATATTGATAGAAGAAAAGGGTAGGGGAATGCAGTGAGGGTTGGTTCTCAGTTTTCGCCCTTCCTTTTCTCCTGTGAAAAGAAAAGAATATATAAAAAAACATTAAAATCCGTGAGCAATCTCATGTTTGATTAAAAACTTTCATACAAAATACAAACCACATAATTGCATGACTGTACAGTAAACAGATAAAGGCACATCAACATACGGAATAATTTTCTTTGTCATTTATCATTACTCATGTAAATGAATATTCATTTCTTCGTCTTGGTTAAGCCCTTCTGGGCTTTTGGTTTGGAGGTTGATTATATGCCAGGATTCTTTTTTACGTAGTTGAAGGACTCTGTTGCCCCCTCTCTGTGTGCGTTCAATCTATTCTATCGCAAAGAAAGTCAAAAGGGAGCTGTTGGACAGGTGGTACTCTGCGAAGTGTCTGGCTACAGGATATTGGGGGTCCTTATTAGTGATGGCCCTCATGTGTTCTAACACTCTTTTCTTTGTTGCTAGGGTGGTACTGGCCAAATATCTTTTCATACATGGGCATTCAAGGATATAGATGGTAAATATCGTGCCACATGTGAGGAACTGTTTTATAGTTTTTTCTCCTGTGGGTGTGGGGTAACTTTTCCTCATGGAGCTGTTTCTGCAGGCCTTACAGTGACCACAGGGAAAGAAGCCTTGAAGGTTGATTTGAGTGTGTTGGCTGATGTTAGTAATATCTCCCTTAACTAAGAGATCTCTGAGATTTCTCCCTTTCCTGTATGTTATCTGCGGCCTTTCTTGCAAGGTATGACCTATAATCGGGTCACTGGTGAGGATATTCCAGATCCTTGTCAGTATCTTGGATATAGCCTTCGACTCCTTATTGTAAGTGAGGATCACTCTAGTCGGGGTGTCGTCCTCAGGGCTGTCTTTTTCTCTCAGGGTTTCCTCTCTGTTTACTTTACTGATTTTATCTTTCGCTCTGTTCAAGACCCAGTTGGGGTACCCTCTCTCTCAAAATCTTTTCATCATGTTCTCTTGTTCGTTTACAAAGCTATCATGTGTGCTACAGTTCCTTCTTGCTCTCAGCAGTTCACCAAATGGAATACTCCATTTGAGTGTTTCTGGGTGACTGCTGAGAGCATGGAGGAGGCTGTTTCCTGCCGTTGACTTCCTGTGTAGTTTGGTCACCAACTTGGCGTTTTTAACCTCCACCACCACATCCAGGAATTCGAGCTGTTTTTTGCTGATGGTGTAGGTGAGTTTAATGTTAGAAGTGTTGTTGTTAAGGTCTGTTATCATGTCTATGGCACTTTCCTCACTGCCTTTCCATACTACAAAGAGATCATCTATATATCTATACCATTTGATCACCTTGCAGGGTGCGTGGTCTTGCTCGAGTTTTTTAAGGACTTCTCCCTCCCATACCCCAGAAACAAATTAGCAAAACTGGGGGCAAAGCAAGTACCCATGGCTGTCCCGAGTACCTGTTTAAACATGGTGCCATTAAATAAAAACATGTTATTCAGTAGGCAAAATTTCATAAGTACTAGTAACATTTCTGTGTGTTCCAAATAACAGATGTCACGTGTACTTAAATAGTATTTGCAACAAAGGACACCTAGGGAATGGTCAATAATGGAATACAATGAGTTAACGTCAAGAGCAATCATTTGGAAGTCCTCCTCCCATACAATATCTTTGATTTTAGCCAGGAAGTCTTTGGTATCCCTTACATGTGAGGGGAGTTTCTCTACCTATTCACGAAGAAAATGATCTATATATTTTGAAATATTTTCTGTGACACAACCAATAGAGGATACGATAGGTCTACCAGGAGGCACTGTTGGGTTCTTGTGTATCTTAGGTAACAAATAAAAGATGGGGGTTCTGGGGTAATCACATTTGAAGTAACAATATTCCTCCCATTGTAGAATCCCTTTATCTTTACACTCAGTAAGAGTGTTCCATATGTTAACAATGCTAGCGTTGTACTCATTCATATCAGTGGGGACATAACATTTTGTGTCTGTGAGCTGTTTGGTGGCTTCCGTGATGTAAGCTGCCCTGTCCCAAAGTACAACGTTGCCACCTTTGTCTGCAGGACGGATGATAATATTCTCGTCCTCCTTCAGGGATTTGATAAATTCCCACTGTTGCTTGGTGAAATTGGTATGATCAGAGTTTCTGTTATTTTGGCGTTTGCGGAATTTTATAAGGTCTTTGGTTGTCGTCTCATGAAAGGCATCGATGTTATCATGTGCCATGAGTGGTAAGAAGATGGATTTAGGTCTAAAATCAGTGAGAGCAGGATAGTCGGTTCTAGGGGTGAATTGTTCTGTGCACTGATCTAGACCTGATTCCAGGTATAAATCCTGCATGACTGTCAGTGTTTCCCTATCTCTTATACTAAGAGTTGTGTTATTCTCTCCACCCAGTCTTTTTCCAAGGATTTCTGATGTACCTTTAAGACTATGCCATTTTTTTAATTTCACTTTCCGGACAAATTTAAACATGTCTATACGTGTTTCAGGATAATTAAAGGAGATGGTAGGGCAGAATGACAATCCTAGGCACAGTGTACGTTTTTCAAACATGGTAAGAGGTCTGTATGATAGGTTTATGATTGTTTTGTTTACCATATCGTCATCCATCATTTCTGATTCTTTTGGCCCATCTGTCTTGTTCTCATAAGCCGATTGCTTCGTCCTCTGCCTCTTTTGGATTCTTTGTCGTTGGAGTTTCCTCCTTCTCCAGTTTCTTCCAGGTTTCTTCCTCGACCTCTGCCTCATCCTCGTCCTCTCCCTCGCGTTTTCGTTGGTTGGACAATCCGCGGTATCTCCCTCCTTGTTCTCAGCACACGGAACTCGTCTAAAAAAGTCGGTTGAATTCTTTGGCCTTGTTCTATCGTTATGTGTGGCGTTTGTGTTTGGCGTTCTTCTATTTCCACATCACTGCTTGTCACGGAGTCCGTTCCGCTCATATTCTCTGTTTCACTTTCCAGGGGTTCACCCAGTGATAGCTTTTCATACAGATGGTCGTACTTATGTGAGTAGGTAAGTATTCGACCACTCTCATCGTCTATGCAGTCGCGGTGCAGTTTACGCTGTTTCCGTACTTTAATGTCTTCCTCATAAGTTTTTAATTTTAGTTTCAGGTCATCCACAAATCTCTTTATTATTTCTTGTTCTTTATGATTTTTCAGTTCATCTTCCAATGTTTTTAATTCCTGCAACAATGATGCTCTATCTTCCCAAGCGTATTTCACCAGAATGGTTAGCATTTGTTTAGAACTTTTTGCCGAATTTTCTGACCACTCATCGAGCATCTTGGGGTTTGGGGATTCGTACGAGGGAGTAATATAAATTCTTAATCCTCTGGGAACCATATCTTTTTCTATATAATCTTGTAACGAGATTGCCTCCCACCATTTGGATATCTCTGACTTCTTGATTTTTTCTAATCTCCTAAGTTTGTCTTGTAAGGTGTTATCCTTGGGTTTTGATTCTGTCCTTGCTTGTCCTTTATTCGGTGCTCTGGCAAAGAGACTGAGGGCAGCTGCCCTTCTTTCTGATTCTTCTTCCATGTTGGTGGTATCCTTTCCTGTCTGTACACTTCGTGCAACAAAAATGTGGACTACGTGTACAAAAACTGGCAGTGTCCTGGAGCATGCACCTCCCCTCACAACGATGTGAGGTTCCTGCTGCCTGAGGTGTCGTGAGTTGTAATCACAGCGTGCTATATTAGTATGCACGATCTATGTTAAGTATTCTTGAAAAGTATCCAAACAGAGTTAGGTGGGAGAAGTCTTACAAATATTTAGTTTGTTACTTAATATTATGTGAGGTTCCGTTTTTAAGTCTTGGGAAAGAAGGTGGGTAATCGTGAGAACGTCAGTAATCCTTGTGTTGATAAAATTGCTGAAAATACCTGCTGGCAAGCAACCACTGTGTGGCGTTTTATAATGTTTCTGTACTAACCCAGATGGGCAGGGTGCCTGCCAGTCAGTACCCCTCTCTATTGTCCCATATGTCCAATCTGCGCGCCGAGATCAGCCCAGAGTTTCTCTCCTATTATGCCCGCTTTGCAGGCTCCGTGTCCTGCCACAGACAGGGCGGAAGGTGAGAAGGACACACGTCCTTCGACCCGTCTCCTTCCCCCTCCCCGTACCCCTGGGCAGCCCCACACGGAGTTCTTACCTGCAAGATGTCTTGTGTAACGGGGCCGTTTGGAAACTCCTCTGCTGTGATTTCACCAGGTTCTGTGAGCTGTATCGTTGCTTCTGTCAGCTCGATCGCTGTGATTCGTTTTCCCGCAATCGCTGCTCGCCGTCAGATCGTTATGCATGGAAACGTCAGCGCGATCACTAATAACCGTGATTACACCATTTTCAGGAACCCAGATGCTTCTCTCTGTTGGCTCGGTCCCCGTAGTTTTTTCTCAATGATCACTTTTTGGTCGAGATGGACATTATTCCTCAATAAAGTTTTATCGTCACTTCTCCGGCCTCCTCTGCTTGTAAAATACCGACACTTCAAGCCGGGCCCTGGAAGGCTCATTTAATGTTTTCTCATATGGGGCTCCTTCTGCCTGCCTCCGCCCTCTGCAGAGGATCGCTGGTTGTTGGCGGAGTGCGCCAACTTAGGAATTTCTGTAGCAATATAAATAAAGCGATCACTCAGAGGTCTGCATACACCAGAAGATGATTTAATCCAGGTTACGCGTTTCGCTTGCACAGCAAGCTTGGTCACACAGTGTTACATGGGAAATGACTTGCAATACATAGGAGTTGTAGAAATCAAGAAAGGACCAAACGTTAGTGTTCTCTATGCAACAAAATTGGCTTCCATTTTGTAATATGCTATTTCTTCATCTAATGTAATAAACCTCTTACTTTACAAAGGTCAAAGAGTATTACCATCATACTTGCTTTACCCAAGTGGTCAAACCAGTCCTCTCAAAACATCATTGCATTTCCTGCACCATACAATAATGTGAACTTCTGGATACAGCCCAGCCATTGTTAGAGTACAGGTAACGTTGATTTAAACAGTGTAAATGCGGTGGCCATTTTGTAACGGTATAGTACCTACTTTCCACCTCATAATACAAACTTCTGAATACAGCCCAGCCACTGTTAGAGTACAGGTAAAGTTGATGTAAACAGTGTAAATGCGGTGGCCATTTTGTAACGGTATAGTACCTACTTTCCACCTCATGTTGCTAAGGTAATCCCTGCGCATGCTCTCACTGATTTTAGACCTAAATCCATCTTCTTACCACTCATGGCACATGATAACATCGATGCCTTTCATGAGACAACAACCAAAGACCTTATAAAATTCCGCAAACGCCAAAATAACAGAAACTCTGATCATACCAATTTCACCAAGCAACAGTGGGAATTTATCAAATCCCTGAAGGAGGACGAGAATATTATCATCCGTCCTGCAGACAAAGGTGGCAACGTTGTACTTTGGGACACGGCAGCTTACATCACGGAAGCCACCAAACAGCTCACAGACACAAAATGTTATGTCCCCACTGATATGAATGAGTACAACGCTAGCATTGTTAACATATGGAACACTCTTACTGAGTGTAAAGATAAAGGGATTCTACAATGGGAGGAATATTGTTACCTCAAATGTGATTACCCCAGAACCCCCAACTTTTATTTGTTACCTAAGATACATAAGGACCCAACAGTGCCTCCTGGTAGACCTATCGTATCCTCTATTGGTTGTGTCACAGAAAATATTTCAAAATATATAGATCATTTTCTTCGTGAATATGTAGAGAAACTCCCCTCACATGTAAGGGATACCAAAGACTTCCTGGCTAAAATCAAAGATATTGTATGGGAGGAGGACTTCCAAATGATTGCTCTTGACGTTAACTCATTGTATTCCATTATTGACCATTCCCTAGGTGTCCTTTGTTGCAAATACTATTTAAGTACACGTGACATCTGTTATTTGGAACACACAGAAATGTTACTAGTACTTATGAAATTTTGCCTACTGAATAACATGTTTTTATTTAATGGCACCATGTTTAAACAGGTACTCGGGACAGCCATGGGTACTTGCTTTGCCCCCAGTTTCGCTAATTTGTTTCTGGGGGTATGGGAGGGAGAAGTCCTTAAAAAACTCGAGCAAGACCACGCACCCTGCAAGGTGATCAAATGGTATAGATATATAGATGATCTCTTTGTAGTATGGAAAGGTAGTGAGGAAAGTGCCATAGACATGATAACAGACCTTAACAACAACACTTCTAACATTAAACTCACCTACACCATCAGCAAAAAACAGCTTGAATTCCTGATGTGGTGGTGGAGGTTAAAAACCACTAGTTGGTGACCAAACTACACAGGAAGTCAACGGCAGGAAACAGCCTCCTCCATGCTCTCAGCAGTCACCCAGAAACACTCAAATGGAGTATTCCATTTGGTGAACTGCTGAGAGCAAGAAGGAACTGTAGCACACATGATAGCTTTGTAAACGAACAAGAGAACATGATGAAAAGATTTTGAGAGAGAGGGTACCCCAACTGGGTCTTGAACAGAGCGAAAGATAAAATCAGTAAAGTAAACAGAGAGGAAACCCTGAGAGAAAAAGACAGCCCTGAGGACGACACCCCGACTAGAGTGATCCTCACTTACAATAAGGAGTCGAAGGCTATATCCAAGATACTGACAAGGATCTGGAATATCCTCACCAGTGACCCGATTATAGGTCATACCTTGCAAGAAAGGCCGCAGATAACATACAGGAAAGGGAGAAATCTCAGAGATCTCTTAGTTAAGGGAGAGATTACTAACATCAGCCAACACACTCAAATCAACCTTCAAGGCTTCTTTCCCTGTGGTCACTGTAAGGCCTGCAGAAACAGCTCCATGAGGAAAAGTTACCCCACACCCACAGGAGAAAAAACTATAAAACAGTTCCTCACATGTGGCACGATATTTACCATCTATATCCTTGAATGCCCATGTATGAAAAGATATGTAGGCAGTACCACCCTAGCAACAAAGAAAAGAGTTAGAACACATGAGGGCCATCACTAATAAGGACCCCCAATATCCTGTAGCCAGACACTTCACAGAGTACCACCTGTCCAACAGCTCCCTTTTGACTTTCTTTGCGATAGAATAGATTGAACGCACACAGAGAGGGGGCAACAGAGTCCTTCAACTACGTAAAAAAGAATCCTGGCATATAATCAACCTCCAAACCAAAAGCCCAGAAGGGCTTAACCAAGACAAAGAAATGAATATTCATTTACATGAGTAATGATAAATGACAAAGAAAATTATTCCGTATGTTGATGTGCCTTTATCTGTTTACTGTACAGTCACGCAATTATGTTGTTTGTATTTTGTATGAAAGTTTTTAATCAAACATGAGATTGCTCACGGATTTTAATGTTTTTTTTTATATATTCTTTTCTTTTCACAGGAGAAAAGGAAGGGGCGAAAACTGAGAACCAACCCTCACTGCATTCCCTACCCTTTTCTTCTATCAATATGGTGAAGGGCCTGACATGACAGATAAGAGATATCCTTTTCTAGTTCTCTCTTTCAGTCTAACAACAACTTTATACTAATTTTGATTCAGACACAGATGATTTGGAATTTTATTTAAATTTTTGGTGGACTACTGGGTGTAGTGTTGATGTATGGGGAACAGCATTTTACATGGAGTTATGCAAGAATCACATGAGAGGTTAGTCTCTTATGGCACTTTGCCAATACTGTAGAGTTTAGACAGTTATCATTCCTGCCCCCTCTGGCACCTTGCGGTATATACAGCTATCTCTTCAGGTACCGTTTTATTTCTCATCTCTTTCCAGCCACTGTGTGTTTACACCTGGTGCGGTCTTCATTAGTTACTTGCAACTTGAGCACGTCCCCCTACATTCCGGACTGTATTCACCCCTGTCTATTCCATACGGCACTATGTCGACTGAAATTAGATATTGTTCAGGGCACCATCTTCTGTTAGTTCTGTAGATCTTACAAGTATCAGAACAACCGATACCGTACTTGCATGCGCAGGGATTACCTTAGCAACATGAGGTGGAAAGTAGGTACTATACCGTTACAAAATGGCCACCGCATTTACACTGTTTACATCAACTTTACCTGTACTCTAACAGTGGCTGGGCTGTATTCAGAAGTTTGTATTATGAGCTGGAAAGTAGGTACTATACCGTTACAAAATGGCCACCACATTTACACTGTTTAAATCAACGTTACCTGTACTCTAACAATGGCTGGGCTGTATCCAGAAGTTCACATTATTGTATGGTGCAGGAAATGCAATGATGTTTTGAGAGGACTGGTTTGATCCACTTGGGTAAAGCAAGTATGATGGTAATACTCTTTGACCTTTGTAAAGTAAGAGGTTTATTACATTAGATGAAGAAATAGCATATTACAAAATGGAAGCCAATTTTGTTGCCTAGAGAACACTAACGTTTGGTCCTTTCTTGATTTCTACAACTCCTATGTATTGCAAGTCATTTCCCATGTAACACTGTGTGACCAAGCTTGCTGTGCAAGCGAAACGCGTAACCTGGATTAAATCATCTTCTGGTGTATGCAGACCTCTGAGTGATCGCTTTATTTATATTGCTACAGAAATATATAAATATATATCAAATGTAATTGAAAAAATTAAATGACTATAAAACCAACAAAAATTTAAATATAAACAAAAAAAGTACAAATTATTTATATGTATAAATACATTTTAAAAATCATTAAAAATTTAAATTACATAAATATTAATAGTTCTTTCTAAACAGTAGTCAGATTTACTATTCTAACTCCAACGTAAGCAACAATAGGGAAAGTGTTGGCCTTTGGAGGGTTTATATTTGGGGCCTGATTTAGGTCCCTAGTACTCCGCCAAGTCAACAGGCTTTCACCCACCGTATTTAGATGCATGCAGGCTGCCTCGCTGCCCGCGTCGACAGAGTGTTTACCAACACAGTCGCAGCACACCGCCGCCGATGCAGTGGACTCCAATGCTGGCGAATTCTACTCCGTCGCCATGAGGGCAGCAGGTTCCCCACCAAGCAGATTTAGATTTCACGGTTGTACTGGCAGTCTACTAGCGGCATTTCCCAGACAGAGGGAGTCCATTGAGGTACGCATTAAACTATGCACCATCACTGTGGCCATTGGATGGATGCTAGTAGAAAACACCTGATGTCCATTGGCCGAATGGAAACACCTCCATACCACACTATAGAACACACCCCATTTCAGACCATGATTCTTTGCCATTCCACCTCTACCACAACTTACGCTACCAGAGGCTTAGCCAGGTAAGTGAGGTATCTTATTTTCATTCTCCCTGTCTCCTGTCCCTTTATCCTCTTTCATTTAGTACCGTGTGGTCAATTTTTTACTTTAATCTTATTTTTTGCACAATGCCAGGCCCCAAAAATCCACGTTTTACTGAGGGAGAATTGTCAGTCATGGTGGATGAAATCCTAAAAGTAGAGCCACAATTGTTTGGAGCCCAAGTCAAAAATACACTCCTATCCCAGAAAAGGCAAATGTGGTACAGAAAATTCCACAGAGGGAATGCTTTAGCAAACAACATGTGCACACAGGAGGGAATTAGGAAGAGGTGGAACGACCTGTAGGGGAGGGTGCATTTCCTGGCCCCCAAACATTACATGGAGGCCCAGAGGACTGGTGGTGGTTCTCCCAGGCCCCCAATACCATTCATGCCCTGGGTTGCGAAGGTCTTGCAGATCCTACATACTGAGAACTTGACAGGAATACCAGTGGAGTGAAGTCTGGTAAGTTACACTTTGCAAAGTCTCAATAAACCTCAATGTTCTGTTTGTTCTCAACTCAGCTGTTGCCAATGTGTCCTGCACAAACTTTCCTAACATACAAACCTCATAGCATCAGCTTCAGATACTTTAGATTGTTTGCTTGAATGTATGTGTTGAATCTAAGATTACATGGGTCAATCTCCATTACATGTCACATGATGGTATGGTGCCTGTAAGTGTTAAGACACCAAATAACCCATTACCCATATATGTGTCAAAATGTCTGGCCCATTTCCACTGCATATTATCCAGAGGTATGTTCCAGTAAATTTCGAGAGTGTTGGGAAGTTGTTTTTGAAATGACTACAACTACCATGATGCCCTGTTTTTGTTTCTCAAAAGAATATTGTATGTCATGTTGCTCATTCTCTCTTTGCCATCATATTTCAACATACGGTAAAGTGCCACATAGTGATCAATCCCTATTCAATGCTCTCTTTTGAAAATGGTTTGTGTTGTTTTCTGAATGGTGTCCTGTTCTTCTTAACCACCTGTATTGATGTCATGAGTTTCACTAATCAAACTGTGTTGACACAAAAATTGTCAGGTATGCAAATTACTATGCTGAATATAAGTGGTACTTTCAAAAATTGACACTGCACTTTTCACATAATGACTAATGCCAAACATCCATCCAAGTAGTGGAAATGTCTGTTATGCAGATAGCTAGGCCATGGAATGGTCAATTACACATTTCACCTCTCCGCTGTTTTGAGCTGAATGTTTAGGAGATGTTAGTTATAGTCCCTAATCACTTCATGAGCATATCAGGACATCTTATTACTGGATTATTTGAAGTTGTACTGTTTGAAATTGATAAAAGATAGGGTAATATGTGCAATACCACTGGAAGCTATCATCACAATCATCTCTACCTATTTTGTCTTCTAGGTACCTACACATTGTTTGCCTCTAAAGATTTGGATGTACAATACACACTTTTATTTACTAATAAGAATGACCTCCATTTCTCAATAGGTCAAACTGGCCGAGCACATGGGCAGGTTCCAGCCACTGAAGAAACCTCCACTCCAGACCAGGATCAAACCTTCAGTGAGGAAAGCACCCCTGGTAATATGGAGGAGTTTGAGAAGCCTGGCACATCTGGTCAGTCTGAGCAGACAGCTCCAGTGAAACTCCCTGCACCCACTCCTCCCACCCCAGCTGTGACACCTCAGCAACCCAAAGACTCCACTTCTTTTGCTCCTCCAACTGTGACACCGATCGTGTGCCCCCCCCTGCCCCTGGTGATGTTAAAACCACACCATCACCAGCTCCAGCTTACCCAGGAGCCAGTCAGATAGGGCACAAGATAGTGGGGTTAGGGGTCGCGGGAGTTTGTGGGCTAGCATACTGAGTCCACTGGGGTCACTGACACCCAGACCACCATTGACCAAGTCTTGGGAGCCTACCATCTGTGTCAAGGCATAATGGGCCAGGTACTCACCGAGCATGTGTTTTGATGAAATGATGCCACACATATTGCTTTAGTGGCAATACACGACAGAGAACAAGTCAAATGTAATATTCAAATCTCCCATTCAATCGCAGTGTGAGTTGCATTGGTACAAGATTTGTACATCCAAAGTCTGTGTCTGTCTTTCCCAGGAACAACCCAGGTTCCCTTTGTACTTGGAAACAGCACCATATGCCTGCAAATGTCACAACTCTGAAATGTCCAAATGAAGGTGACATGGTGAAGGAACCTAAAACAGATTAAAAAAAAATATTATTAATCACACAGAACATGATGGCCACATTACAAAGTCTATAGTTGGAGGACACAGTTTCACAAAACAATCAAGAATAACCAATGTAACTGACCACAGTAGTCAATGTGTCCACACTTTGATCTACAAACACATTTGGCCTGATTGTCCCTGAACTTGCTCTTCCCAACAAGGTACCACCACATACTCTCATCACCACATCAATAGTGGTGTAACAGTGAAAGACATGACATGTAAAGATATACATACAATCATGAGTAGAAGTTGTCAATGACATCTAGACGTAATTCAACTCCTTCCTCTTCACCACTATCATCTTCCTTTGGCATATCAGGATCCTCACCCAGAGCCTCTTCTTGGTCTCTATCTTCTGCGATGTAAGGGATGTTCCTTCTCAGGGTGATGTTGTGGAGCATGCAGCATGCCAAGGTGACTTAACACACCTTAGCGGGTGAGTAGAGGAGGGCTCCACCACCTTTGTCCAGTCAACGAAACCTGGCCTTTAGGAGCCCAAAAGCCTGCTCCACTGGCCACCGTGTTCTTCCATGGGCCTCATTGAAGCAAACTTACCCTAGCATTGTTGGATTCCTCAGCAGTGCCAAAAACCATGGTCAGTTGGGATGAGCTGAGTATCCTAGATAAAAGACAAAAAAGGCCCAAAATAATGTAACACAACTCCAGATTATGCAACTAGCAATACCCCAAACAATATAATGAAAGATTGTACTGACCAACAAGCTAGACCCTCTCAGGTCCTAGTTGATACATTTGCAGGAGTATGGGGTGATTCCTTAGTACAAAGGAGTCATGGACAGGACCAGGGAAACGGGCACAAACGCTTGTGATGTACAAATCCGGTAAGCAGAGTACTTGCACATTGATTGAATGGAAGTTCTTTTGATTCTGGTAGACTTGTTCTCTGGGGTGTGGTGGCACTAAGGCAATATATGTGTCATCAATTGCTCCAATCACATGTGTTAGGTGACCCAAACTGTAGAAGTCACCCTTCACGTTGGCTAAATCCTGCTGCTGTGGAAACTGGATGAAGCTGTTGAAGTGTCTCATCATTGAAGATAGAACTTTTTGTAGCACACCACTGAAAGTTGCTTGCGACATAGCACCAGATACTGCCACAGTGCATTGGAAGGATCCTGTGACCACAAAATGAAGTACAGACATGATTTTGACAATTGGTGTAATAGATGTGGGATTTCTGTTGTGAGGCTGAAGATCTGGCTCCAGCTGATGACATAAATCCAGTATAGTTTGCTTATTCAACCTGAACTTCTTGATTATACCCCTTTCTTCCATGGTGGCAAGGTCTGGAAATGGGCAGTACACTGGATGCTGTGGTCTCCTCACTCTCCCAGGGTTCATATGTCTGCATTGGAAAAACATGTGAACATTTCATGCATCATCCACAGCAACATATTTGATGAGTAACTCAAAAGGCATGTATTTTCCCAAAATGTATTTGGTTTAATACAAATTTTGAACCAACATTTTCTTCTTGTCCTTTATCCATCAAAAATGAAATTTATGGCCTTGATATGAATTTGAAAAATAAATGTGTAAATAATCCATTTCAAATTAATTATTTACACTTTTTTAAAAGGTTTTTCCTCCAAAAATACCATCAACAGAGGTGTACACAACACTGCGCTAATATCGCGTTTCAGCACAGTAACGCACTACACATCAATGTTTCTTTAAAAAAAAATAAGTGTCCATCGAAGTGTAATTATATGAACAAACTAGCCCCTATTTGGAGTGGTGGTGAAGCACTTAACAGTCACTAACACACTAGTTGGAAATCCTAAAACGGCTGGTGCCTGACCTCGCCGATAGGACATTTGGAATCAGATGGCAGCAGCGGAAGTCAACCGTGCAGTGGGCGGCAAACTCCATGATGGACACAGCCATAGGCTAACGTTGGTGAACCTAATGGTAGAAGGCCAATGGCTGTGTCCATCTCCGCTGAAGATCACATATGCCGCAAAAGAAAACTCACTTGCCTCCTAATACTACTGCTATCAAGACCTCCTCCAATTATGCTGCTGTTTCTCACCTCTGGGAGCAATTATGGCAGGTCTAACAGGTGAGAGGGCCCCTGCCTTTATGCCAGAGGAGCTGGAGTTGTTGGCAAAGAAGGTCCTTTTCTTTTATGGCCAGCTCTATGGCTCACCAGAGGAACAGATACATGTCTGGTATACATATGTGAATCTTTCTAACTGGCTCTTTTCCATTTACACAGGCTACAATGTCCCTTTGAGTTCCAGAGTGAAGTGTAGTGATTAAGTGTTACATAATGTGGTCCTTACATAGGACAATGATGTTAGGGATTTGTATGCACTCTCCAATGTGAAATATACAAAACCATCAATATGTGTTGTGTGTTTAAAGCCCTAGATTCAAATTGGTCAAATTGGTGTGTATGTAGAGATCTATGCATGTATATGTGTGATGTACTTGTGAAAAGTTGCCAAATAACATCATGGTAAATGGTAAACACATCATATACTCTTTACACCTGGAGATATGAATGTACCGTGTAAAAAACAATTGAAAATGATGTAAGCTATGTGTATAGTCCCATAAATCACCCTGCCTAGATCAGGGCTCTCCAAAATGTCATTTGGGAGCTCCCAGTAGCTCCCAGACCACTTCAGAGTAGCACACAGCTTTGAAGTCACTTATTGGATGGGCACAAGGTGACCATTGTAATGTAAAGGTTGAGGAAAGGCTGTGTTCATGTGGCATCATGATCATCATGCTGCAGATAGCAAGGCCTATAATTGAGCAGTGGTCATTCATAATGATGGGCAAGGCTAGGGCTGAGTCACAGGGTCATACAACTGAAGCACTGATGTACAGCTGTCAAGAACATTTATCCTTTGCAGGTCAAAATGTGAGTTGGGCTTAAAATATGCCACTGAATGCTTTTAAATGGACAACATTTGAAAGGGAGAGTGCCCTGACTTCTTGAGCTAACTCTTCTCTTCAATGGACTCACATTTCAAAAAATGTCATGTTCAAACTTCAAGCCCCTTATTCACACTGGCCACTATTCACTGTGCCATAATTATTCATCTTTAGCCTTCAGTAGTTCACACAATCTTTTGCACTGATCCGAAGTAGGACACATCACAGATTATGTTGTGGCTCCTGGGCTAGATGAGGTCACTGACCTGGATATGTGTGTTTAGACCATGAAATGGGATGAGGATGGGAAACAGGTCACTATTAAAGTGTGCATAAGGATATTGGTTTAGGTCAGCATGTGACAATACACATGTTGTTTGGTAACTTATGAGTTATGCTACTGAGATCTGTATACACTTTTTGTGACAGCAATACAGATAAACAAAAAGTCGCAATAGCATTGTTTGTTCTTTCCATTCATGTTTCCATATAGGTCAACGCCCATCAGAAGTGCGACATATGGAAGGCCATTGCCAGGAAGGTGCAGACCCTGGGGGTCTACAAACTGTGCAGCCTCCATTGCTGCAAGAGGTGGAAGGACCTATGACACTGGACCCGTAAGAACGATGAAGTCAGCTCGGGAAATCCTCCCAGCGTTTGAGGGGCACACGTTGCACCCTTAGTCCCCATATGGTCCGCATTCTTGCAGTTGCCTATCCGGCGCTTGATGGGCAGTTGAGGGACCAATAGCAACAACAAGGGGGAAAGTTCTTATCAGAGTTACTCCTGTTACATGACCTATTTTTTGTTACAGCAAGGACTTTAGTGAACAACATTTAGGGTGACCCTCGGCCAACACTTTATGAGTTCTTGAAGGTGTACGTTTAGTACAAGGTGTATGAAGATGTGCTTGAGCTATTGTTTTTTGATCATTATCCCACCTGATGTCTGTCCACAACCAATGGACTGTTCTGAGCAGACACATGTCTGCCTACATTCCACATATACATCATGTTGTTTACTGTCATGAGGGACAATTGTACCACATAGGCAAATAGTCTTTATTGTGTCAAATGTGATGCACTGATATGGATGATGTAATGTTAGCCCTATTACAGGCCACATAGCATACTAGGCACTTAATATACAGTGGATGTGCCAACCGTCACATTGGGAAGTTGGGACTCTACACAAACTATAGTGAGCATGTGATCCAACATGACTAGGGAGTGCAGAATTGATGGCTACATATTGGTATCATGAAATATCCAAATTGTCTTCAGCATCAGAAATACTGTTTCATACATGTTAAACAGTGACAGATTTGCATGATGTCTTACTGCTTCACAAATGTGTGTGTAAGGCAGTCTGCATTTGGCCAAATAACTGAGATAGGTATACATTTGTGGATGAAACACAGACAGGAATATGTATACAATGGTGACATAGTAACAAATACCCAAAACCATTCCTCAATGTCCCGTGTCATGTCCACATGAACTATCAATGATGGAGTAAAATTTTGGAAGATGGAATGTTCCATCACATATATGTATCAGTATCCCATCAGGAAATCTCATATTCAATCCAGACGCATGACTCATTAGGCAAATGTTGAAATGCAAAAAGGTGTAATATGTTGCATATTGTGATATACATTTCAATCTTTGAAGTAAATATCATATATGAATCAATGTATGTAATGATTAGTGTAATGTTCTACAACCTTTTGAGTACAGTGAAAGCCACAATATTTATTGAAACCATTTCACAAAGATACAACAAAGTTCAAATAACTTTAGATATTAAGGTGTTAAATGTGAAGATGCTTTTTCTCTGTAATGAAGTGTTTTAGAAATGTTTCAAGGGCTATATATTTACTCATGTTGTAGAAGTCATTTGTCAATCCCCATAAATATTAGTTTCAGACTGTCTTCAACAGCATAGGTATGTAGAAAGTATGTGATATATTGCTAAGCTGCTTTAGTACAGAATTCATGTATAATTTTTGACACTTGACATATACTTTAGTGACTTGGAGTGAGTGTTACCATCACGAAATGTCCAAACAAAGGTAACCTGTTTTCAGTTTTTGCCAATATTGGTACACCATTGCAGCATATGTTGAAAGACATTGATTCTTATTTTACTTATTGATAATGATAAGTATGTAGATTTTAGGGCCTACTGAACACACAGTACAATGTTATTGTTGGTGTATATCCTTTTTGGTGACATCAGTTCACTATTCTGAACAACAAAGGCCAACCATTCGAAGGTGTGGAACAGTTCCTGGAGAGACATAATTATGGACAAGAGAGACCATCATAGATGATATAGGAGCTTTTGTAGGGAATGACATAATTGTGACCAAGTGTCTTCCGAAAATGTTGCCTACATGCATGTGCTTATGCTAATGTAGAACCAATGTTTGAGAGGCTAGAAGCAGTTGGAATCTGAGAACTTGGTAACTGCTTTGTGGTCAAAGTTCATGATCTGTTCTGTTTTCACCGATCCAATAACACTATTGCATATGAAATTTCAGCAGCATCTGGGGCAGGTGAAGGATAATCTGCCAACATGGTGGTGAAGCAGCTGGCCACGGGCTTGCCAGTGCAGGCACCACCAGCAGAAAGGGAACCAGTGGCTGGGAGGGTGAGGGGAGTGCAACGAAGGCCACCAGCGACTCCAAAGGATGATGATGGATTAAACCCAGATCAGTTGACTGGGGGTGAGTGCTTGCAATTTTCAACACTCCGTCCATCGTCCCCTTTGGTTTTGCTTTATTCGCCCTAAATTGGCAGGGTATGCCCAGACGTGGGTCCCTTGCTCACTTTGCCACTGGATTCAAGCTAGCCTGGCTGATGACGGCTGATTAGCCAGAAACCGGTCCCAGGATGCTTGTTTCCGGTCCAGGGAAGACATGGCTTGGCAGTTCGGGCTGGACTGTTCCCAAGAGGCACAGGGTCAGACTGATTTGCATATGGCCATGTCTGAACTGGGGTGGCGGAGTGAGCTAAAGGATGATGATGGATTAAACCCAGATCAGTTGACTGGGGGTGAGTGCTTGCAATTTTCAACACTCCGTCCATCGTCCCCTTTGGTTTCACCAGCGACTCCACACCTTCGAAGGCCTCCTCTAGTGAGCACTCCCTAGTGGTGGCAGACCCTACTGCTCCAGTTACACCTGTATCCTTGTCTGCCACCTAGAGTACCATCTCCACCCTCCCTCTTGCTCCCCCCAGTTGGCCTACCCAGGGCCGCTGAATGGCCTGGGATCTCCCTTTGCTGCAGGCACCTACCCCCCTGTCCCTGTCTCCCCAGCTGTACAGAATGAGGAGGCTATGATCTCTTCTGGAGCATCCCTGTAGGCCAGACTACCCTGCTGCATGCCATCCAGGGGCGTAGCTGCCATATGCAACAAATGGTAGCTTACCTTGAAGGCATTCACAGTGGAATGTCACTTCAAGCTCAGGCCTCCTCATTCACCACAGTCTACCAGCCATCCAAACCTTCTGCCCCACCTCCCGCCCCTTCCCCCTCTCTATTCCCTATTCTCAGCCCTGTCCAAAGCACACTCACACCTTTTCATGCACCCACTCAAACAGACACAAGCAGCACACACACACACAAACAGAAACACCACAGAAAAACTCATGCACTCATCCAAACATACAGACAGCATACCCACAACCACGCACACATGCACCATACCCATCACCAGCATACTGACAGACAGCACACCCACCACCAGCACACCGACAGACAGCACACATACCACACACACACACATGCACCACACCTACCACAACCACATCTACAGACAGCACATCCACTACCACACACACATGCACCACATCCACCACTAGCACACCCACCACCATACACATGCACTGCACCCACCACCAACAGCAAACCCCTCACCACACAAACATGCACCACACCCACACCCACCACCAGCACCATAACCACACCCAGCACTTCTACAGCACAGGCATACACAAACACAACTACCTTAGAATACACACCAAACAAAACGACGCTTGCTATCAAAATCACAGCAGATGCCCATAACACAAGACACACCCAAACATGCACAACATACACCAGACCCACAGGCACCTGCACCCTCAATAGACAAATGCACATCAGACACTAGCACTCCCTCTACCTCCCAAACCCCAGTCCCTCCCCAACAGCCTGCCAAGTTTCCCATTGAGGATCTCAGTTTAAGCTTTGCCCTAACCCCTCCTACACCCCAACCCACCCCTTCCATATCCCAGTCCACCCCTGCCAAACAGAAATTCACACCTTCAAAATCCCAACCCACCCCTAAAAAACCCAGGAGCACCCCTCCCAAAACCAAACACCCCCTCCCAAACCCAAATGGCACCCCTCCCAAACCCAAGGGCATCCCTTCCAAACCCAAGGGCACCCCTCCCAAATCCAAGGGTGCCACTCCCAAACCCAAGGACACCTCTCCCAAACCCGAACCTCCCTTCCCATGTAAGATCTTTAAGGTGCCTGCTCTGCCCACTAGCTGCCCCTTCCTGAGGAGGTTCCCTTTGGCAGTTATATAGGAGTCAAACTGAGTGCCATGGCACAACAGTCCCCAGGACTTTTAGGACAAGAAATGGACTGCCATTTGGCTTACTTTTATTTTTGAGAGACTCTCATTGGTATGAATAAATACCTATTTTTTATTTCACCAAGTTTGTCCTGGCATTATTTATCCTTAGCAATTGTTTTATTCCTACCAATGTTTCTGAGTAAAATATGAAGTACTTATTTATCTTTCCCATGATGGCAGATGATACAACTGATTTGTTTAATGTCTACTTTGTTATGTGCATACACTGTTTAACATTGTATGTGATGGTCATTTGAATTTAGATTCAGGCATTCATCAAAGTGATGGCCACTTGCACCAACTATTTGATGTTACACGATTGTTTGGTTGGGATGTGTTACTACAGGTGTGTTTGTTTCACCTTCATTACTGACCAGTATGAGCAAATATGCATGACACCTTAAAAATGAAATACTATTGATATTGTATTCAGTACAAGACTTGCACTTGACAAGGGGAAATGTTACATGTATGTATATGTTGATTACTACTAATTTGTGACTGACATTCATTTTACTGTTAACTTCTAAGGCAAAGTTAACACCTTGTCTATTGCAATTTCGACATCATGTTACATTGCACGTATCCCTATGATGTGTGTTGCATATGTTTTTAATGTTGGAATTTTCAACATTTCTTTAGACACACCTGTATGGTGACTTTTTAGATTTTTATTTGGATATCCTATTTTTCTGCAAGTGTCCATTTTTTAGTAGGCAGCTTGCACCAAATTCACATATACAATGCGTTGAAATAGGTATGTTTCTTTAAATTTCTAAGACGTCAACATTACAGACATATGCATTGCACATTGGTATGCTATTGCTTGTATGAGCGATTTCTAAATGCATGGTCCTGTGCAAATGTTAACAGACAAGTCAATGGGTAACAGGTAATAGTGTAGCTTACCGTCGATTGTTTTGGTTTTGTCCATCATCAAGCTGCAGCGGCAGGACTTGCCAGATCGGATCCATGGCGAAACAGGAAGTGTGAAAATGAGGGAAGGTGAGTTTAAGTCTTATATCCCTTCCATTCCACTAACTCAGGTGTGGAGGTTTGACCACCACAGACATATCAGCGGGGAGGCACATAGTGATTGGGCCGGCGAGGAAACTGACGGTCCGCCCTCCACCAGCCATCAACGCTATTGAGATTTCCTGGCAGTGACAGCGGGACCGTGGCAATCTTTCGTCTATGGGCCCGCAAACATCTCAATAGGGCAAGTGGATCTCCAAGTAGGCGGGCTGGAAGACCGCTGAAAAAGACGGCAGAACCGATTCTGCCAAGATCTAAATCCGGGCCTTACTATTTTCACTCCAACGTTAAAAAATTAAGGAAAGTTTACTATCCTCACTCCAACATAAGCAAAAGCAAGGATAGTGTTGGGGTTTGGAGGGGTTAGATTTTCTATTCCCAGTTCAATTTTAGCAACAGCAGGGAAAGTGTTGGACTTTGGAGGGATTAGATTTACTATTCCCACCCTAATCTGAGCAACAATAGGGAAAGTGTTGGATTTTGAAGGGGTCAAATTTACTATTCCCAATCCAACGTAAGCAAATGCAGGGAAAGTGATGGACTTTGGTGGGGTTAGATTTAATATTTTCATCGGATCACTCCCCAATATGGGCAAGATACCGCAGGAGTACTCCACAAGATAGGGGCACAATCTTCATAAATCCATGGTATTTGAGACTCCCAACTATACGGGAGGGACTAATAAAACAAACGACCCACTATTTCCAAGAAAATGAGCATTTAGTCACCTCAATCACGCTTTGGGAGGCCTACAAGGCAGTAATCAGGGGCCAAGCTCTGTTATTGATGGTGGGACACAGACGGGAGAGATGTGCTAAAATAGAGGCACTAGAGCAGGAAATCCTGGAGCTGGAGTCCCAACAGGGAGATATGGTGCATATAGACACACAGCACATTCTGCATCTGCAACAGGAGGAATACAAAGACATAGTGACGGAAGTGGCTAGAATAAAATATAGAGCTATGCAGCACCGGGTGTACGAACTGGGAGATAGGGCAGGCAATCTACTTGCCTGGTTGGAAAGGCGGGACCGAGCGAGACGCTGGGTAGTGGCACTTGAATCCGCAGACGGACAATCCCTGAGTGACCCACAAGCCATTTCAGACACATTTGCATCTTACTAAACCAAGCTCCACCCCTCTAACATAGCTGGTTCAGAACAGGAAGCCCTGGCCTTTTTAGCTGTTAGACTACTCCCTATCCTTTCTCCAGATGAAATAGCATCATTAGACAGTGACCTCACAGAGGAGGAAGTGAAGCAGGCCATCTGAGGACTGCAACCGGGCAAGGCGACAGGGCCCAATGGCATGCCCATAGAATTATACAAACTGACGGCGTCCACCCTAGGGCCATATCTTCTTAAAATGTTTGAAGAAAGCAGGGAGGTGGGTATTCTACCCGAGGAACAGAGACTCGCATCGGTTGTTGTAATACACAAAGAGGGCAGACCACCGGAACACTGTGCCTCTTATAGACCCATGTCCTTATTCAATGCAGAGGTAAAGATTCTTACTAAACTCCTAACTCTTCGCCTGACCCTGCTAATGACAAAGCTAGTCCATCCAGACCAATCAGGATTCATACTCGAGTGAAGCACAGCGCTTAATCTGCAATGACTCCACGGAGTCTTAGGCCGTGCGCACACAATCAGTGAAGATGCAGCGATCCTATCTCTTGACGCCGGTAAGGACTTTGATACAGTGGAATGGCCATACCTTTTTGCTGTACTTTAACACATGGGCTTTGACCCGAGGTTTTTATCCTGGCTGTGACTGTTATACTCACAACCACTGGCACGGGTAGTGGTGAACGGTAGAGTGTCTAGAACTTTTTCCCTTCACTGAGGAACTAGGCAGGGCTGCCCCCTATCCCCTTTAATATTTGCATTGATTCCTGAACCTCTGGCGGAACAGATTAGAGGGGACCCACTGGTCCGAGGCCTGCAATGGACCGAGGATTGGGAAGACAGAATATCGCTTTATGCCGACGACATTCTCCTATACGTAGCTTCCCCTAGATCATCTATTTCCAGACTGATGAGTAATTTTTAATTTTCAGGGAATATTCTGAATATCGGATCAACTGGTCTAAATCATTAATATTTGTTTTGCATGGACCGGCACCTCGCCTCCCTTCGGGGTGCGAGGCCCGGGTTGTAGATGGAAGTTTCCGATACCTGGGCATCCATATCACAACTGACCCGGACGTATTCACAGCCAAAAACTTACAAGGCCTATTGACTCGTCTTAAATGCGACGTCCATCACTGGAGATCACTCCCGCTGTACCTTTTCGGGAGAGCTGCACTTTTTAAAATGATGGCGTTGCCCCACTTTCTGTATGTGTTACAAAACACCCCCTTTCCGGTGCCTGATGTGCATTTTAAGGCAATAGATAGCGAGGTGAGGACCCTGTTATGGAACGGGGGCTCCCCATGTATTGCGCTGGCAAAACTGACAAGGGGATGGTACGATGGGGGGATAGCGCTACCAGATCTGCAGTCATACTATAGGGTGGCACAATGGTGACCATCAATCAATGGGTCCTCCAGCCTGAGGAGGAACCCTATGGACTGCCTGGTCCTACAGCCAGGAGGGTACCACCATGCACTTTACACCGATCCCCGATGCCTCCGCTTGGGAGGACCGACAGCACTGACGATCAATCTCTGGCATGCACCCCTACGAAAGTGAGGATGAGAGAGGAGGCTCACCCGCGCCACCCCCCTGTGGGACTCTGAACTCCTGGGTACTATGGCGAAAAGGCAGGGGTTTGATATATGGGACCTGATAGGAATATCAACAGTGGGAGATATATATACACTACCGAGGGGATAATTCCATTTGCAGACCTACAAAAAACCTATGACGTACCCAGCACAGAGACCTTCCAATACTTACAAATCCGACACGCCAACCCGAGTCGTCCCCTCTTGAAAATAGATTACTAGAGGAACACTTCACTAACAAAGCAATTTCTCTAGTGTACCGAAAACTCATAAATAATTTCCCCGATACCCTAACCCACCTAAGAGAATGTTGGGACACAGACCTGGGCGACCTGCAGGAGGAAGACTGGCCTGAGGCCTTGGCATTGCCACGAGAGGTTGCTATACAGCTACGCTTCTGCTTAGTGCAATTAAAAATACTGCACAGGGTCTATATCTCCTGCACCACACTGGTAAAAATGGGTAAGCAACCAGATGCAGAGTGTCTCAGGAAGTGTGGGCAAGTAGGGAGATTTTTCCATATCTTTTAGGATTGCCCAGCAGTCCAAACCTTTTGGGAAGCGGTGATACTGTGCATGAGCGAGGTCTTGGGAGTATCCATGTCCCCTTCGCCTAAATGGTGCCTTCTTAATGGTTGGGAGGAAACAGACTTGACGCGAGCTAAACAAACCTGGGCCACTCTGGCCATGATGGTAGCCAAACGTAATATAACGCAACTTTGGGGGGCGATATCCGACCCTACCCTAGGGGGTTGGAAAAGAGATTTGGATCAATGCATGGTAGCTGAAAGAACAGTATATGAAAGTAGAGGATGCCCCCGAAAGTGGGAGAGGGTCTGGGGAAAATGGAACCTGTATAGGGGAAGCCCGTGTACTCCCCCTAGAAATACTGCTCCAGACTCAATATTGAGAGAGGACACTTTGTTGGTAATAAAGGTGCTACTACATCCACCTGTTTATGTAAAGAGAGTGACACTGATCGTTGAATTCTAGACCAATACCCACCAACTGTACTACAATGTAATAACTGTAATGTGATGACTGATTTGTTAATAAACAAAAAATATATCTTTTTTTAATATTTTCACTGCAATCTGAACAACATTAGCGAAAGTGTTGGACTTTGAAGGGGTTATAGTTACGAAATGTTTAAAGATATATAAATATAAAATGAAATAAAAATATTTACATATATATATAAAATAAAAATATATTAAAGGTAAATTAATTTAAATAAAAATTAATGAATAAAAATGTTATATTAGCTGAGATAAAAACAGCAAACTATTGAAAATAGTAAAACTAAAATTATACAAATTAAATATTATTAATATGTAATTAATTATTAAATAAAACAATTAAAATTACAATAATAAATTAATGTAATATCAGTAGTAAAATGTTATAATTAGATAAACTGATCAGCTAATTAACAATTAAATAAAAACAACACAATATTAAAATATCAATTTCATGATCTACATAATAGTTATCAATTAATAATTTAATTTACATAAAAAAATATTAACATTTTAATTTACTTCCTACCCTAATCCCCTACAATCCACCAACCCACTGCTAAATTAAAACTTTCTAATTAAATTAGAAAAATCACATTTAAAATTACAAACTATATTAAAAAAATTAAATACAAATATTATCTTACTAATGCCCTATAATGATACAATAATTAATGTATATTAAATTAATTTTAAAAACAATATTTTATGCAACTAGGTTAAATAAAATAATATCATATTCAATGCCCTGTATATTGTGCCCAGGGTACAGAGTTCTGCTACATGGGTAGTGCACCCTATTACCTGTGTCCTGGGTTCTAGGTCCTACCTCCTGGCTCCTGGATGTTCCTACCAAACTGTTGAATGTTATGTCCAGCCACCCGAGTCCTTCTACCTGGATTCTGGAACCTGATATGTGAATTGAATGTCTGGGATATTGACTCCTGTTCTTTCTAATTTGTTTAAGATGTTCTGCTATCTCTTGCCAGAGTAGTGGATGGTGTTCATTTAAAAAAAATCATTTTTATTGCCATTTTCTTAGTCAATAACAATACATGCAGTACAAAGGTTGGTAAAGAGTACATATCCGATGCAGTAATCACGCAGCAAAAACCTTATATGGACAATTTGCTAATGCTATTTACTGGCCCATGGATATGATGGTGAAACTACTGCAATTTATTTTAAATTAGAATAGGAGCAACCCCTGGGGTACTGAGTTATCATCCCGTCAGGTGCAGTGGGGCATAAATGAATGAGAAAAATACTCAAGGGCAAACAATAAACAGTTGAAAAATAACAAGAACTGGAGGTCTTAGAGAGCTCTTCTAATGTAGAATCAAGATGGACCCAGGGGTTGTAGGCAAGAAGTATGAGGGGTGGAAAGTCCATAGGATGGGGGAAGGGCAGGTAAGAGATGAGCTTAAATATGGACTGGTATGACTCAAAAGGAGGTTGAGAGGGGTATGGGGAGCCCATGAGGATCTTCAGGGAGGGAAGGGATACTGAGTCCTGTTGCCTGGGTCTGCTACCTGGGTCCTGAGCCCTGTTACTGGAGCCCTGCCTCATGGATTCTGGTTTCTGGGTCCTGGGTCCTACTACATGGATATTGGGTCCAGTGTAATGCTACCTGGACTCTGAGTCCTACTGCTTGTTTCCTGGGCCCTGCTACATGGTTCCTGCTACCTATGTTATAGATTGACCTGCCTGTATCCTGCTACCTCAATCCTGCTACTTGGATTCTGCTATCTTGGTCCTGTTTCTTGCATCCTGTGTCCGCTTACTTGGGTTCTAGGTGCTGCTATCTAGATCCAATGTTCTACTACCTGGTCTTTTTCATGTGTATGACTACTGAGTCCTGGATTCTGCTACATGAGACCTGGGTCTTGGATTCTTTTAAATGGGTCTGGTGTCCAGTAACCTCAATCCTGCTTTTTGTCATACTGCGAGTTGAGGCTTGGTACTTCTATCCACATCATATGTCTTTCTATCTGGGTCGTACTACCTGGGTTCTACTTCCTGGATCCTCTACTCAGATCTTGGGTTCAGGTGTAGGAAGCTGCATTGCTAAGTGTGCCAAATAATCCCACCACTGTGGAAACTCTGTCCTAGTTAGGCAAACACTGTTTCTTGAGGCAGTCTTTGCTAGTGTTGAGGATCGGCAGTACCAACACAACACTTGAATTAAAAAAAACACTCAGTAAGGCTCCCAGACCACTTTAGTAAAATGTACAACTCTATTATGATTACGATAATTATATCTATGAAATATGATAGAGTTTCACAGTAACAGTTGCCCTTCACATTTATTTTCTATTGTGAGTCAAGGAAAACTCATGAGCACTACACAGAAGTGGCCACAGGCGGCTTCCTTCCAATCCAGGAGCACAGGATGACTACCAGCTCCGAGCTACGTCTTGCCATCAGGCAGAAGGGGCTGGATGGGAGTCAGCCTCTTTGTTCAGGCCATCACAATTCACAGCTCTCTTTTGGTGCCAGACAGAGTCTTCAATGATGCTTTCTAGTCAGCCTAAGCAAGTAGACGGTACTTTCACCTTCCTAGGTGCATGTTCAGTTTTTGGTGCTGGCATCGGAGGAGTTTTCTTTCCATATAACAGTTCATAGAGAGTGGGCGTTACTTTGTCACTCACTTCTAAGGTCTAATAAAGGATTTTCACAAAGACTAGTATCAAACTAGTTATGACTGATCAACATGTCCGCTTCACAAGAGAGGTACTCTTGCTGCAGGGATTTTGCTTAAAAACAGAACTATGCCTGGGATCACGGGACGTCAGCATGTAGGGACTCAGTCTCCATACTACATCAGTACCTATGGGCCAAAATCCAGACTAATTCATAGTGCTTTATCTGCCCTCCTAACCTTCCAGAGAGACAGATAAATTATCACCCCAGAACACAACACTCTGAACTCTCTCAGGAGTCACGGTAACAGGTCATCAGCTATCGTTCTCACACGTGTCCACAAGAAAAGGAAAGAAACATGAAGAAAGCTTACAATATTTATTGAAACTAATATGCTCTATCATGAAAAATCTGTGCTGCAATTAGGAGACATATGCAAGTCAATAATGTGATTAGCACAATTAATAAAGTGTACAGAATGAAAAGCCCGGTCATAGCGAATGACACCCTTGCTATGAAAGCCCAGTATTATACTAAAGATCTCTGGGATTAGTGCTGGACCCCATGCCTGAGAGTCATAATCAGTTGGTCTACATCTCACGTGCCCAGCTCTTTCGTCTCAGTACCTTTTCTCTGCAAGTCTCATTCCGCTCTGTTTTTAGAACGGCAAGTTTCGGCTTATATGATAAGAGTTGTTCTAGTCGAAAAACAGCAGCTGGATCTCTCTATTATGTCTAGGTGTTAGTGTCCGACCACGGAAAAAAACAGAGCACAATGTTGTTTGGCCTTGCACGATGTACAGACAGAATCACAGCAGAAAAGCTAAATAACAAAACATGTGTAGCGTATTTAGAAAATAACATTGTGGCACAAAAACAAGCATATTACTGTGTAATGTATGCAAAGCAAAAGCAGCCTACTACTTGTGTAGTTAGGCTAACATAAGGGAAAACTACAGTGGGACCTATAGGGGACTCACGACCCCCCCCCCTATGGTCGTGGCAGTAATACAACAACTAAATACTAAAAGGTGTGAGGCACTAGATAAGCAAATTCAAAGCACTGCTAAGAAGCATTGTATAAAACAAATGAGCATAAAATGTAATATGTCAATTTGGAAAAGTTGCCGAATTTATGGTGTGTTGAAGGCATCCATAATGTTACTGGCAAATTCGAAGGCGAGTGAATCCAGAACAGATTACTTCTCTACAATCAATGATCAGTCCACGGCCAAGTTCACAAGTTTCAGAGAACAGACCTGATCCTCAGTCTCAGTCGATGCCAAGAAAGTAGCTGGGTTACCTACATCTGTGTTATTAGAGCCAGAATTTAGTATTCCATGTGCCATCGCATTTGTCTCTTCTGGAAGGACTGGCTCATAGCTCGCGTTCTGAAGAAGCTGCAGGCCCAAGGGCCAACTTTGGAAATGGGTCGCTAATGGACTCATCAACAGGTCTATGTCCACGGGTGATGGCGAAGGCAGAGCCATGCAAATATCCGGTGCCCATTCGAAGGGGCACCAGAGGCAGTGAAACACGGGTTGCACACAGGTAAACAAGGCATGTTGGAATGACAATGGCCAAACAAGGACCAGTTCCTGGAGCATGTGGATTCCTAAGAATGGAAGAATGTGCTCGCAGCACAGATGGAGCAGTGGTAGGTCCAGTAGGCTTTCAAACGGAACATCCATTGCGGAGGAAAAACAATCAAACTAAAATGCTGCAAATGAGGAATACCAGAAGCAGGGAAACTCCTGAACACACTGGAGAAAAGGGAATGAATAAAAGCCGGTCTGGTTTGGAATAAACTGACCAAGCTAGAACCAACAATTTTTTTTAAAAAAAGGGAAATCCAGCCATGTTAGATGCCTTAAAAATACGGTGAACTAATTCGCCAAAATGTAATGGGAGGTTTGTGTTCAACAAGAACTGTATCTCACTGGATGTCCTTGCAACTTGTAATTCAAAATTTCGCGAGTAGATGTTAGTGCTACTTCTTTTTGAAACAGTAGTGTTTTGAGTCTGCTGAGCTTGTTGAAATCTGCCTTCAAAGTTGGAAAGGAAGGCCACCACGTGCTATCCATGGTCCTTGTGTGGGTGTAAATAGGGCATTATTACAACAGCTGACGAGATGGGAAACAGATAAAATGCAGGGGATCCCAGCTCGCATTCCGCAACAGTCCTGATTGCTGAGCGTTTAATAACTTCTATTTCAGAGCACTGTAACAAGTGGGAGTATTGCAGGGCTGATATTCCTTTTAGATAGCAGGCCAAATTCGCTACAGATGCATTACATGCGCCGTGAATGGTCACATGTTTGCAAACGAGTGAATGTCCAACAAAAGACGCATTCTGTTCCAGTAAGGAAGTCCTCTTTGTTGACCCGTTCACAATGATACGAAAATGGGAGCGACCATAATTCATGAATTAAGCTGTCTCCCAGGGGCTTATATCAACCGACTGGGAAATGTTTCATGCAAGCTGTGAATTGAAATGTTGATATTGGTAAAGATATTATGCCATGTATTAAGCAGAGAGCAGATGGGGTTTAGCCATTGTAAATGGGAGCTGTTCAAACTTCACTAGGTGCAACATTGTGTATGTGGCATCTTTTTTTGCCATTAATTGTTTTTACATGTCAAATTAATGGGCAAAAACAGGTGACTGGAACTTAGGTAACACCAGGGTAAGTGCCAATTTGTGAGGGTTTGTAGTGTCCAGCTGAACTGCATAATAGATCTAAGCTGACTTTGCCCATGATACAATGTGGACATGTGCATGATATCAATAAGAGATGTCACAATGTAATTCAAATGATAAATACTAGAAGACAGCGTATTCATACCATTATCAACAACAGCAAGTGCTTTAGCCACATTATCATGACCAATTTGTCTTAAACGTGCAGGACTTCCATTTGTGACAATTTCCAAATTTCATTATATGTAGGGTAAATAAATCTTTTAGAACGTGGAGACCTAGGGCCTAATAAAAATCAGATAAATCCATATCTTCGGACAGGAGAAAAGGATGTTGTTTAAGTGCAGACAGTGTAGAATGTTCCAACCATTGTTGACACAATTTCCCCACCAAATAGGTGGTAACAATACCTGAATGTTGGGAGTGAGAGTAACAGGGGTCATGCCTGCTTGCCTTAAACCGCGGTGTGGAATTCAGAAAACAAGCATGACAACCATTTGTGTCTACCGGCCACAATAACTACCCGTGAGGATTTGAAAGTGTCGAATTAAATGTACCATTCTTCAACATACTATCAAGTTGTTCTTCGCTCTAATTTGTCATGCATTGCCAATTTTCAAAGCGGGCAATGGAGGGAATATTTGGGGCATTCATGTCTCTAATTTTAGCCAGTCCCTGACACGTAGTCTGCTGGACCATATCATTCAGGAAGGTCATTTGTGTTGGAATTAAACATGCACAAAACAAAGTTTTCGTACCCTGAACTTGCCAAGGTTTGGTACCCCAAATTGATTTTGTGTCAATTGTGTCTTTCCAATAATCATAGCCCTTGACAGTTGACAAATGAAGCAGTATATATGAGCTTGGTTTGTGTAAGCATATATTTCTTTGGAGGAGTAGGGACTAACTTAAAGTATTATGATGTTGAGTCTGATGTATCATATCCTAAAAAATATGTACATTTGTCCTTGTGTGTTTTAGAACTCCCTTGCAGGGGAATGGGGCAATGTTCCCCTTGACTGTAATTAAAAACGGTGTGCTGGACAATAGCATGATGCAGACAATGATATCCAAAATGATGATAACAGAGCATTTCTCCATAATTCGCAGAATTCATGTACAGGTCCTCTGACTCAAAAACAGTATAATATTCCGGCTCTGAGAGCATGGAGTTTAAAGTTTCAACATCCCAATCATCAGAATGCAACCCAGGTACCATTACATCACCCATAGAAACCCTAAACACAAATGGTATCTGCAGGATCTCTGTAGGACCGAATATATCAAAAGGAACTTTATCCCAAACAATTCCATCAGTCACTGGAACAGCTGAAATGTTAACGAGGAATAAGTCTCTTTTTTAGTTTATGTGAAGATGAATGTGGTGCCAACACCCCATTGACCAGTTCTGTAGCAGAGCGTTCTGGTAGATAATGGCCATTAACCAATAAGAAAGAAATAGTCTCAAATACAATCCACAAAAAACAGAAAAACCAAGGAAAGTGTAATTCAACCATGTATCCAAGGAGGGACCAGGTAAGTGCATTTCAGTCATAAAATAAAACACAGACCCTTAACAAAGGAGTGTCTTAAACAGAAGAACTGCCAGAAGAAAAATCATCTTGATCCATTTAATACCCAGAATCCGTTAATTGAAGAACCGGTGGCTCAGGTACTGCAACCCTACCAGAAGTATTCAGAAGAGGCAAATCCAAAGAAGGTGAATCTGTAGACCAGACTAAATCTGTATACCAAATATCTGCTGCAGAACACATTGTATTGTAGTTAGGGCAGTACCCACTTCAGTGGCGCCGCTGCATGCGGATCCAGGGATTAATTTTAGTGCATTATCCACCTGCCCCCCCCCCAACTGGGAAGAAACAGCCTCGGCTGGTAGTCACTAGCTGCAGAGGGATTTCCTGTATGATAGCAAGAGTAGAGTGGGAACTACCAAGGAATCCTTGAGGCCTACTACTTAGGATCGGCCACATGGTGTAATTTGGCATGATCAATTTAGAAAAATCGATTATCTTTAGAATCAGGAAGTGATGGCAAGATAACAGTTCTCGAACCTTGAGCATAAGAGACTGGCATTGGTGCTCGGTATGAAGGGTCGTACTCCATCTTCACCGCCACCTTCTCTTGCACAAGATCACCAGTTTTTGAAAGCCAGGCAGAAGGTCTGGGTTTCTTCTCGATCCTTGTAGAGACAGACACTTTCAACTGCTCATTGGATTTGGTGTCACAGAAGCTTTAGATCCTGTAAGGCAGCACAACGATTATCTATGTCAAAGGGCGTGGCTGCTGCCACAATATCTGGACCGTCAAGATCTGGAATGTACATTTTGATGCCAAAAAGGACTTTGTATGGAGTCTGCCCACCCAGAGGTCTTTTTGGGAGGTTATTTAATGCCCTCTGAAAACCATAAAGGTGATGGATCTAACTACGCCCAGTGCCTAATACTCTAGCTGTTAAGGACTGCTTTAAGTCACAGTTCATTCTTTCCACTATAGAATTGCCCTAGGGTCGGCATGGAGAAAAACAATGCACCTGTAGACCCAGGGAAGCCATAGAATCCCCTGAGTGGATTGTACTGCATGTGTGTGTCCCAAAATAGACTTGCATGTCTTTAATAACAGTTTGAGTGTCAGCCGAGCACTGTGGCCAAACCCAGAGGAACCTGGAGCAAGAATCAACTGCAAATAAAATACATTTAAATGCAGTATCCAAAATTAGTGGACCACAACGGTGCAGGTAAACACAGCCGAAAGGCTATTAGAGATTAACAGGTGAGTCTGCGGTGTACGAGCCACAGTGGAAGCTTTAATTTGTTGACAAACGTCAAAACACATATTTTTTGGTCACCAATAACATTGCTGTAGCAGTGAAATAGAATCAGCTACACTAGCATGTGCAGAAACAACACCTTCATGCGCAGCTATCACTAAAGCTAGCCTGCAGTCTTGGTTGAGTATCAAATGTTCACCAACCCCTGGAATAGTTACAAAGGGAATATTGTGTTCGCTTAAGTGGTAGGTCTATTTAGAAGGAAGGTAAAGGAGTGCGGTCTTTATTTGCATTAAAGGCAGCTAAGATATCGCTATCTCTCCTCATTTTTGAACAAGTAATTACCACAACAGTAGCAGTCGCAACTGGATATTTGGCAGCTTCATCTGCCAGAGAATTCCCTACAATGTGTGCTCCCACATGCTGATGACTCAAAGTATGTATAACATGAGTCCGTGGCAACCTGACTTTAACCCAAAGAGTTTTATGATTGATTGTGTTGCCTTTAGAATCTTTGAATCTGTTTTGCTGCCAGAAATGTAAATTATCATTAAAGGACTCTACACAGTAATACGAATCCCACACAATAAGTGTGGGGAATTCAGGATCAGTATGTTCCAGTGCAAGATTTAAGCCTGGGCAGAGTTCATGGAGTTGCGCTACGTGGAACTCCGCAAAGTCGCAAAAAAACTCTGTCGCGCTATGCGGAGTTCCGCTGGCGAAAGGAGTTTGCTGGCAAACCCATTCGCATTGCAATGGGAACGTGGAGTGCGTTCTCGCGTTCCAAATCATGCGCAAACGGTACCACGCTGTTCTCATGTGCTTTTTCGCATTCCAAATCACGCGCGAATGGCACCGCGCGGTCCACATGGCCACTCCATATTGTTTTTCTGCTCTCCGTGATGGTCCTGGGCCTAAAATGTAATCTCTCATTTATCTGTGTAATCCTTCCCCTTTAAAACAAATCTATCCCTCATTTTTATTTTTTATATTAGTGTGTGTCTTTGTGTTTGTGTATTTTACTTTTTTGGGAAAAAATTGTGTTTTTCGTGACTGTTTATTTCCTCCTACTTCCGTATTTCTTTCTTCATTCCCTCCCCTTCACTTCCTTTTTCTTTTTTTTCGAACCCACCCAGTGCCATGGCAGAGGCCGGGTGGCTACGTTGCTGGCTGTGCCGCCACCCAGGGGTGCAGCCCGGGGCGATCTTTGGTGAGGAGGAGGTGGCAGCACTGTATTTTTTGGCAGCGCCACCTCCCATCCATGCTGGCAGCAGGTGGCATGCCTGGTATCGGATACCCCCTCTGGGAGCATCGGCAGCACTGGGGGACGGTGCACCAGTGCGTGCAGCGCAGCAGCCAGGTTCAGCGCACCGCTGGGTGGATATCCTGGACCGGGAACAGGACCTTGTCAACCTGCTAAGCGTCGAGATTCCGGGGCTCGTGAGTATTAATAATTTATTTGTTGTGTTTGTGTTCTACAATGCTACTATTTTTTCCCCAGATAGTATGCTGCTCACATTTGGAGGTACGTTACGTTTAGTTTACGTTGGAACATTATTGTGTGATCCAGTTTCTGCTAGGCTGGTGCTCAGCGTTATCTAATCGTACTCATTATTGGCACTCGCGTTGGCTGATTAATTAAGAAGTCATTGCAGACTGTTCTCCTGTCATTATAGTGAATCAGTGATATCAGGGAGTAGAGTGTTCTCTCTGTGACTTTGTTTATGTAGCTTGTACAGTTCAAACTTATTTCACAGCGATGTGTAGTATGCATCTATGCATTGCAAAAAAGGGATACTGAGTGAAAAATGGGAAAAGAATCCAAGATCATTCACTGCAATGCATTAGTTCCAATTGTAGTTTTTGTTAAGGAAATTTGGAATAGGGATTTCAGGATTAGTATGGGCAACTCGAAACTAGAACTATAGGCAATCTGTTTTAGAGAAGTACAACATGACTGCGTTTGCTTGTCATAAACATTTCGTGGAGATTAACTGAATCACTAAAGTATTTTTTTTATCTTCTTCATTTCTTACATCAGCACCCAAGGGCAAAAAGAGGGATATTGTCAATGGTCCGGGAGAAGCTGGTCAGGAGGCGCCAACCACCAGCGCCGCTGATGAAGGCTCTGCTGACCACAGTAAGTCCTATTATTTAATATTATTATTTCCCTAATGTTGGGTTTTATAATTGTTGTGGGCTTAGGGTAGAATCTTGGGGTACTGGAATGTTGGTGCAGGGTTCCAGGATGGGAGTTGATGCCTGGAGGCTGGTGTTGCTGGTGAGAAATGAAGTTTCTCTAACACCCTTGCCTACCGTCTTCCTTCGACGAGGAAGGGATACGAATCCACTCGTGCAAAGCATAATGGATTCAATTTTTGTTTCATTTCTGTTATCCCTGCATTAGCTTTTTTTTCTTATATTATATGGTTTTCTTGATTGGTAGCTGACTTTTTTCAGTTTCCACTCTAGTCTCTAGTTCACTTATCTTCTGCTTTGTTGGTAATCTTTCCCTCTCTTCTATATATCTTGTGGTACTGTAAGACTAAGAATAACACATTTTGGTACTCTACTATCTAGCATGACGATTGCAGGCCTGAGGAAGCTAGTATTATAAATAATATTCACCATGTATGTTTGTTGAGAAAAAGCTTTCTTTTTCCTTTTCATGCTCTAACAGTTGAGTTCACAAGAGAGTGGCCATGGTCATAATAGACCACCCTCTCCAATGCAGTGTGCTGCTGTCGCATTCATTTATACAGTATACCAGCAGTTTCCTATGACAGTGCAGCATGGCTGGAAAAAAAGTATGAGGTCCCACTCCCATACCATTTGCCACCCAACACCATATGTCTTTCATTGACCATTATTCCACCCCTGGCTTGTCTAACTTTGTGAACCAATCAAAACCCAGAGTGATATTTTTGTTAGAAGATACTGCAGTGCTAACTGAACTGTAGTGATGTATTGCAGTTATATTTGGGGTGGCGTATCTGGCATCTAAAATATGTATAATGTTTTATTCTAACCACACAGAACACCAGTGACTCCATTGCCGCTGCAGGAGGAGATGAGTCAGTTGGAGGGGGAGGAGCAGCTGCAGGCATGGGCACTGGTAAGTCACATCATTTCTTGCAATTACTATACTCACTAGCTAGTACCAGGGCGTCGTCAATACATGACCGTGAAATCCCCCCAGTTTTACCAGCTGCAATGGTGGTTGAGTTATTATGGCCTCTTCTATCCGCAACTCACCAAAAGCTCACCTAATGAGCGTTGATGGCTTGAGGGAAACATGAAAGAACAGAAGGTTAAAAGAAAGGAAATTGTATATGAGTGAAAGGGTGGGTGGGTGAAAGGGTGCGTGGGTGGGTAAAGGGATGGATGGGCGAAAGGATGGTTAGAAGAAAGGGTGGATAATTGAATGGATGGATAATGGATTAGAAATTTTGATGAAAGACTGGATGAGAGAAAGTAAAGCTTAATCATGGTGGCTCTGGATGAATTAGAATGAAAGGATGAATGAATATTTGGATTGTTTGGATGAATAAGCAAGGCAGCTCTTCTCATGAGGAGCATGCTGCTCACCTACGTTGCTTACTTTGCTTATGTAGGGTTATTAAAGCTATAGTTCAAAGTGCGGGGAATTTTTTATTTTTTGTTCTACTCCCTTGACTCGCTGTATTTGTTAAGTGAGCCAGATGTATCCCATCCATCATTCATCATCCCCCTGCCGCCTATGGCATTTTTTTGCCACCTATGACCGAAGTGCAGTATGGGTCAATTTGTGACTGCAGTGTTGGCTGTGCAATGTGCATCTGCTTCAGTTAATGCAGCATTTACAATATTTTCAATGCAATGCAAGCCGAACGCACAAGATGTGTTGTTTCCCTTCGCCCACCCAGTCACCTCTTAGTACTTCTCTCCTTTATTTTTTCCTAAGTTCTTCCTTCCCAGCCTATCAAATTGGAAAAAATCCATTCTTGGCATGTGCCACTTTTCATTTTATAACCATGTGAAGTGAAGTGATTTCAGAATATAAACATTTGATGGTTTCCATTAACAGATTTATTTTACACCTGTTCAGATTTTTCCCTTTCCACTTGTACAGTGACTGAATAAGCCAAAGATGACGAATCGATGATCAGTGTAGTGTACGATGATCAGTGTAGTGTATTCTATGTCAAAAATGCTCTACCCTACCTGTCAAATCCCTCTACCCTACTCTGCAGTAGAGTAAGTCAAGTTTCCTTTTCATGCTTACTGCCCAGCGAATGAATTTGTTGGAAATAATATGTGGTGGTGGGCGAGGCCACAGAGTAAAGTAAGAGTAAATAGATGAATTGATGTCAAGTTTGGCATATGGGATACACAGTGACGAATGTGCCAAATACATACTATATAGCCCGTTCCTTTCTCTGCAGTGCAGTTCACCATTTCCCCAACGTCTTCTTACGGCACATAGGATACTATGAATATCCGCATTTCATACGTGAGGTGTGTGAAGTAGTATCTTATTTATTATTCATCTGCCTCTTTGTAGTCAGGGTAGAAAGAAAAATGCATTTGGAGAAAAGCAGGGCCATTGGAATAACAAATAGATAATTGTCAACTACAGCTGCCCCCGCTGCAGACAGTAGCAAAATACCCGATGCGCTGGCTAGCAATGAGCATGGCTCCATTATTTTAGCACAACACACAACTTGTACTCCATAGTGCATAATGCCGTACTCATTAATGAGAGGTAATTTTTTTTTTCCAATCAAAGTGTCGGTTTATAGTTTGTTTAATCCGGTGTTATGCTGCGTTAATAGTTTTCTGCCACACAGTCAGTGCTTTTTATAAAAGGCATGTGTGGGTAAAACAAAATTGGCCTTGTGACTCTCCTAATCATGGCCCTAGGGGACCAGCAGTGTACTGCTACTGTGCCTCCCACTAATTTAAAACAATTGTTTACACAGAGCATTATTTAAAAATGTTCTTTTTTCTTTCTTAATATAGCTATTCCTGCTGGTCCACCCATAGGACCCAACAGGCAGGAGATAGCTGCCCGTCTGCGGCGGCAGAGGCTGGAGTGTAGCCACTTAGAATACCGGCGGCTGGTGGTCCTGGAAGAGGATTAAATAAATGCCTCTCTGCCGGGCCCCAGTGCAACCAGTCCCCCTTAGCCTACAGCCTTCCGGCCATCCCATCGCCAGTGCCGCCACAAGCCAACTGCTGCCACCCCCTCCCACACTGACAACAGACCATTGCTGTATCGCATCCTGCAGCAGTTGGACGCCATCGAGAACCGGCTCACCATGATGGAGGAGAGCCTGGACCAGCTCCAGACGGACATCCAGAGTGCCCTCTTCTAGCTCTTTTTTTAATTTTCTGTTTTGGTGGGAGGGACTTTTGGCTGGGTAGAGAGGATGGGAAGGGAGTTGGGAGTGGACCGGGTTTGACTTTCTTTGGACATTTGGGACATTGGGGCTTGGGTCAGTTCAGTTTGTTTGGGGAGAGGGGTGAGCATGTTGTGTGGGTGGGTATCTTTGTAAAAAAAATTAAGGGGAATTTATAGTTTATCTTAATGTATGCCTGAAGTAGTTTGTTTTACTTTTTACTTTGCACTGCTGCCTTCAGTTGTTTGTACACAGCCTGTTTATGTGCTTGTAACGGAGAGTGTACTGCTTAGTTATACCTCTCTAACTATCTTGCTCATTAGGGGGATGCTGCCATGACCTATATTGTCTACAACAACCTAGATAAACAATAGTAAGTATGTAACTAACTGCTACTGTGTTAACTGGTTCAGTAGTCTTACCTTAATTTAGATGAAGCAATAACAGGGATGGTATCACAACTTCACAAGCGTGGTCCCACTTTCCGTTCCACCCAGGTGAACTTCAACTGTAGGATTAATCAACAGAATGATCCATTGTAGGCAACTAAATGGAAATAAAAAGACTGAGTTAGTGGGCTATATATTAAAGCTTTACAAGGAATTGACACTAGAGTACTACACATTGATGACACAACAAGAATTCCTGAGAGTGAGTGATAAAATAACAAAAAATAATTTGGCTAATGGGGAGCTGGTAGAAACTTGGTTATGAAATCCATGAGTCATAAAAAATGGACTCGAAGTCTGGAGTGGACAAGCTTAGGTTAGGCGTTTACAGTTACACAACAGAAGGAGGCCTGAATGATGCGGACGACTGACATTCTTCGTTCTATATCTAAAATATGGGTCACTTTTCATGCATGGGAAAGTAAGTGGGCCAGTGTGGGCTATTGCTTAGAAGATCCTGCAGTAAATTGGTATTGCTTTCACCACATCCGCCCCACCAAGTGTGTGATCCATTGATGGTACAAATTAAGCCACACCTCAATAAATCATACAGCCCGGTAGAAGAGGGTTAGGGGTTTGATGAATGGATGGGAAAGGGGATTTGGGGAAAGGTTTGACAAAGACAAACACTACACAAGGACAACATTCATCTGGGCAATGAGCAGCACATCATTTGTCATCAATCTGTTGGAGAAGGAAACAAAGGAATGAGTATGCCAGAGTATAGATAAATGCATTGCAAACAGTCCTTCTGCCTCTGAGACCCAAGTTAACAGATATCTAAATGTTCTGTCTCCTAGGTTGGGGAGTGAATCCACCCACCCAGTTCTACAAATATGATTGTTGAAAGAAAAATTATACTGTATTGCAAAATTAGATAGTGCATCTGCATTCTCTTCTGGAATGTCCACTCTTGGTTGCCTGTCTGGACTAGACCTTTAGTTTGTGCAGGAGACTAGAAGGCCTGCAGATTGTAAAACAGAAACTGTGTTTTAGAGTCAAGGAGAAGGACAGAAGGAAGGTAAGTTTCATGAGGAGTGTATCAATAAGACTCAGAGGTAGAGCAAAAAAAACAAGAGGGAGACTTAGAGTTTCACTTTTGCCTCAAGTCCAACACACACACACACACAGCAGCATTTCACAAATAAACACACCTCTCTTGATTCCACGTAGTTGAGTACTAGGCCTCAGACTCTTGGTTTATCTTTGAACTGAAGTCGATAACTTCTTGTTTCTAGCTGTTGATGAGGTAGTCTCGCAGCTCCCACTCTGAGTTCCACCATCCTCCTCCTGACTCCGAGTAACTCTGTCCCAGACCAGTCATCATTGCCCGAGCAAGATAGACTTGTAGTGCACTGCTGTTGAAGAACACGTAGAGAAACAGAATTGCAGTATTTTGCATAGGTTTTTGTTTGTTAACTAAAGTGACTATTCTGGTCTCTGAAAAACCAGAAAAAAGGAGAGGACCCTGCAATTAAATCAGGCCCAAACATTGCAAATCCATAACCATCTCAAAAAATTTCCTGTATTACAGTTCAACACACTCTCCCTCACTGTCAGCCACCACATCAATCATCACTCACAGTCACTTGATGACCGGATCACTCATTGCTGCAATGGTTACCTGTTCCAATCCAAGCACAGTGGTAGGTACACTATCTCCCCTTTGATGCAAGCAACAGTTTGTTATTTGGCAGTCTTGTAAATCAAATGATTGTCTGGGGTAGCCATCCTAGATGATGAAAAATACAGAAGAATCATTGAGTGGACCATACAGGTTAATTAATTTTCTCTAAGTAAGTTTGTAGAGGCCAATCACCTCTGGGGAAAAAAATGATCGTCCATCACTCAGGCCCCAAACATTGCAAATCAATCATCTCAGGCAAGTTCCCACATTACAGTTGCACACCCTTCCTCACTGTCTGCCACCACATGATTCATCAATCATCATTATCACTCATACAATCACTCACTCACTGTTGAAATAGTTGTAGTTTTACCTCTTCCAATCCAAGCACGGGTAGTTTAGGTATTAGGTATTCATCTTTGATGCAGGCAACACATTGGAATTTGGTATTGGCAGGTACTCTTGTAAATCAACGATCTTCTGGGGCAGACCTTCTAGTGCTAAGTGATGCAAAAAGTGATAGGCAATAGGCATGAGAGGGGGCAGGCTTTTTCTCCAATATCATGAAGGAATTGTGGAGGTTTCTTCAATGTACACTGTTCCAACTGTAAACCGGCAATATATGTGACAAAAAAATGGTGAGGCAGCATAAATCTGACACAAAAATAATATTTTTCTACTAGCTACTTTTTTGCCTTTTCTTGTTGTTGCAAAGATAGAAGTTAAACGAGAAATTATAAAAATGTTCTATAGGGGCACCGGCATACTTAGTCCGGGAAGTAGAGTTTGTCCTCAGTCTCGGGTGGTTCACTCAGAAGTTGATCAGCTAACACACTTGATTCGATTTCTGACCAATCATCCTCCTCCTCCTCCTGTGCTGTTTCAGGAATGGTGTAGTTGTGGGGTATAAAATGTTGGTTCATTTTGATCATAGTCAATCTCTCCACGTTTTGAGGCGAGAGACTGTTCATTTTCACTATGACAACCGCACCAGCTGCACTGAACACAGGCTCAGCAGACTGGTGACAGGACAAGCCAGATTCTTTATTGCCAGCTTGCGGAGCTCTGGCTATTGGTGCATATTCCCATACCAATACATCAATGGATTTTGATCCACATAGACCACTTTTGGATCATCCAGATACTTCTGGAACATCCTGTGGATGGTCACTGGTGCTACCAATTGCTCAACCTGTTTAGGCATCGCCTCTGCACTGGACTTGAGCCATGCCAATTGAAACCAATACAATGCAGAGGTTTGGTCCGGTTCTTCTGTTGCTGTTGTAGCCAGTGTTTTGGTTGATGGTGTTGTTGGCTGCTGTGAGACAAGACTGCCCTCTCTGGATGCTGAAGGTGGCACCCCAGAACTGTGGGGAGGGACTTGAAGTTCCAGCCATTTTTCTTTCAAGTCTCTGGCTTGCTCTACAATCCTCCTCTTGTATTTTAAAACATCCCCTTCGGAAAAAGGAATGAAAGTGGGCAGAATTTATTTGTACCGTGGATCAAGCAGTGTGGCACAGATGTACTCTTTTGACGCAATGATGTCATGTTGCAACCTTATATCACAGGCCAAGCGAAGGATTAAGGTCTCAACCAAGGCATGGGCTTCTGTGTTTTCGTTCACACCTGCGGGGTGCGAACCTTTCAGACACCTTACTTACCTGGTCCTGTAGGAGATGCAACATCAGGATAGCTTGGCCCATCGTACTATCCTCCTTGCTAACTTCCGGTGTGAACAACTCAAAAGTGAGTAGCATCTGTGTCAGGCATTTGACTAGGCCCCATTTGTCTGCATCCATGATCATAGCTTTCCCAACTGCATCTCCTCCTCTTAGAATGACATAGTCATTGATCTGTTTGTACTGCTCAAAAAGACATGGCAACATGTAATATGACGAGTTCCAACTTGTTGGCTCCTCCTGTATCCGGGCTTTAACTGGTGCTCTATTATTACGCTGAATAATCCGCAACTCCTTCTGGGCTTTAATCCTTTCGGTGCTCATGACGGAGCGGTTCCGTCATGAGCCACGGTGGGCGTTTGCTCATGACGGAACCGCTCCGTCATGGCACCCACCCATGGGGGAAGCGCTGGCGCTCCCCCCATGGGCAGCCCATCTAGCCCCCACAAAGGGGGATGGCAGCAGAAGAGTTTCCACTGCCACCCCCGATCCCCCCCAGGCAATCCCATGACGTCAGCGCGCACAGCACGCGCCAACGTCATCAGGAGCAGCCAGACGCACTGGAAGCTATTTGCTTCCAGTGCGTCTTCAGGAAACAGGTAAGTTTCCTTGCTCCGGTGGGGTGGGGGGGGAATTGAGATGCATTGAGGCGTCGGGGGAGAGGAAAGAGTTCTTCCTCTCCCCTGATTTCTCAATGCAGGGCATTCCTGCTGCACGATCGCGCATAGCGTCGCGATCGTGCAGCAGGAATGCCCCCACTTGGCACCAGGGATTTCTCTTTAATGTAAAGGAAGCGACCCCTTGGGCAAGGGTGGCTTCCTTAAGGGGCACATTAATTTTAAAACTTTTTTGCCCCCCCTGGGGACAGATCGGCTGGATTTCTGGCGTTTCTGGCCCCAGCCCACTAGAGCCAGGGATTTTTAATAAATTGAAAATGGAAGCGACCCCTTGGGCAAGGGTCGCTTCTAGGGGCCAAAAATGTTTGTATGTGGGGCAGATCAGCCCGTTTTTTTTGGCCTTTCTGTCCCCAGGGGGGGCAGAAAAACCCACTAGACACCAGGGATGTTTTCAAAAATGTATATGGAAGCGACCCCTTGGGCAAGGGTCGCTTCCTCAAGGGGCACCATATATTTAAGACTTTTCTGCCCTCCCTGGGGACAGATCGGCTGGGTTTTTGGCCTTTCTGCCCCCAGGGGGAGCAGAAAAGCCCACTAGAGCCAGGGATTTTAAATAAATTGAAAATGGAAGCGACCCCTTGGGCAAGGGTCGCTTCCAGGGGGCAGATTTTTTTTGTATGTTTTTTTCACCTTTCTGCCCCTCGTAGGATGCGCCTATGAGTGTTCGTCAGCTTCCTTTGTCAAAAGAGACTACAGATCTTCAAGTTGGTCCGTTTGAAATATTCCTCGGACAACAAATTAAAATGCCTAATCCAATGGAATTTTAAAGGAGAGCTAGCATATCGTTGTTTCGTTTGATTGCGTCTCTGAAAGATTATGACCGATTAATTTAGGGTCCCATATTGCCGTCAAAGCAAAAACGGTGGAACTTTTTACTCTGTTGAAGTACCTTAAAGACAGATTCCAGGGGTCAACTACTTTAAACATTTTCTAGTCCTGATGATGGTCTCGTCGACGGAAGCCTAGAGACCGAAACGTCGACTCTGCACACTTTTTCCCAACATTTATCAACTGAGATTGTGAAAAAGTGTATACAACTGTAACAATGGAGGTTTAAATAATAGAGTGTTTCCTTCTTGTTTCATTGTATGTTTTCCATATGAGTACCCTTCATGAAATTTGAAGATAAAATATAATATATTTTTATACACACCCGTGTTCTCTGCTGTTTTCTGTTGTGTGATATATATCGTCCTTGATATATATTCTTTACATGATTTATTCAAAAATATAAGAAATTACGTTGTTAGAAAACTAAAGAAATTAACTAGCAAGTCAATAATAAACCTTGCATTTAATTGAAATCCAGAACAACATAACTGAGTGTTTTAGAGGAGGACATTGATGTGCCGATAGTGCAGCAAGAGGCATCTGGGCTGCAGTCTGGGGCTGCAAGGCTTCCAGTTGGAAGTGATGACCTCTGGGTTGCCCCAGGCATGGTGCAGCCGGCATTGCCAGACTTTACTGGTGTTCCAGGGTGTAGAGTGAATACAGAATTTTTTTTGCCGATAAATTTTTTTCAGTTGTTTATGGACGATGTATTTTTGGCAGAGATTGTTGAGCAGACTAATTTGTATGCCGAACAGTTTTTGAGGGACAACAGTGCCAGCCTTAGGCCCCACTCTAGAGCTACCCGGTGGACTCCCACAAATCTGGAAGAGATGAAGAAGTTCTTGGGTTTAACTTTTTTGATGGGCTTGCTAAGGAAGCCATCAATGTCTTCATATTGGTCTACTAGTCCCTTGATGGCAACAGCTATATTTTCGGCAGTCATGAGTCGTGATAGGTATTTGCTTCTGCTTCGGATGCTGCATTTTGTCGATAATGGTTTAGCGTTGCCACGAGATCACCCTGATTGTGACCGTCTTTTTAAGATTCGGCCTGTCATTGATCACTTTGTAGATCGATTTTCTGAGATCTATGCTCCAGGGAAAGAAATAGCAGTGGATGAGTCTTTGGTCTTGTTCAAGGGCCACTTGGTTTTTAGGCAATACATTCCTAGTAAGAGGGCACGCTATGGAATTAAGCTGTATATGCTGTGTGACAGTAGGACTGGATATGTCTCTAATTTCAGGGTGTACACCGGTAAGGAATCCAGGATTAACCCCCTTGGTTGTCCGTCCACTTTTGGAGTGACTGAGAAAATTGTGTGGGAACTTGGTAGAGGACTTTTTAACAAAGGTCACCATTTATATGTAGATAACTTATACACTGGTGTGTGGTTGTTCAGGGAATTGGCCAAAGTGGACACTGTTGCCTGGGCACAATCCGCTCTAACTGTAAAGGTTTCTGAAAAGAACTTGTTTGTCAAAAGCTTGTGTGGGGACAGTGCAGTGCGTTGCGAGGAACTTCTAGCTGTGAAGTTTTCAGACAGGAGAGATGTCTACATGCTGACTACCATCCATGATGAAAGCACTTCACCTGTGACTGTTTGGGGTCAGGTTGCTGAAGCCCGCAAACCTGTGTGCATTTTAGACTATAATAGGCACATGGGTGGTGTTGATAGAGTAGATCAGAGGTTGGAACCTTACACTGCTCTTCGTAAGGCTTACATTTGGTATAAGAAGTTGGCTATCCATCTTTTCCACTTGGCAACCTTTAATGCTTTTGTTGTATTCAAGGATTGTTGTCCTGAGTCAAAGATGACTTTTGCTAAGTTTCAGGAGTCTGTAATAGGCAGCCTTGTTGTAGTGGAACAGGCAAGTGTTCCTAGAGTTGGAATGGTGGAGGATGTGGCTAGATTGAAAGATCGCCACTTTCCTGATCACATTCCTCCCACACCCTCCAAAGACTTTCCCAGTAGGAGATGTAGAGTCTGTTGGCAAAGAGGTACGCGGAAGGAGACTCGTATGTACTGCCCCGAGTGTCCTTCTAACCCTGCGCTGTGTGTGCCTGCTTGTTTTAGAATGTACCACATGCAAAAGAATTTTTGGGAGCATCCATGAGTGGTAAAGTGAACTGCCTGGTCTCTATTGTTTTATATTTTTTGTTCAGTTTCAAGGTTGGCATTTGTGCAATGTATTGAGTTTCAGATTTTGTGTTGTAGATTTGTATCTATTTGCAATTTGTTTGTGTTTTCTGTTTTGTATAAAAAAAATCCTAAATGTGATGGCGGTGTGTGTAGGCTGACGCTTGGCTGGTGGTGTGCGTGGACTTGCGCTTGGCTGGCGGTGTGCGTGGACTGGCGCTTGGCTGGCGGTGTGCGTGGACTGGCGCTTGGCTGGTGGTATGCGTGGACTGGCGCTTGGCTGGCGGTGTGCGTGGACTAGAGCTTGGCTGGCGTGTGCCTGGACTGGTGCTTGGCTGGCAGTGTATGTGGACTGGTGCTTCGCTGGCGGTGTGTGTGGACTAGCGCTTGGCTGGCGGTGTGCGTGGACTGGCGCTCGGCTGGCGGTGTGCGTGGAGTGGCGCTTGGCTGGCGGTGTGTGAGTAGGGACTTGCTGCTGGTCACTACACAAACTGCTAGCCAAACGCCACTCAATGCAATCCGTGAGCTGGTGTGGTTGCTGTGTCAGGAATGTGGGTGTGTGAAAGTGATGGGCCCTTGAATGGCGCTGTCTGCTGGTGTGAGTGTTGTAATGTGCTGGGCCCGCGGCTGGCGGTGTGAATGGTTTTGTATGTGTCACACATATGAAAGGTGTATGAATGGCCTGTAAAGAGGTTGGTGCCTTGTCGTGGCTTTACAGCTCACGAGCTTTGAGTCAATGGTTCAGTTTCTCGTCCTTTCAATTATTAACAGTGCATTTCATTTTTGTGAAATCTCTGGTTAATACAACTGTATATACTGAACCATCACTCACCCTCGTGCCAAATCCAACCAGTATGTATGTGTGCTTGAGGAATAGGTGGTTGTGCAGAAATATTTGTCTTTTCTGCCTTTCTGTAGCAGGGTGTACCTTGTCCCTTTTTGTGAATGTTGTAATGTGTTGGTTTCGTGCCTGGTGGTGTGAATGGTCTTGTGTGTATCACGTATGAAAGGTGTGTGAATGGCCTGTAAAGCGGTTGGGGCCTTGACGTGGCTTTACAGCTCACGAGCTGCAAGTCACTGGTTCAGTTTTTTGTCCTTTCAATTATTGACAGTGCATTGAATTTTGAGAAATCTCTTGTTAATAAAATTTTATATACTGAACCATCACTCGCCCTCGTGCCAAATCCAACAAGTATGTGTGTGTGCTTGAGGAATAGATGGCTGTGCAGTAATCTTTGTCTTTTTTGTCTCTCTGCCAAGGTGTACATTCCATCTAAGAAAAACCTATCAACTGTAGATATTGTCGTAAACTAAACACCCATGGGAGTACATGATGATGTCTCTCTTGTGGATCCCAACAAGTTATCTTACCCACAATGTCCTGCAAACCTCAAAATGTGACTGTCACATTTTCCTTGCATTATTGTGCCAAAATTTTCACGCTGCAGAAAGAAACAACAAATTTCCTACCCCCCAGCATTTCTCCAAGTATCCCAATAGAAATGGTACCTCACTCGTGTGGGTGGGCCAAGTACCCGTGGCAGAGAAGGGCCCAAAACCTATTGAAGCGACATCAAAATTACCTATCACAAACCAACCTGATTTTGCAAGGGGGGTCCCATGAGTTTTTGGCTCCGGGCTCGGCGGCCATCTAGGGAAACCTACCAAACCCACACATTTATGAAAACTAGACACCCAGGGGAGTCCAGCGAGGTATGGCTTGCGTGGGTCCCCCAAGATTCTCCTACCAGAATCCCCTGGAAACCTCAAATTTAGCTGAAAAAAATCGCTTTTTCTCAAATTTCTGTGTGGGAAAGTTCTGGAATCTGCGTGGATCCACAAATTTCCTCCCACCCAGCGTTCCCCAGGTCTCCCGATAAAAATGGTACCTCACTCGTGTGGGTGGGTCAAGGACCCGCGACAGGCAAGGGCCCAAAACCTAATGAGGCGACATCAAAATTACCTATCACAAACCAACCTGGTTTTGCAAGGGGGGTCCCATGAGTTTTTGGCCCCGGGCTCGGCGGCCATCTAGGGAAACCTACCAAACCCACATATTTCTGAAAACTAGACACCCGGGGGAGTCCAGCGAGGTATGGCATGCGTGGGTCCCCCAACATTCTCCTACCCAGAATCCCCTGCAAACCTCAAATTTAGCTGAAAAAATCACTTTTTTCTCAAATGTCTGTGTGGGAAAGTTCTGGAATCTGCGTGGATCCACAAATGTCCTACCCCACAGCGTTCTCCTTAGTGTCCCGAGTAAAATGATACCTCACTTGTGTGGGTGTCCAATGCAGAATTGGCTAAAAATGTATTTTTTTTAAAAATGTAGCGCTTAGAATTCTCGGTGCTATACCCTTAATCCCTATGTTTTGGGCTCTTCCCAGTCACAGGCCCTTGCCCCACCCACACAAGTGAGGTGTCATTTTACTCGGGAGACTCAGGGGACCGCTGTGGGGTAGGACATTTGTGCCGGCATGGTGAGTCCACACACAAATATGTGGAAAATGTGTTTTTTTCCAGCTAAATTTGAGGTTTGCAGGGCATTCTGGGTAGGAAAACGTTGGGGGATCCACGCAAGCCATACCTCATTGGACTCCCCCGGGTGTCTAGTTTTCAGAAATGTTTGAGTTTGGTAGTTTCCCAAGATGGCCGCCGAGCCCGGGGCCAAAACCCCAGGTGCCCCCCCAAAACCAGGTAGTTTTGTTATAGGTAATTTTGAAGTCTCCACAAAACGATTTGGGCCATTTCCTGCTGCAGTCACTATGCCTACCAACACAAGTGAGGTACCATTTTTATCGGGAGACCTGGGGGAACGCTGGGTGGGAGGAAATTTGTGGATCCATGCAGATTCTAGAACTTTCCCACACAAATTTGAGAAAAAGTGATTTTTTTCAGCTAAATTTGAGGTTTGCAGGGGATTCTGGGTAGGAGAATGTTGGGGGACCCACGCAAGCCATACCTCGCTGGACTCCCCCGGGTGTCTAGTTTTCAGAAATGTGTGGGTTTGGTAGGTTTCCTAGATGGCCGCCGAGCCCGGGGCCAAAAACTCATGGGACCCCCCTTGCAAAACCAGGTTGGTTTGTGATAGGTAATTTTGATGTCGCCTCACTAGGTTTTGGGCCCTTGCCTGTCGCGGGTCCTTGACCCACCCAAGCGAGTGAGGTACCATTTTTATCGGGAGACCTGGGGGATCGCTGGGTAGGAGGAAATTTGTGGATCTACGCAGATTCCAGAACTTTCCCACACAGAAATTTGAGAAAAAAGTGATTTTTTTCAGCTAAATTTGAGGTTTGCAGGAGATTCTGGGTAGGAGAATGTTGGGGGACCCACGCAAGCCATACCTCGCTGGACTCCCCCGTGTGTCTAGTTTTCAGAAATATGTGGGTTTGGTAGTTTTCCCTAGATGGTCGCCGAGCCCGGGGCCAAAAACTCATGGGACCCCCCTTGCAAAACCAGGTTGGTTTGTGATAGGTAATTTTGATGTCGCCTCACTAGGTTTTGGGCCCTTGCCTGTCGCGGGTCCTTGACCCACCCACGCAAGTGAGGTACCATTTTTATCGGGAGACCTGGGGGAACTCTGGGTGGGAGGAAATTTGTGGATCCACACAGATTCCAGAACTTTCCACCACAGAAAGGTGAGGAAAATGTGTTTTTTTTTTTACACATTTTGAGGTTTGCAAGGGATTCTGGGTAACAGAACCTGGTGAGAGCCAGTCAAATCACTCCATCCTGGATTCCCCTGGTTGTCTAGTTTTCAAAAATGTATAGGTTTGCTAGGTTTTCCTAGGTGCCGGCAGAGCTAGGGTTCAAAATCTACAGCTAGGCACTTTGCAAAAAAAGGGTCCGTTTTCACTGTGAAAATGTGGTGTGTCCACGTTGCGTTTTGGCCCGTTTCCTGTCGCGGGCACTAGGCCTTCCCACACAAGTGAGGTACCATTTTTCTCGGAAGACTTTGGGAAACGCGGGGTGTGTGGAATTTAGTGGATCCACGCAGATTCCAGAACTTTCCACCACAGAAATGTGAGGAAAATGTGTTTTATTTTGACAAATATTTAGGTTTGCAAGGGATTCTGGGTAACATAACCTGGTGAGAGCCAGTCAAGTCACCCCATCCTGGATTTCCCTGGGTGTCTAGTTTTCAAAAATGTATAGGTTTGCTAGGTTTCCCTAGTTGCCGGCAGAGCTAGAGTTCAAAAACTACAGCTAGGCACTTTGCAAAAAAAGGGTCAGTTTTCACTGTAAAAATAAAGTGTGTCCACGTTGCGTTTTGAGCCGTTTCCTGTCGAGGGCACTAGGCCTACCCACACAAGTGAGGTACCATTTTTATCGGGAGACTTAGGGTAACACAGAATTGTAGAGCAACTGTTATTACCTATTGACTTTCGATGCATTTCTGCCTTCCAAATGAAAGACAATGTGTAAAAAGAAGTCATTTTGAAAAATGACCTATAATTCTCATGCTAGTATGGGTACTCCCAATTTCGGAAATGTGCAAATATCTACTGTTTCTAAACTCTATATTTTGTTCCAATTTCAGAAATACATAGGTGTCTTTCATACCGATTTTTCCATGTATATATTTTCCCAAATCAATTGCTATATACCCGGTACATAATAAAAAACCATTGCAAGACGCTGCTCAGTTATTGGCTCTGGGTTCGTCAGGTTCTTGGTGAACCTACAAGTCCTATATATCCCCACAACCAGAAAGGTCCAGCGGATGTAATGGTATATTGCTTTCAAACAGATGTCATAATTAGAAGAAGTTTCAGGTGAAAACGTTGACACAAATGGCTGTTTTTTCCAACTAATTTTCAATTTTTCCTATATTCAACTGTTAGTTTCTATAAAAAAAACCTTGAACGATCTACACAAATGACCCCTTGCTGAATTCAGAATTGTATCTACTTTTCTAAAATGTATAGCTTTCCAGGATCCATTATTGCTTTCATACCCATTTCTACCATTAACTGGAAGGAGGTTGAAAGCACAAAAAATAGCAAAAAATCCCAGACCCAGAAAATGTCAAAACTGTGTAAAAAATGTTGGTTTTCTGACATAAGTCTGCTTGTCCCTGAATGCTGGGAAGATGGTGATTTCAGCACCACAACCTCTTTGTTGATACCATTTGCAGGGAAAAAACCAGCCGCTTTCAACTGTAGCCCTTTTTTCCCATTTTTCCCAAAAAAAAACAAAATTTAGCTGTATTTTGGCTAATTTATGGGTCTCCTCCAGGGGAATCCACAAACCCTGGGTATCTTTAGAATCCCCATGATGTTGGAAGAAAAGGACGCAAATTTGGCGTGGATACCTTATGTGGTCAAAAAGTTACAGGGCCTAAGCGCGAACTACCCCAAATAGACAAAAAAAGGCTTAGCACAGGGGAGGAAAAGGCCTAGCAGCGAAGGGGTTAAAAGAATGGCTGAAATGAGTGCAGATTCTTCTCCAGGTGGTCAGTATGTTGCTGACTAGGTCTTCATTTTTGAGGAAGTCTTGCACCACCAGGTTGATGCAATGGGCCAAACACAGTGCCCTGGAATAGCCTCTGTCTGACATGGCCTTGACTATGTTACTGCCATTGTCCATGGCAACAAATCCAATTCTGAGACCTCTTGGTCGCAGCCATTCTTACACCTTGCTATTAAATTGTTCCAAGATGTTTACAGCTGTATGTGATTTCTCCATGGCGAACATGGCCACTGTTGCATGCCGCCGAACGCTCTTAAAACTTTCTTCAGGGCCAAGACTAAAGATATATTTTGCTTTACCCCTCGCAAAAGAGATCCTTTGTGCAGTGATGCACATGTTATCAGTTGCCTGACAACTGGTCCACATGTTTGATGTCAGGTGGATGGTGTGAACAACACTTTGCTGCAAAGCTTGTCCAACCAATTGCAGAACATTATGATGCAGCAATGGAACAGCAACTCTGGCAAATTAGGTCCGAATTGGTACCTTCCATTTCGGGCAGATGGCTGCCACAAATTCTAAGAATCCCACTCTTTCCACAAAAGACAAAGGGAGGAGGTCCAGCGTTAACATTTTTGACAGCTTCCATTGTACAAACATGCAGTTGGGTGGTTCAGCTCGTAGGGCCCCTCCTGCCTAAACATGCCTGGAATAGTAGCCTGGATTTTTTTCTTTTCTGGGGCCACTAACACAGGTGTCTTTCAAGAAGTAGATATTGGTAGCAGACTCAATGAGAGCCGTGATGGGCCAGTCACTGTATGCTGTGGTGTCTCCATCTCACTGAGAGTCTTCGTGTGCCATTGTGAAGTCACTGAGGTGGGTGATTCTGCTGCTGCACTGCTGGGGACATGGCTACTTTGCATGATTATGTCGCCCTCTTCTTCCTCATCATTACCTCCCACTGTGATTTGACTTGTAGCTGATGTTCCCCGGCTCTCCTCATCACCACCACAATCATGTTCAGCAATTTTTTTAAGGTGCTCCTCCCCTATTGTTTGTGTGGTGTTTTTTCATATGGGTCATTTGGTCTCCAGTACCATAATGTGTACCAGGCTTACCTCTGTGAACATTCGTGTGGCAAATGGTGCATACTGAAATGTGCTCCTCTTCTTTACTAACCGTAAAAATTCCCAAACTGGGGAGGAGTACTTTTTACTGGGCCACTGCCAATGCCTGAAGAAGAACTGGAGGTAGGTGGGCGTGTTGTCGATTGCCTCTCTGCTTCTCCTAAGGTAGGGGTTGGTGCAGGTCTCAGCTGGGGCTTTGCAAACATGGGAGCTGATGGCAGTGCTACCTGTGCCACATCCCTTGGAGCAGGTTGAATAGCAATGTCAGACTCCTCTGTGTTACCTTCCACCATGACTGCCTCGTCATCGTCATCCTCCTCATCATCCCCTTTCTTAAGTCTAAGTCTTTCAGGAACTTTTCTTTTTCCTTGCCTCTCCTTTTGACTCCTGAACTCTGCTGGGGGCCACTCCATGTCCCTATCATCATCATCAGAAGTGGTACCTGGAGAAAGTGGTGGAGTAGTACCCTTCCTTTTCCTTGCTGGAGATCTGGGAGCCAATGATTCTAAAAGAGGAGGTTCTTGCTCGGAAGGAAGCTCAACCTCCTGTTCTGCTCCAACATCAGGGAACTGTACTATTGCTGGCTGCGGCTGCTGTCCAGTTTGCTCTGTTTCCTGAAACGATTGTGTACTACTTTGCGAAAGGGACAGATCCAATTCAATGTCACTACTCGTCGACATGATTGTAGTGGCTGCCTCACTGACAGACATGATCCTGGGCTTAGTTTGGGGTGGTGCTGTTGATGCAGGAGTGCTGCTCCCAGCTTGCTCGCCGGTTTTCTGAAAAAGGTTGTGGTCGGCACATCAGTGGTGGAAATCTGCTTCTCCTCTTCCCCACTGGCCACTTTCTTGGCAACACCTTTCTATGGGGCCATCTTGAAGAAGTCAGTTGGCAGTGGCACTTAGCTTCATCACAAGTTGAAGAGATGTCTGTTTTGCGTAGTCAGTCACGGGTCAAGTCATGCACAGGCCTTCTGTCTGGCAGTACTGAGGGTGATGTCTCTTTTCTTGAGGACCTCAAAGCAAATAAGCAAGAAGAACATCAGTGAAACGTGGCATTGTTGCTGTTCAATTAGTAGTACAAACAAACAATATCATTTAGTGTGGTTACTTAAGTTATTATAAATAATTAACAATACAGTGTATCCATTCGTAAAACCACACCAACATAAACTTTCATGGTGTACACTCAGGAAGAATAAGAAAAAGCAACAACAACAACTTACAGGTGTAACTGCTTTATGTCCATCAAGTTGGTTTGTATTTATTTTCAAAAACAATGGTCCCTTACACACAAAATTACTGCTGTAATTTACATAGAAATACAATGATGTCTATGTTTTAACTGTCCAGCTGGACATAATCATTGAATGTGAACATTTGTAAGAACAACAAACAAGTGGGACATTTAACAACAGAAAAGGAAAGGACTCAGGCATTGAAGTAGCGAGGCCTGTAACACAATTCAATAGTTAGGCCAACAAACATACATTAAAGCACCATAGCACATGTTCATAAAAAGTAAGATTGTGTCAAGGTGCGAGGAGTCAATGACGTTTCGATCCCTTTAACAAAATACTGGGATCATCTTCAGGACATCAAGGATGATGCCTGCGACAGATACCTATTACAATTAAAGCTAAAGGAAGAGAAGAAGTGGGGCAGGGAATGGAAGAAAAAGGAAAAAGGGGAAAGGGAAACGGGAAAAGGATATATTATTAAAGCTAGGTACAGTGCATTGCAATGAATACCTAATGACCATTTATTCAGAAATAATACAAGTTCAATTACCACTGTATGCATTCTCATGGCATGTCTCTAACGGTGACTCACACCTGTCGATTTCACTGCTGTTTTCCTTATGACATTATCTTAATTGTACTTTTGCAATTTGGCTTTGTTCACAAAGTGACTTGTGAACATGCACCACTTTACCAGGTAATTTTTAATTAATGCTTGTCCACAACCTTATTAATGAATAACCACTGTATGCATTCTTATTCTGTGACTCTAGCGGTGTCTCAAGTCTGTCGGGCCCATTGTGGTATGCACCTATAGCATTGCCTTACTTACAATGTTGCAACTTTATATTATCACGTACAGTTCTCTTTTGCCTCTATACAAGACAACTATTCTTCATTAACTGCTTTTCTATCCGGTGACTAACACCATTTCCGACTCTACTTCCCTACTCTAATATGGCCGCAACACTTATCTGTCGTTTTTACCTCAACCCAAAAACGCTTATAGCCACATCATCACGTCACGTATCTTGACCCTCCCGGTATCTACACTTCCCAGGTTCACAGTAAAGCTGGCAGTACGTGTAGTCACTCACGACAGTACCTATGCCTACTCCCAGATTTCCATTCAACAACCAGGGTAAGAGCACTTATGTCTGCTGCAATAACTAAGTTAATGCAAATTGCAACTCCACTCAATTATTCCTCATATAACCTTCTCCCCAGTAACTGATCAATTGCCCGCGAGTCTCGGCTCATATGTGGCAGACTGCGCTTCACTAAATTACCACACCCACCTTGGTTGCTTCAACTGCGCTTCAGGGGTTGTATCATTTACTCAGCAGGATGCCTTAACTCCGTCGTTAATCGTGTCATTATCGTCTAACATCTCCCTTCACCCCTAGCAAAACCACCCCGAGCTCCCATCCTTGATTCGCTCCTACGCCTTTACGGTCTTGGTCTGGCCAGCAATCATACTATGGTTAGTCATCGTCCAAGTCCTTACTTTTATGCCTCAGAAGCTAATTATATCTGTCTCACTCTGCACATGACCAACTGAGAACACCGTGCGCAATTGCATGCTTTACTGACAGTGGTCCTCCTAAACGTACCATTCATAACTATCCAACACTAGATGATATTCATTGAGCATGCTCAACACTTGTGCATTTTTCACTTGCGTCGACTTACGCGCTGCTTGTGTCGATCTAACACTATTGAATATTAAGCATGCCCCTTACTTGTGCATGCATCAACAAACATATATATATTTTTAATTCTGTACCTAACTTTAATAACATATCCTTTTCCCTTTCCCCCTTTTTTCTTTATCTTCCATTACCTGCCTGTAATGAAGTACCAATCCAGGAAGATGTATTAATAGGCCTTTATTAGTTGGATAAGTAGGAGAAATAATAGCGTCCTACCCACAGGTGACACAGCAGCAACTGAACTCAGTGTTGTCACTAGGCAGCAAGGAGCTCACTACATTCTAGAGCTCCTTGCGCAGGGCATTCCACATGCAGGTGGAGGGACATGGGAGGTGGACAACAGAGATTACAAACAGGGTGAAGAAACTACGAATACCACACACCTTCCCCCCAATACAAAGTGGTGGCTAGATTGACAACATGTTCAGCCAACAGTATAATCACGCAATCTTAGTGGAACTTTACATAAACGAGTACTCCTACGCAGAGGAGAAGTAAATCTTGAAGAAGAACTGTTGGTATGACAATTGGAGGGATTGAGGGAGCGTACAAACGTTATCCTATTCAAATTCCAGATCCGTCCGTCGTCAAGTTTTACAGCATTAAGAAGAAGCTTGACAACCTTACGAGGGGTAGAGAATTTGGCGCCCCCAGACTTCTGCGGAAAACGCACTCTCACTAAATCACCTAAGTCAACTTTGGTGCGAGAGACGGCGTGCCTCACATCGAAGTTAGCTTTCATTTTAGCTGACTTGAGATTCTGAAGTGCCCTCCAACGAGGATCCTCGGGAATCTCAATATCGCCACCTTTCCCTCTCATCCATGATTGAAACAAAAGAGTGTTAGGAGTGCGCCCTCTAAATAGCTCAAAAGGAACTTTCTCCGTGGTGGAGTGGGGAGTCAGGCGGTAAGCCTTCACTCTTTCAAATATTGCAGCTCTCCAATCACGTCCCTGCTCTTTAGCGAGCTGTATAGATTCTTTCAAAATGCGATTGAATCTTTCAACCATTCCGTTGCATTCTGGGTGATAGAGAGAGCACAGTTTATGGACAATTCCTTTTTTAGCTAGAAAGTGTTCCATCTCTCTTGACACTAGTTGTGCACCATTGTCTGTCAAGAGAGATTCAGGAAGGCCCTCCCTACAGAATACATCCTCTAAAAAGTTTACCACATCTTTTGTTTCTACAGTTTGGGTGACCCTCACCTCAGGCCACCTAGAGTACATGTCTATTAAGACCAAAACGTAATGTTGTCCTGCCTTGCAATGAACTGGCCCTAAGAGATCGAGGGCCACGTGTTGCCAACACCGAGTAGGAGATTCACGTATTATCATTGGTTGGGTCCGGGTTTTACAAATCTTATCGCAAGCTCTACACTCAGCACAGTCTCTGACCAACCGCTCAACAACGATGTCAACACCTGGCCACCAAAAATGTAAGCGAACTCTTTCTTTAGTCTTCGAGATGCCCTGGTGTCCATCATGTGCTAACTGAACAATTTTCTCCCTCAGAGATGACGGAGGAACAAGGCGTGTTCCTCTCCACAACAGATCATTACACAGTGAAAGTTCATCTCTTACGTTCCAGAACTTCCTTGCCCCTTCAGAGAGTGTTTTGATGCCCGTCCACCCATGAGAAACTAGTTTACGGACCTCATGTAAGACAGGATCACTTTGCAACGAATCCCTCCATTCAGCTTCAGACACGACATCTTCAACAACCTCACACACATTGAAATTATCTATCTCCCATGTGTCTTCAGAGGCGAGACCATCCAACTGTTTAGGTACGAGACGAGAGAGACAATCCGCAACCTTGTTGTCTACTCCAGGGATGTACCTAACTACGAAATCAAATTCTTGAAGTGCTATAATCCACTTGCAAACTCTAGACGAAACAGCATCTAGCCCCTTTTTGCAAAATAAATCTTTAACCCCTTCGGTGCGTGGCCGATTTTCGCCCTGTGCGGGGCGTTTCATTGAGTGGGCGGGTTCATGACGAGCTCAGCTCGTCATGCGCACACGAGCACTGCGCAGCATGACGAGCTGAGCTCGTCATGAGCACCGAAGGGGTTAAGGGGCTTGTGGTCCGAATGTACCACAAATGAACTTCCCCAGAGAAACTTCTTTAGCTTCTTTATGGACCAAAAGATACATAACGCTTCCTTTTCGATCACAGAGTATTGGAGCTCAGGACCAACTAGAGCTCTAGACAAAAACATGATGGTTACTTCTTTACCATTCTTGGTTTGTTTAAGAACAGCCCCTAAACCTTTTGAACTCGCGTCAGTGATAAGTGTGGAGCTCGAGGAGGTGTCAAAACTTTGTAAGGAGGGAGCAACACGAAGAGCTTTCTTGATCCCCTCAAACTCCAACTGACACTGAGGCGACCAAGAAAACTTCACACCTTTCTTTAGGAGAGACCTCAGGTCATGTGTTCGAGAAGCAAACGATGGTATGAATTTATTGTAGTATTCTGCCATACCTAAGAAAGTAACAAGCTCATCCCTGGATTGGGGTACAGGAAGATCATCTATTGCGTTTACAAGGCGTTCTTTAGGTTTCACGCCATTGCAAGTCAAACGATGACCTAAGTAGTCTATTTCAGAGAGGTTAAACTTGCACTTATTCTCACGGAGTGTCAGACCCCTAGAACGAAATCGTTCGAGCACACACCTCAGCCTTGAATCATGTTCAACTTGTGAGGTGGCACGGATCAAAACATCGTCTTGATAGACTTTGACTCCATCTACCCCCTTCAGAACGTCTTCCATCACCCTCTGAAATACTGAGGCTGCGGAAATTAAACCAAATGGGAGACGTGTGAACTTGTAGGTTCCAAAAGGGGTGATGAACGCTGTCAAATCCATGGAGTCCTCATCTATTTTAACTTGATGGTATGCTGCGCGTAGATCTAAAGTGGAAAAAATACATGCATCTCTCAACTGTGCAAGCATCTCAGTGATGTTGGGGAGAGGATATCTGTCTGCAACAACAGCACGGTTGAGAGAACGCAAGTCCACACATAGACGTACCTCACCAGAGGCCTTGCGTGCAAGAACAACTGGAGCGAGCCACTGACTAGCTTCAGTCTCAATAATTATTCCCTCACTTTTAATTTCTCTAGTTCTGCACGCATAGACTCTTTCATGGCCAAGGGAACATTGCGTACCTTACAGGTGACGGGGACAGCATTGGGTTTGAGAGTGATTTTGTGAACGTAACCGGAAAGACAACCCAGTTTTTCATTAAAAACTTCTTTAAACTCAGATCGTAAAGTCAAGGTCGAATTACTAACACAGGAGACAGCATGTGAATCTCTATTTTTTAGAGTAACATTCGATGAATGAATGTGTGGGGAAATCTCAATCTGTTGTGACATGTCTCTCAGAATGATGCAGGGATCTGCACCAGGAACCAATGATACACCCAAATCAGCTTGGTGAAACCAGCTGATTATGCTGTCGCCCCTGCAAGATACGTAAATGTTCCCAGCTGCAAACCTCCCTTTGTATTCAATGTTGCCAATGAAGTAACCAAATAATTTTATGGGTTGGCCCCCATAAGCTAACGGCCTAATGTCAGGTTTGTATATTTTTACTTTCCCTTGTAATTTCAAGTCAAAGAATTCTTTTGGAATAAGGGAAATCTTTGCACCAGAGTCGAAGAGCATTCTAATGTTGCAATCGTTAACTAAAACGGCATCAACTGGACCTTTGCATTTATTCTTTTCAGTAGGTGTGACAATCTCACCACAATGAAAATCGTCGTAATCAAAGTCAGAATCGCTATCGTTATCCAAGACTACTTCTTTGACACGTTTAGGCTTGATTTGCTTTGCCCTGCAAGCTTTAGCAACATGACCAACTTTGCCACAGTTACGGCACTTAGAGTTGAGAGCAGGGCACGATTTGTCATTAGCAAGATGGCCAAAGAGGTCACATCTGTAGCACTTTACCACGCCGTTGTCTTTGTATCTTGAATCAAAGGCAGTTTTAAAGGGTTCACGTGGTTTCCAGACAGGCTCACGCTGTTTCCAAACAGGTCTCGTAGGTTTTTTTGAGATGGTATGAACCTTTTCCTCATGCACTCCATTCTCTTTCTTGATCACCTCTACGCAAGCCAAGGAATGTTCAATTCTTTTGGCTAGAATGATGACTTCGTCAAGTTTCGGATCATCCTTTTGCCACAGTTCATCCTTTATTTTCTCTACGTTGCAACCAAGCATGAACTGATCACGTATGCGTTCTTCAAGAGATGCATCAAATTTGCAAGTTGCACCAAGTTTGCGTAGGGCTGTGATGTAAGTTTCAACAGACTCCTCAGGCTTTTGTAAACGTTTCCCAAAGTGATAGCGTTCGAGAATAGTGCTAAGTTTTGGAAGATAATGTTTATCTAATTTTTTGAGACAAATTTCAAATTCATTGAGATTGTCCGATTCGGCATCAGTTAGATCGGGGAGGTGTTCGAATACATCTTGACCTTCTGAGCCGAGGCAATGTAGTAAAAGAGCACTTTTCCTTTCAGAACTTAGGGATACACCACACACCCTCGCATAGTTGAGAAACACTTTCTTCCATTTTGACCAGCGCAAGGCTGGGTTGCCGGGACTGGAAAGGAAAAAGGGTGGGGGTGTTACGTTTTGCATGGCTTGTGTAAAATTACTGACAGTAAAACAGTGTTACAAAAAGTTGTAGGAGAAGCAGCACAAGCAATTCAAATCATAGGGGTATTTTTAGATGTGAAAATGGAGGACAAAGCACTTTAAGTGTGGTCGGTTGTACGTGTGTCAGCAGAACGCGATCTGTGTGTGTCAGCGAAAACTGCACACGAAGAAATTGGCGAAGACCAGGACCAGGATGACGAGTATTTAATACGCAAATGGAAGGCTGTGCGTATCAGCGTGAAATTGTAGGAATATGCTGTAAGTATGTCAGCAGGATGTGAGCTGTGTGTGCCAGCGTAAACAGCACACGAAGAAATTAGCTAAAAGCGTTTTGCTTGCACCCTGTTCATGTATATATGATACACAAATGAGAGGCTGTGTGTATCAGCGTGAAATTGAAGCTGTGCGCGTCAGCGCGTTAAATTGTAAAGCGAAGTAGAAATGCCACAGTGGTTGCTGGGGAACTGTAGCTGTGCGCGTCAGCGCGTTGAGTTTAAAGAAAGGTGAAATGCCACCGTAGTTGATCGGGAACTGTAGCTGTGCGCGTCAGCGCGTTGAATTGAAAGCGAGGAGAAATGCCACGGTGGTTGCTAGGGAACTGTTGCTGTGCGCGTCAGCGCGTATGCTTGCAGCCAGAAGACAGAGTGCGTGTGACGTAATAGAGAGGAGTTCTAGTCACCAACACGATGCCGGAAATGGAGAGAAGATCGTTGTGGGAGCGTGGAGGGAACACGGCGCAAGCAGGTATTTGAACAATGCTCTGTTTGACAATCTCCGTTTAAAGCGTTTGTGCTTTAATGTCTATTTGACCAATGCGCTGTTTGACGATCTCTGTTTTAAAGCGTTTGTGCTTTAATGCCTAATTTAGAGTGAAAGAGGCAAGAAAACATGTCGCATTCTAGTAGTCTGGTTGCCCGGAGTGGGAGGGAGGGTGCGCACAGCAAGTGGATCCGATGTAGGGTGTGTCAAAGTTGCGCAGCCTCTAATCTAATCTTGTGGGCGAAATAGGTAAGCGCGCAAAGTACCTTCAAGTTCTTGTTTCCTAAGAACTTTACTGTGTTAGGACGCTGAAGAGAGGTAATCCAACGGAGGCAGGTCGAGCTTGGGGAACGTACAGCTGCCGTCTTCCTTGTGCAACTTAGGTGTTGTAGAATAGGGTTCTTTCTTCTTCTTCGTCGTCGCCAGTGTAAATGAAGTACCAATCCAGGAAGATGTATTAACAGGCCTTTATTAGTTGGATAAGTAGGAGAAATAATAGCGTCCTACCCACAGGTGACACAGCAGCAACTGAACTCAGTGTTGTCACTAGGCAGCAAGGAGCTCACTACATTCTAGAGCTCCTTGCGCAGGGCATTCCACACGCAGGTGGAGGGACATGGGAGGTGGACAACAGAGATTACAAACAGGGTGAAGAAACTACGAATACCACACTGCCCCACTTCTTCCCTTCCTTTAGCTTTAATTGTAATAGGCATCTGTCTCAGGCATCATCCTTGATGTCCTGAAGATGATCCCAGTATTTGGTTAAAGGAATCGAAACGCCGTCAACTCCTCGCACCTTGACACAATCTTACTTTTTATCAACATGTGCTATGGTGCTTTAATGTATGTTCTTTGGCCTAACTATTGAATTGTGTTACAGGCCTCGCTACTTCAATGCCTGAGTCCTTTCCTTTTCTGTTGTTAAATGTCCCACTTACATGTTGTTCTTACAAATGTTCACATTAAATAATTATGTCCAGTTGGACAGTTAAAACATAGACATCATTGTATTTCTATGTAAATTACAGTAGTAATTTTGTATGTAAGGGACCGTTGATTTTGAAAATAGTTTGTACCCAAGGTCCCTGACCATTAATTGGGTTCCCTTGTCTTTGTAAAACATCAAGTTGGGATGTGGCACTCAGGGAGGTGCAGGTGACAATGAAATAATCTTTAGACAATGAATGCTGTTGTGCGCCTATAGCAGACATCGGCTTGATGCCAGATGTTAGGAAAATGGGGAGAAAATGTATAAAAAATCAAATTAAATTTTTTTTAAATTCAAAACCCTAAAATTAAAAAATGTAAATCAATTATTTTTTATAAATAAGTGAAATTATCCTCAATTTATTAAAATTCTATCTCAAACCATCTATGCAAGCCTATGGCAAAGGGGCACACAGGCTGGATGCACAAAATGGCTGCCAGCCAGTGCCACATGGTCAACAACACTGAGCAAGAAGGCATGGGGAACAAGTAAGACATGCAGGCATATGGCAAAAGCACACTGGCTGCCCATACAAAATGGCCACCAGCCACATGTAATGTAATGTAATGTAAGGTACACTTATATAGCGCAGCTGCCACCCCAAGGTATCCTGGGGTATCCAGCAAGGTATCCTGGGGTATCCAGCAAGGAGGCATGGCCACAACAAAGAAGACATGCAGACCTATGGCAAAAGCACACTGGCTGCCTAAACAAAATGGCCACCAGCCACATGGTCACAACAACAAGCAAGCAAGAAGGCATGGGGAACAAAGAAGACATGCAGGCCTATGGCAAAAGGACACTGGCTGCCTTCCCAAAATGGCCACCGACCACATGGTCAAACAGCAAACAAGGAGGCATGGCCACAACAAAGAAGACATGCAAACCTATGGCAAAAGCACACTGGCTGCCTAAACAAAATGGCCGCCAGCCACATGGTCACAACAACAAGCAAGCAAGAAGGCATGGGAACAAAGAAGACATGGAGGCCTATGGCAAAAGCATACTAGCTGCCTACACAAAATGGCCACCAGCCACATGGTCACAACAACAAGCAAGAAGGCATGGGGAACAAACTGTTTTTTGTCAGTTCGCGGAGTTCCGCATAGCGGAACTCCGAGCAGGCCTACACATCACTGACGACAAGGTGGCATCACACCACCAAGAAGTGTCTTTTGAGGTGAGCAGTTCCATATTTGATAGATTATGTGTTAGAAACTTGGTAGACATTCAGCTTCAGGTGATGGCAAGGGGCTTCCCCAGTCAACCCAGACACTGCTGTTTCTCCCTGTCTTTGCACAAACCCATAAGCGAAAGATAGTCTGCTCCCATGTAAAAAAACAGGCCTGAGGCTGATGAAGTAACCTGGCCAGTGGATGCATCTACAGATTTAGTAGTATTGTAGACAGCGTATACCCCTGCAGGAGGCAACAGCTCAATACTTGGGCCTTCAGAAGTTTATGGAGGTAAAGTGACTGCCTACTCCGTCTGTCAGAAAATAAATTACCCACTTGATAACTGTCTGTGATGCCTGCCTCAGTCAAAGTTATAATGACGACCATTAAAATGGGCAGTAGAGACGAGAAAGTGCAGGATGACTTGACGACTTGGGGGGGAAATCAGAGTGCTTTGCTGAGGGGACAGACAGAGATGAACAGAAAGGAACTCAAGAAATGCACTAACAACTATTTGGGGCCAGTATCAGACCTCTGTACAATTGGAATGTGCAACAAATATGTGGACATCTTGGCTGATGGATGTACACTGCTTACAGTAAATTGACAATACACAGTGACGACCATGGAGTGTGTTGGCCTGATGGGAATGTGGGCGCAGGGGAGGGGAAAAAAAGGATACCGAGCCTTTCGATGAATTTGTTTTTATTTGTAAACGAAAAAACATGCGCAATGGGTTTGTAATTTGTTATCTTAACATCTGCATAAATAAAGAAGTTACTAAAAAAAAGTTATAATAACGATATTATGGCTGATGGTGTTAAAAAAGGCTGCTGAGTGGTTTGGCTAGCTTTGTGCAATTGAAATTCAGCAATACTATAGAATGGCTATTTAGGCAGAATAGTGGCCCAGAGGATACTAAAGTAATACTTTTGGATCACAAATTGCATCTTTATAGGAAGCTGCAAGCAAGCTATCTTGACATTTTGACTTGGTGTGAATAACCTGTTCTCCACTTCCTTTCCACTCGTCACACCTCTAGTTCAAGATTTCCAAGTTCACTTTCTGTGGAAATAATTTAGGAGAGCCTTGTTCCAGTTTGGTACTGAAGTATATCTCGAACAGGTGCAATGTGCAATCGCTGGAACCGTTCAAAGACGAATTTCCATTTGACTGCATAGCACCTCCATCTTTTTGTGTCTCTAGCCCCCCTAATGATCCATAGAGTGTTGTGAGAGACATAAATTTCAGAACTCTAAGAATTTAGGAGACAGGTCGCCAAGATCAGTGACTTTGAATTGGTTCCCTGACTTGCCCCTTCTTAGGAAAGACTGCAGTGTCTTTTGCGGTGTGTAAGGCATATGAAAATAAACTGAGTTGATTGATCGACAGGCACTTTGACCACAGTTGCTGGACCTAGTCATCTAGTAAAGAAATGTTTTGTTTATCTTTGAGTTTAAATATATGAGTAGTCTTGTGTTTTTGGGAAACCTAAATACTGAGCCTGGTTAGTAGCCATGCAGTCAGCATCCCTCTGAGAAACTGAATTTACCTGCAAATGTGCCCTAATGCTTTTGCATTTATTAGGTAAATGCTAATAAATATGGATGCCTTAACATGCATGTACATTTAGAAAAAGGGCAACCCAATAGACTTTTGCAAGCATGGGGTATGAACTAAATTGAAAGGAAACGAGCTGACAAGGGAATCGCTTGCATAAAGGAAATATTCTGCTACAATTGCTTTTCCTAAAAGGTGACAACATAGAATGAAACATAACACAATGAAACAAGTAGTTCGTAACACAATAGTGTTCTCAAAAATGACTGGTGAAAAATTAGAGAAAACCTCATTATATTCGATAGATATAGTTTGAAAGAGTACAAATCATAAAGTTCCATAATGACATTGATCTTGCAAATCACGTTTAAATAATAAAAAAAATCAGAAATGTATGTCTACAAAGTCCACTCTGAATGTTATCAATCCACCACAAAAGATGAATCAATACGGTGATAAAGATCCAATAGTTGTACTTGGAGGGAGTATGACTTGGCGTTGACGTTTCGGTCTCTATCGTGCAAAGTCCGCTAGACCAGCCTCAGGACAGCCAGATTTTTAGGAAATATAATGAAAACCCCATATGAACTAAAAGGTATTAAGAAAATATATAAGCAAAATAAATATTGTAGTATGCACCAGAATATTAACTTAAAATTACCTGTGACCTCAATGTGCAAAATCTCCATGTGCTACAAAGGAAAGAAAGTGATTGTGCCCAAGCGCACCTTTAGAAATATAAATGTATAAATTCTATAGACAGTAGTTTCAAAGCAAAAACACCAAAGAGACTTACATAATGGAAAAAATAACAATAGTCTTTATCATAAATGAAAAGACCTATGACAGTCTGTGAACTAAATGCATGCGCATTAAATATCCAATAATGACTAATCAGCCACTCAAGTAATGTTATCATTCAGAACGTTCACCTATGACTTCCAATATGTTACAGGGTATTTCAGTAAACCTTCAACTTGAGCTGAAAACAGTTTTTCATTTAATTTCTATTGACTTTATTCCGGCCTCCAGGGCCATAAAAGTGCAAGTGCAAGTAAAACAGTACATGGTAAATAAAAAATAAAAAAACATTGCAATACAATTCAATATGACCTGTGGCAATCATAGTTCTTGAAAGTAGATGCCAAAATGTTGCAAATTAAAAGGTCGACTTGCATGTACGGAATAAAATGCTAAAAAGTATTAAACATTGTTACAGTATGATATAAAAAAACAAGGATAGAATATGATAAGCCACATGAAATTGGGGGGGAGGGGTCTCTTTCTGTGAAGTATCCACATAGCCCCCAGAAACTTGGCAACTGGTATGGCAAGGGGTGAGCTGCAGTCCGATCTCAGGATACGAAGGGCGGCCAAATGGCTATGCTGGTATAAGTGCCTGCAGGTGGGAGCTAGCCATATTCTACGTGGTCGGGCACAGGCTGGGCAAGCAAAGAAAACTGTTAAAAAAAGATGGACTCAGAAACTACCCACTACATGTCAGTCCTTTGAGGTACAACAATCAGAACAGATGCGGACAGGAAGAACAAGGTGGAGGGGAGAAAAACACTTACCCTGGTAGAATAAATCAGTAAGCAAGGCGTCTCGTGTGTGTAGTTTGTGTCAAATGGAGCACAAAGATGCTTCCCCATTTATGCGTACTCGACGTCGGACTCGTCTTAGAATAAACTAGGGCAGTAACTGAAGTAGCCATTTTGTGTGTGGGTGCATGATTCAAAGGGATACCTACACATACATACACTTGGTTCAGATGACTCAATGCTTGAATAATTTCAGCCATCTTAAAATGGTTTGAAATACAAAAGGATCAAATATATTCATAATCTCCTATGACATGATAAATTATTGTGCAATTAACACATACAAATATTTAACAATGACATTCAACAACACCTACATTCTGCACCTGTAGAGTTCAACTTATATTAAATATATATATATACAAACAATTAACAATGACATTTGACTAGAGCTACATTCAATACCATTGGAAAAACAAATATGCTGTACAGTTCAACTTAAAATGAACTAAAGGAGTGGTACAAATATAAAAGCCGGTGACAGTCCTATTTTGAAGGGTGGCCAGCTGTAGAATATAAGAAGTGAGGAACTGTCCTGATTATAAAGAGACAGATAGACAAGGTATTTCAGTACATGATAGACACTGTAATATGGAGATATAGAATGATACTATTTTAAAAGAGTGGCCAAAGTTTGCATTCTACAGCAATGTTCAGACCCCATTTAACACTGTTCATTTTCCAAATCCAACTGTTTTCATGTATGGTTAACAGGGTTTCAGTATTGCTAGTTCTGACATTTGGTATAATCACATCGATGACCCACCATGAAATATCTCTGGCTGAAAGATTGAATTTGGTGAAATGTTCAATAAGAGGGGCATGTTCAATTTTGCACCTAGTGCATAATTGGTGCAGTAATATTCTTTTTCGTACTGGTTCTATGGTTTTCCCTATATATGGAAGATCACAGGGACACTTAATACAGTAGATGGCATTAGAAGTATTGGAGTTTGAAGAGTTCTTAATGAGGAAATGTAATCAATTTATTGAAAATGTTTTAACTCCTCTACATGTGTCACGTGTGCAATTTACACAACTGAAATGTCCAACAATTGGAGGCAAATTTAGGCTTTGGAGTACAGTATTTTTCATGGGTTCAGTATATGCTTTGATTAATCTGTCCTTCAGATTGGAGCTCCTTTTGAATGCAAACATAGGTTTGTCATGAAAAATTTCATCATTTAACAGGTTCTAATGCTTTAGAACTATTTTCTTGTTTTTGTTTGATAGGGTCACAAAGGTAGAAACGCACACTAGTCTAGAATGTTTCGTTCTTTTTTTGATTTGTAAGAGTGACTCGCTGCTGTTATACCATGCACGTTTTAGTGATCTCCTTGGTAATCTCTATGGGTAGCCCTTTGCTCTTAGTTTATGTGAAAGTTGCTTTGCTTCAAGAAAGTAATCTTCTCTTCTAGAGCAATTACGGTGCAATCGTAAAAATTGCCCAAAGGGGAGATTATCTTTCACGGCTTGTGGATGATGACTACCATACCTCAATAACGTGTTTTTAGCTGTCGGTTTAGTGTATAGGGTAGTATATAGTTTAGTATCCTCAACTTTGATTATGTCCCAAAAATGGAGTTGGGTAGAGTTACACTCTGCACTATTACATTTTATCAGATGTGAGGTAGTTTTTGTACCTGCGTTAAGATCACTAAAGCCTTAGTACTGTTACACACTACGTGTATTTTAAAAGAAAAGACAATACCCTTTCAGGCTTAGAGTGACACATAAACTATGCAGAAAATGAAGCAGGGAACTCTGAGTAGTTCCCAAGTTTTAGGTAAAGAGCAGCCCTTTTATATGGAGCACCCTCCAGCACCGACAATTTGAATCTGCTCACCTCAAACGTCTGTTTTTCTAGCAGAGTTTTCAAGCATAGTATTAGCACAGTGCTATCCACACCAAGCTAGAAAGGGACAAAGCCTTTCACCATTTTTACAGAAATCTTTAAGCACAGGATTAGCTAGTGCCATCCACGCCGAGCTGAAAAATGTCAAAAGCTTTTACCATTTTAGGCACAGTATTACAGCTTTCAATTGGTAAAATACCAAGCCAGCCTGGAATAATTAAAAGCAATCCTGGACACGTGGTTCGCTCTGATTAGAGTTCGTCAGAGAGGTATAGCTTTGTCCAGACACAAGGGAGCACCCAGCATAAGTCAAGACAATACCCTTTCAGGCTTAGTGTGCCACATAGATTATGCAAAAAAGATGGAAGCAGGGAACTCTAGGTAGTTATCGACACACAACACCCTGGAGCTTTCCAAGGGAGGGAACTAGAGGCTACGGGGTATTAGGGTGAGCTGGCCTCCAAATCATTTATGCACACACATAAAGAAGCTACTCTGAATGAATAGTCATTTGAGAATAGTGACCAAATTCTGACAAGCGCTAAGCACTAAATTAGTGGGTTGCTGGGCATCTAAAAAAAATGTAAAGGACTGTCCTCACACACCACCAGGAGTCATGCTTCATCATTGACAGTCCTCGCTCTCTAGAAACCGCGTTTGGTAGAGAGCGGGCCTACACCTGGAGACAAGGAGGCACTTCTAAAATCTAAGTGGGGGACCGTGAGAAAGTGATTTTTAAAAACCAATGTAAAAACCAAAATACAATTATTTGCTGGGTATTCACTTGGTATTAAAAACTAAAGTGTGGGGATTAGGGGAACTAATACCCCGTCACCACCATTATCGTCAACATGTTTCTGCCGTTCTGGCCCAAAGGGTCCGTGGCATTCAACAGGACGAAAATGTAGGGCTCCTATCTAACCAAATACGGTCAGATGTTACCACTGTGACACAGGTCAACCTACACAGTGGTAACATCTAACCAGATTTTAGAAGTGCCTCACTGTCTCCAGGTGTAGGCCCGCTCTCTACTAAACGCGGTTTCTAGAGAGCGAGGACTGCCAATGATGAAGCATGACACTTGGTGGTGTGTGAGGACAGTCCTTTACATTTTTTGAGATGCCCAGCACCCCACTAATTTAGTGCTTAGTGTTTGTCAGAATTTGGTCACTATTCTCAAACGACTAATTCAGGGTAGCTTTTTTTGTGTGTGCAACTCTAGGTAGTTCCCAAGTTTTTGCCGGAGAGCAACTCCTTTATATGGATTATCCTACAACACCACCGACTCTCTGAATCTGCTCACCTCAAACATCTGTTATTCCAGCAGAGTGCATTTCAAAAGAACTTTAGTTCCGATACTCAATTTCATACATGGCAAATTTCTGCTTAATTATGTTACCAAAGTGTAGCCTCATTTTGAAGTTGGTACAACAAAACAAAGGTTTGAGAAATGAGTTGAGTCAGCTCCAGTTAGTTTTAGAGGCTCTCTCTGGTAAGGACTTTCTTATTCCTACTCACAAGAGGTTCTTGGCATCTGCTCATTAGTAGTTATCTATCAGTTTCTTTATATTCTGTCACATGTCCCCATTTCTATGTACTTGCATTGAAACTGAACAAGAGGAAAACTCTGGTCTAATGAAACAGCAATTGCCATGCTTTATTTTAGAATACATACTGGCTATTTTGCTTTAAATGCATGTTTTCTTTTTTTTTGTGGAGTTTTATATAGCGCGAACTAGACCCGGAGGTATCAGAGCGCTTTACATGAGCACCAGTTATGTTACAGACGGACACATTCATTTTTTTGTTAGGCACGGGGAGATTAAGTTATTTGCCCAGAATCACAGAATGTTGAGCGTCCCTGCCGAGACTCGAACCCGGTTCCCCAGCTCCGAGGTCGACCGCCCTAGCCATTAGGCCACATTCTCTCCCATGTTAGACTTCTATGTGCTAGCCCAAGTGTTGTGTTTTCTTTTACACCTTCAAATGCCTTTAGCAAGCATCTGTGCTTATTTGGGTTAAAGTTTATAGTCTGTGACTGCCACAAATTAATATGGTATCAGTAGAATAGACTTAAGTCATCTACAAAAGTTAGTTTTTAATTATGCACCTGTATAATGCAACCACATGTATGTAAATATAGTCCACCAGAGAGAATAGTTCCATGTGCAAGCCCCAGAGAATTGTTGAAAGTGAGAGAATAGTTCCATGTGCAAGCCACAGAGAATTGTTGAAGGTGGCCACCCCTGATGGGTTCTCTGATTGATCATGAACTTTAAATATGGGGGCGGAGTCTGCCCATGTTGAAGGTGACTGTATTTGAGAGGAACTCCGCCAAGCTGATCTCATTCTTAGCCATACAGCGAGAGGGCTCCCTCGTTGGAGCGTAGAAATACTTGAAACACTTTTTACTTTAAGGGAATACTCTTGCGCTGTTGGTCACACCTTATAAAAGTAAGGTGAGACTGAGCGACACCCATTGTCTGAACCGGCAGACACTGCAGGCCATATGTTGTGTCCGGGTCATGCTGCAGATATACGGACTGATATGAGACTACATATTTGACTCACCACTGCCAGTAGTCCTGTTGTGTCCTGCCTTGCATCACTAGAGACAGTGAGGTGCCAATGCTGCTAGCTTCATTAGGGCTTTTGCAAGCAGCATCCTGCTCGTGCACACTGCTCTTCACAGAGACAGCACTAGGATGACGAGAGCGTGGAGAACCCAGCACTATCCAGGGTGATAGAGGTAATGGGGAAACTTCCAAGGTGTAGCAACACCCCAGCCCTAAAGACAGTACCAATTGGGACACTATTTTTGTCTGAGAAGGTCGCTCATGGATGATGTAGGTAGTCCACAAGGGGTGCAGTTTTGGAATTTTGACAAACAGCTCCTGCATACATATACAGTGCTGAAGACGATTCAACTCCTTCCTACACCTTTTCAGGCTGGTGGACTCTGCTGAATGCTGTAAACTGGGTCCTCCATTGTGTTGCCAGTCATCCCATCCCCAATGGACTCACTGATCACTGTATTGGCTCAATAAATTTGTCGTACTCCAAATCCAAATCAAAATGGCAATTTCGGCCAAAATGCTGAATAGGAGCTGTCCAGCCCGGGTACTTGCCAATGACTATGTCATACATGGAGCTTAGCATAACATGTCTTTATTCTTCTGTGTGTAAGCACAAACACAACATTCTAAACCTGCATTCAATTCACTACGCTCTAATGCTTACGTCACAGTTGTACGGAGTCCATCAAGAGCCACAAGGGTTCCTCTATTACAAACTCACACGACACTACATCTCCCCCTCTGTTAAATAAAAAAATTAAATTTCTTACAAATGTATACAATTAGAGCTCCTCAATGAGTCTTCGTGGTGCTTGGATCACACGTCACAACCAGGTCTTCAGAAAATGGGGGCAGGCAGTAGAAATGTCCATGACTGGCGTTGGTGATGGAGAAACAGCAGCAGTGAGAGGTTCTTCACTTGTCCTTTCAGACCCAGTCTCTACAATGAAATCAGTGCCTGACGAGCTAGGAGCCACATGTCGGAAATGCGAGGAGTCTCGCGCAATGGACTTCCCAGGACATAGGCAGTCACCATGTGTCCTTTGCAGGTCATAGCATGAAATGGTTCAACATTGAAAGAAGCATCAGACTTTCATTTTCTATGCTGATGAACAAGCCTTTGCACTTCTCTAGTGAACGCAACATCTTTTGCATGTCGACGCTTGTCTACATAGGCCTTGATTTTCCTCTTACGATCCGAGGTTTTCATGCATGTTTCTTCCTCTGTATTTGCTCTTCTGGTCCATTGAGGTAACTTGGCCATCATGGCTCTCCCAAACATCAAGGTTGCAGGGCCTTCACCTATGGTCGAGTGACGGGTCAGTCAGTAAGCTCGAAGATTGGAATTTAAGACAGCTTTAAGGTTGAGCTTTTCTAGTACAGCACGCTAGACAGATTTCTTTAGAGTACTCATGAAATGCTCAAAAAGGCCAGAAGAGGTGTGCTCTTCTGATGTTTCACATTAAGATGACTGAGAAAGTCTCTGAAATCTCGACTCTTGAAAGATGAGCCATTGTCCGACTTTAAGATCGGGAGGAATACCCCATGTCATGAAGATGCTGTCTAATCTCTCAATCACAAGTTCTTGAGTGATAGACGAGAATTATTCGATCAATGAAAAACAGGAGTATTCATCAATGATCACCATCAGGTGATGTCCGTTGTCAAGTGGACCGAAGAGGTCCACAGCAATTCCTCCCTATGCATGCATTGGCAACTCTGACATGTCTAACGGGTGTTGAAAGGTTTTTGATGACAGGCAGTTGCATAGATGACAGGCCTTTAATTCTCCTTCAACTCTCTTGTCGAGATGTGGAAACCAGACTCGAACGCGGAGAGCTTGTTTGGTGGCAACAATTCCACAATGTCCTTCATGGGCCACTTCAATCATCTGCTGTCACAGACTCTCCAGAATGATAATTCTCAAACCTCTTAGAATAATACCTTTCTGAGTAACAGACAGTTCATCTTTGACATTTTAAAAATTTTGATATTCACTGTCACTGGTAAGTGGTTGAGGGAGCTGGTACCATAGACTGATGTGTAATAATGTCTTTCAGTTTCAGCACGTCACTACCTTGACTTGTGGCAGTGACAATGTGTTCCAACGAAATGGCAGCTGGGGTGCTTGATTTCACTCTGAAATTTATGTAAGCTTCAGCTGTCTTAGAATGGGTGTCAGGGCATTGTAGAGGCACTCGTGTGAAGTAGTCTGTAGGGTTCTGATCTTTCCTTGAAAGATACACAAATGTGTAGTTGTACTCTTGCAATTGCAGAACCCATTGTTCAATGAAAGGAGGCATTTTTGCTTTTAGATTGCCAAAGATAGTCAACAATGCTTGATGATCGGTCACAAGTGTGAAGGGCTTCCCATACAAGAATGTGGAATTGTTCACAAGCTCACACTACTGCTAAGCTTTCTTTCTCAGGTGGTGAATAAGCACGTTCAGCTTAGGACAAACTTTGGCTTGCATACGCCACAATATGTCTTTGAGCTTTTGGGTGTCCGCTGTGCTGTGTAAGGATGGCGCCCAACCCGACAAGGCTAGCGTCAACAACAACCTCAGTATGAAGCTTTGGATCAAAGTATGCCATTTCAGTAGCGTTCTAAATAGCTTGTTTGATTTTCTGGAAGCTTTGCTCACATTCATGTGACCAAAGAAAAGAAGTATTCTTTTTTCTCAAGTCTCTTAATAGCTCCCTGACAGTGGCAAAGTCTTGTATGTATCTAAAGCAATAGCTGGCCATGCCTAGAAATGAACGTATTATGGAATCATCTTGTGGGGGACTGGCAGTTGAGAGCACTTGCAATTTAGCTGGATCTGGTGTCATGCCCCCATCAGAAAAGATAAGACCAAATAATTTTAACTTTGTCTTATGGAACTCACATTTCTAGGCATTCAAAGTTACAGGCATCAGCAAGCAACTGACACATTTGCGTGAGAGCTTTGTTGTGCTCCTTCTGAGGATGTCCGAAATCCAATCTGTCATCACTATAATTGAAAGCATTCATGACAGGCTGTATGATACATCGAATGACATCTTGGAATAGCTCCACAGCTGATGACACACCAAAACCTAGTCTCTTGTAATGGAACAGACCAACATATGTAGAAAAGGTTGTAATGTACCTGCAACTCTCCTCAAATTCCAACTGATGATATCCTTTATTCAGATCCAGGCGAGTGAATACCTTTGCACCATTCAATTGAGTTATCATGTCGGCAATATGCGGACCTGGATGTCATTCTTTTTGAATTGCCTTGTTAGCTTGACGCACATCCATGCAAATGCATACAGCTCCTTCACTGTCCTTTTTGGGTACTGCCACTGTGGGAGAAACCCATGGATTTGTACTAGTGGAACGCTCAATGATATGTTTGAGTAAGGATTCAAGTTCCTTTTCAACAGATTCCTGTAAGTGAAAGGCAATTTGTCTTTTCCTTTGAGCAATAGGACGGGCACCCTCATTAATGTGTAATTGGACTTTCATAGTCTTGAGTCTTCCCAAACCATTCAACAATGAAGGGAATTGGCTTAAGTTTTTGTGATGAGCATTCATGTTATAGTTCACGGATATCAGTCCTGTATCAGCAGCTGTGTTGAAGCTGAGTAAATAGGCGCTTAACGCCGTACCTTGATGTGCATGAGCAGGTGCTTGTACTTTTGTTTTCTTATGCTTCATCGTTGCTACAAAGGAAGCTTGAATTTTTAGTGGCTTTGATGCAGCCCACATATACACTTTAGTTTTCAATGGCTTAAGTTTGGGCAATAGAAACAGTTCGCTATATCTCTCCTCAGGCATAATATTTATTGGCGCACCACTATCGATAATGAAGGGTATTGAACTATTGACATTTAGTGTGATCTTAGGACAATGTTTGAATGACTTTGTTGCTTTGCCATGTCAATTTCTCTTGGAGTGGTGTTTTTCCTCTTAAAATTCTTAAGGTACTTGATAATCTTCTTGTTATCCGCCTCTTCAATTGCATCAATGAAATCATTAACGTCTCTATCCAGGCAGTCCATCTGTCACAAATATTAAACTTTTTGGTGGTATCGAATGGTACTGGTGGTTTCAAGAAGGCGGAGGCATTGTAACCATTTACGAAATTGGCTGACACTGAGGGTGGAGTTCTTTCCAACACTATCTGCTGTCTGCTAGGACCTGCGTCATTCACATCATCTCTAAGGCCCTGGGTTTTGCTGGCCTCTGGTTCATCTTGAACAGCCCATGGAACCATGACCTTCCTCTTGGTCTCCAAGGGAGCCCTTTTCTTTCAGGAGACCTTGAGAGTTGTTCTGAGTCACCAGCCGGCAGCTTTCATGGTGTACAACCTCAGGTACGGACAGCTCTTCAAGAACAAACCCGGTTGCTTCCTCTGGGGTTACTTCCCCTAGCACAATGGCTCTCTTCACTCAGCTCTTGTAAGCAGATGACGGTATTTGTATTTGAATTTCATTGCTTATAAGCGTCTCTTTTTGCTGTCTGACACTTGGCTGATCTTTGCCTCGCAGCGCTTCTGTTCGGAGTGTTATCATTCAATATAATGTATGGCTTTGAGTTGCATACTAGTGCAGTGCCTTTCTTTGCGGTCTTCCCAGCATGTTCTCTGCCACGGATGTGTAGACTTGCCAGTGAAGCTTTCATTAACTTCAAATGCTTTACACTGAACTGGGGCTGCACTTTGACGCCACATACTCCAAACATCGATTCCGCACTTTGACAGAGGCACAAGTGGTACGCACAAGCAGTTTGTTGAACCACAGCAAACTTTCTGGGAGAGCACTGTTGATATTCAGGTTGCTTATCCCCTATCTAGTCCCCAGTTGTAGCGTCTACCCCAGCCCAGGTACTCGTCAATGACTACACCACACTTAGAGCTTAGTATAACACGTCTTTATTCTTCTGCATGTAACCAAGAACTCAACATTCTAAACCTGCATTCAATTGACTATGCTCTAATGCTTTTGTCACAGTTCTATGGAGTTCATCAGGAGCCACAAGTGTTCCGTCATTACAAACTCACACAACACTATAAGAGTCAACTCAACTCAAGAGCAACAGTATGAGCAGAGAAAAAAGGAAGGGTGGCGTTTAGTCATGCAGTTGAGATGAGATTAAATGTTGAGAGCAAATCCTGCCTTAAAGATTTGAAGGCTCAAAAATGAGCAAACCCCTAAGACATGGTCATGGAATTGAAAAAATACTTTACCTCCCGTTACACATAGGAAACAATACGGAAAAACCTTGAGCATAATTTCCAAAAAGTTCTCCGTCTCCTCAAACTGACAACACAGGTGGCACAATTGTTGGAGAATGATGTATCTGAGGAAGAGATTTCACAACAAAAATATGTTCCCAGTGTAACTGCACACCAAATGTATGCTAGTCAAAGACAGACTCAAGTTAAGTAATGTTAGTGGCTGATGGCTAGTTTCTGGTCAGTCATTTAATAAGTTGTTGTATTGTGTATTCCCCAGTAATTCTGTTTGAACCAAAGACATGTTGGAACCCATGTTAATTTGTTGATATCAAGGACCCAAGTGCAATACTCAAAGGGAAAATGTGAGCATGCACCTAACATCCACATTAAACTGGAAAATCAGGCTGCATGACCAAAGATGCTTGGAAAATACCATAATTTAAACAAGTTGCCCAGAAAGCATTGTGGAATCCCACGTCAGATTTGGTGTACAACCTGGAACAGACTGGGGACCAAAGTATATAGAAAATTTAGATACATTTCAAATAAAACTACATCTGCCCCAACAGCTATAGTTTTAGGTGCCCTGCCGATAGTATTTCAAGCTTCCTACAAAGTCATTGGATGTGTCAAAAATGCAGCTTGCTCACCGGCTGGCCAAGGAATTTGCCTTGGCCGCAGATCAGCATGAATTTGTTCACTGATGGAGAAATGTTTGAAGGGCTATAGCTGCATATAGTATAGTATGCCAATTACCCCAGTTTTATCTCTGAATTCAAATGGCTTATAACCGAAAGACTGGTACAGCTCAAATATTTACTGCAGCTACATTACAGACAATTGTGGGTGCGCACTACTCACTTGGTTAATGAGGTTTCTAGAACCTGAACTGTCTGTATGTTACCTGTGTACAATAATTCTAAATATAGAATTGAAACACTAACCACAGTTTTTTTTCATTTTCTTCCCACTACTGAGATGAATTATAAGGTTGGGTAAATCCCTAAAGGTAAATGTTTTAGGGTGTCCTATACAAAGACTTCATGGCAGACCCAAACTTAGACATAAGATCTTTTTTCCCCAGTAGGACGTTGGGAAGAAAAGCCTAATTTGTAGGGAGTACTTTAAAGCACCCCTGAGTGGATAGGGTCCACTCCTGGAACCATTCAGTTTAGAAGCACTGGGACATTTTCCGGTATTATGATTGAGCATATCACATTATCGGTTTGTGCAACCAGATCTGGCTCCAGACCCTCCAGAAAATGGTCGATCCTAGAATACTTCCAGTGGGTGTACAAAGTAGACATATCGGCCTGCAGGGAACTAGTTTGCTAACTAGTGGGGAAAGCAGACTTGTTCCTGATGCGAGTTATGGAAAAATCCGATTTCAAGGAGGAGGTAAGCGTTGCACTAAGTGGCAGGCTTGTCTCACAAAAAATGAAGTTAAGAACTCAATTACAAAATTACCTACACCAATTACAGATAAGAAAACACAATTACTAAAACACAACTAAATGACAGGTATTCGGAATCAAGCGTTATGAAATTATAAACGAGGGGGCATATTAGCAAGACCCACGTTAAAATTATCGCCGTTTTAGCGGCAAGAAACTGCCGCTAAAACGGCGATAATGGGCTTGCTAATATGCGTTATGGAATTCCAATAGAAGCCCAGGTTAGATGTCCTGCACATCTAACCTGGGCTTCTATTGAATTCTATAACGCATATTAGCAAGCCCATTATCGCCGTTTTAGCGGCAGTTTCCTGCCGCTAAAACGGCGATAATTTTAACGAGGTTCTTGCTAATATGCCCCCAAATCTCCACAGACAAAAATAGCCTTTAACAGTCTTAACCAAAGCGGTCTCTAGAGGCCAGTTGTACCAAAAACACAAAAATGCCACAAGCAAGCTACACCCCCTCACACAAGTAGGAATAGCTTGTGACTTTTGCCTATTACTCACTTCATTCTGTTAAATGGAGCTACAGACTACTTTACCTCTTCCTGTACCAAAATGTGGGCTTTTCCATTGTGAAGATCACAGAAAAAGGGATGCAGTCTCAGGTGAGTTCACAGTGCCTCAAACCCATTCTTTACAGATTCTGGCAGATATCCCACAGAGAGGAGCAACAGGAAAGCAAGATTACCAGAATCCTTGCTACAGTTCACCAGCTCTCAGTCTGGGGGAGGGATCACGCTTCAGGATGCAGTCCAACTAAATGCCGGCACCTCTCAAGTTAAAGTAGTTGACGCTTCCAGGAGCCAGCCCAGAAAGAATTCCCCCAAGCAGTTAAGAAGGTCCACTCCTCCCTGAGACTGGAGAATCAAGGAATTTGTACAGATAATTTGGGGAGGAGAATCCGATGCACACTAATAGATGCAAGCTAGAAATAGGGAACTTCTACTAACCCAGGAGTCACCAGCATTGCTGATAACTTTTCTTGAGTCCAAAGTTTCCTTGTGAGTTTTCTGCTTCCTTTACTAAAATCCAAGCATTATTCTGATTTACATGGTGTGGTTAGTAAACATCAAAGTGGCAACATTGCAGTGATGGTGATGATCTTAATACCTCTAGCTCCACCTTTGGGATGGTCCAGGCTAATCAGCTTCCTTCTCCTCTACTTCAGACGACTCATCTACAGATGGTTAACCCCTTCCTGGTACACCTCCAAAGGTGTAAGTAGCCATAGTGCTTGGAGACAGAGCATCATCAAGGGATCGATCTTTACTATACCTGGTCACTGAAATGCGAGTGGGGACATTATGAACCTGCTTGTCTTCAGAAGAGGAGTGTCACTGGTACATCTTGCCCCTGCTCTCTCAACACTGCCCTTTTACAGTTGTGATGTAAATTCATTAGAGGCCACAGATGTGGGTTTAGATAAAGGTGTAGTATTAAACCTGCAGGATGTTCCATGGGCTGCTTGGACAGGCCATTTATTTCTTACCTCGTGTTTCAGAAATGTTCCACTTTAAAAAAACTTACAATTGACATTGATGCAACAACTCTAAGATTGCCAATAAATTTGATTTATACTATGTAGTACAAGGTTCCAAAGAAGTAGCTTCTAGTGTGCTCCTAAATCATTCCGTCAAAAGTAAGCTTTTCAAACCATGTGGAAACTGTACACTTGTACGTTTGCAAGATCTTCGCTGATAGCAAGATGTTTAAGTGACTGTTTCCTCTACAAACATGCCTAAGCAAAACTGGTATGTTTTAAATCTATGTTCTCCCCACACCTCCCAAAATGAAGAATTTGTGTCCATTGAAACAACTCTAGGAAAGTTTAGCAGAAATCCAGTGGGGCTTAATACATATAAGTCCCGGGAGGAAGTTTCACTCTGGAATGATACTCAGAACTTAAGGATCTTGGTTTGTTCCCAGTGATGGAGAACATTTACATCTCTGCCTCTCATACTGTGGTTTTGTGCTGCTTGATGACAGAAAGAAACCTAAAATTTCTTCTGGTGTGGCGACTTCACTCCTTACAAGAATTGCAGACAGATAATAGAGTTTTGAACAAATTCTCTACTCAGTGCTGTAGAAATGTGATTTCCGTTTTCAGAGTTGGCTAACTTTGTAAGCTGTGAATACTTGAAATAGATGGCTTGATGAATATCTGGCAAGTGCTTAACTGACACCAATCTGGGACTTCACTGTAAAGGCGATTTCTTAACATTTCTCGAAGACTTTATTAGTAGAAAAAGAGAATAGGATTTCCCACCAAATAATGGACAAATAACTTTACCTTGAATAGCTTGATGAACACCAGGTAATTTAGGTCATAGATGCATACCAAAGTAAAATATACTATGTTAATGTAGCAAAAGGATAATCCTTTCATGGCAGCTATTTGTTTTTTTGCCTAACACACAATCACTTGAGGAGCAGGGCTTTTTTTATTTACGTAAAAAAGCAGTAACGATTGCAATCTGGCTGAAGGAGAGCGAATGCCAACAGGCGGTGCTTATCCGCGTCCATCTCCTACGCATGTTAGCGGTGATTCCTTGAGAGTCCCATTTCCCTGGCAGTGATTATCAGGGTGAGCAAATTCTGGGATACCAATCTCCATTATATTCGGAATCTTCACTGGACCGAACACCAACCAACATTGCCTGCTTTTCAGATGTTATTATTTAATTAAGATTGGCACTATGACACTCCTCAAAGTCATGGCATTCTGCATCTCAGGTGCTTATGTATATTCATGCTAGGATTTGTAAAGGATCGCAATATCGTCAATATTGCATACCGACCTTACTCTGTATTTAAAAATATTGGAAATTTGTTGGGCTGTATTACTGTTACTTGGACTGCAACAAAGATTATACTTTTAAGTCACATGTATAACGTTTTTGTTTGCCTGAGCACACCGTCACCTTTTCCTCACAACCCACTGTTATAGATGTCAATGAAAATGTATCTATCATTTTGGATAGTAATACATTATTTCGATTTCAAACCTATTACTGTTATAGTCCAATTCTTTACAAAGTAGGGATCCTGGTTTCCAGAGAGTGGTATAACCCTTGCAGCAAAGTTCAGTCTGCCAAGGAGATTCTATATGACCACTAATGCAGCCTTGCCGTTCCTAAGAACAGCAAGAATGTTGCCCATTAGTATATCCACTTTGTCCTGTGTGACCGTATTTATATGCTTGCATGGTATCCCTCCCAACTCCCAGGATCATTAGGCATTTGGTTGTACCCCGCTTCTTCTCTCCTGCTGGACATTTCGGTCTTGCTGCCCATTCCAGGAAATAACCAGATGCCGCCAGTAAGGAGTATGACACCGCAGAGCCCACGGGAAATACTGGCTCTTCCACTGCAACTTGAACAGGTGGAACACAGAGTAGTCAGAAAGAACACTATGTTTGCTTTCACTAGCAGTGGACCTCTACTCAGTCCATGCACCAAGTCTATTGCCTCATCCACTGATGCATAGCCTAACAACCAACATAATCAACATTCTGTGGCCAATTTTTCTTCAGGCACCTTGAGCAACTCTGAAGTCGAGAGCAAGTTTTTTGTACATGACCCTACTGTTGAGTCAGCACATGGGGCATTGAAGCCTTCTTTCAAACCTGCAAAGAGTAATTTGTGCTCTATTTGTTTGGGGTAGTCATTGAGGAGGCATGTATGAAGATCTATGGATATGGGGGAGGTCACCATCATGTCATGTGTGGTTTTAATGCTGCTTTACATTGTAAGGACACTTGGGCTTTTAGTTCTGGTTAAATTTGTTGCGGGAAGTTTTGGGGTGCCATCACACAGACTCAGCACACAAGAGCAAATTTGCAAGAGGCACCCCAAAGAGCACAACCATCCATTGTTAAGGCTGCAAAAGTAGTAACTCCGATGATGTAATGTCCTCTCTCTCTCGGGCATCCAGGTTCAATAAACGGCTGCCTAAAATCTGTTGTGTATGGATATGTCTTGCATACATTGGAATTTGTTGAGGGGATATACTTGTATGGATATAAGCCTGCACCAATATCATGCAACCGTTGCTCAGTATTTGAGTAATAATTCCTCAATAATCAAGCAATTCCAAGGCATTTCAGCGAATGCTCTAGTTTCTACTCAATGCCTCATCTTAGGTCAGCTAACCTGTGTTCACATTACTCTTGTAATCAAATTATGCAGTTATATTTACAAACAGCTGTGTCCTGACCTGCTCTGGAAAAACTGCCCCAATCACTGGAGAAAGAATTGTGAATGATTCGAAAAAGTTATTTATAGTTCTTGTTTGATTTTGCACTTCCACATTCGTTTGTCTTCTCATATAATGGACACCAATGTCAGAAATATCTTTGCTGAATGTCAACAGAGATCAAGACTAAATTGACTGTGCCTTCCAAATCCTACCTCTAGCTGCTAGAACAACACTCCAGGCTACAAATGACCATCCCGCCAGCAGCCGAGGTCCAGGTCTTGCTGCAGGGGTATTACATTCAGCAGTGTTTTTACCTGCCTCAATCCCTCCCTCACCCCACCAACAATACCAGCTACTAGGTGTTTGCAACAAAGGAGCCCCCTGCACTCTGAGCACTTGCCTTACTCCCTTCTCACTCTCATTAGCTGCAGTTTTTTTTTTTTTTTATCGAGGGTGGGGAAGCATCGCTCCCCCGCCCACTGAAAGCCACGCAGAAAAAAATACAATGGCAATGAAAAGAGTTCATTGACATTTTATTTTTACCGGCACAATGCGCACTGCAGCAGCGCCAGCCCAGAGACATGCGGAGCGTGTCGAGGACTGAAGCAGGGCTGACTGGACTATCCAAAGTGCGCATATCACTTTGTCCGTCGGTTTTGCGCTGTCCAAATTGGCATGCGCACTTTGAAGCTCTTCACCCAGCTGTCTTAAGACAACTGGGTGTAGATCAAGCACAGGCCTCCAGGGCCTGAAGGAGCGTTCAGACAGCCCACTCCATCCAATCCAGCATCTGGGTTGGTTAGGTGAGCTCTTCATGCATCGAAGAACACTGAGGAGGACGCGCAGCCTGTGAGTAAGTGCCGTTTTATTTTATTTGATATGTGTAATGCATGTAAGTGTAGTGGTTGTGATTTATTTTGTAGTTGGGGTTATGTTTCTATTTGGGCTTTTGGAGGGAGGGGGGATTTTATTTTGGAGAGAGGGGTGGTTTGCTTTGGGGTTTTGGAGGGAGGGAGTGTTTTATTTTGGGTTTTTTAGGAAGTGGTGGGGCACTTCACTCGCCCCACCACTTTCAAAGGGTACCAGCCACCCCTGAATCTCATCCCACTTAAGCCGAAACTAGCTTGGTGTCACTTGTGTAGAGGGACAGCCACCCTCAATCCTTGTGCCCAAGCCTGTAAGTGCAGCCACTCTCTGCATTGCCATGATGTTACCTAGTTCTTCACGTATTAACTGGCCCGCTATACCTGGAGCAAGGCTGGAAGCTGCCTGCTGAACTGACTGACTATTCTCCTTTCTTCTTATGGGACCTGTTGTGAAGTTCATCTTGCTTGGTGTCACCAATGTGTTTTGGCCATAAAGCACCATGACTATTTCAAAATGTTTTATTGAGATATAAATTGCATGGGCACTATATAACATGACATGGCGTTAAATTCATATTTTTGGCACCATCTTGCAAATGTCTGAGTTTTATATGTATATAATTTGTTCAGTGCTTCCTGTTTCTTTCCTAAACCATCCCTTGGCTTTTTGTTCTTTTCAAAACATTCATTAAAATACTAAGTATATGACCCTATTCTAGGCTGCTATAAAAAATTATTTTGTTGTCTATAGATGATGTTGTGAACATTTCTTTGGAAAGGGACCTTCACTAACTTCACCCTCGGTCCCTGGCATATCCTTGGGTTCTCTTGTTTATTATAATATAATATACAGATGTGTGGACTGGCAGACCGAGACAGTGAGTTACCCTCTCCATTGCCTTGCTTGCTCTTCCTTGGTTTTCCATTTAAGTAGGAGTCCAAGGTTCCATTCTTGTCCTTCTTCACTGCAGTTTCCGTCTTTGCATTTCCTGCCCTCTTCCTCTCGGGGGACAGGCTTGATCAACAGAGACCTGGCTGCTGCACTAGTTTGCTAGAATATAGCCAGAGTCAACCTGGATCACACTTTCTAAGATCGGGGTGTTAATCGGTGTTAAATGCGTAGTTCAAACTGGTAAGCTATCAGCTGTCTGGACCAGTCCAGGATCCAAGCATGCTACAGGACAGTTAATATGGCCCAAAAAGTCTGCTTCTTCCAAGTTGGTGCTAGGCGAGAAATTGAATAATGATGGTTGAACCCTGGCCTTCCATTAAGGGGTCTGTGATGCGTTTGACTGTGGATTAACAAATTCATCAAGCATTGACAAAGCCAATAGGTCTTGCCTATAGGCGAGCTACTGTCTTTGGCAATCAGGTGGGGGTGGTGAACAGGAGGGAGGGTGTTAGTGGCTAACAGGACGGTGAAAAAAGCACTACCAAGCAAGCATCAGATGGCAAACAGAGGGGCACTAATTAAAGCTAATTATTCTGGACATGGTCCCTGCACCAAAGAATGACAAGCATTTGCAATGCAATAGGTCTCGCATTTGCGAGAATTTAAGCTATTGGCATTTTAAATGATAATGCCTTTTATTTATCTTTTTTGATAATTAACACATAAATAAAAGTCACTGTCATTTACAATGCCAATAGCTTAAACTCTTGTAAATGCTAGAAGTATTGCATTTTAAAGAAGCGGCCGCCATTGTCCCGGGCTGCTTGTAAACTGAAAGCGCGCATGTCGCGCTGAATGTTGCAGGAAAGCATGTCGTACCTACAGTAGGAGAAACTCATTAAAGAAAATAGTGCTTACAGACATACCATGTAACAACAAAAGTAAAAGGCCCAGTCCTAATGGGAGGTTACAAATGAAGACAAGGCGGTACTAAGGAGGGACTAACAAGCCTATTAACGAATCAGAAGCCAGCATTTACAAAGGACAGTGACACAAGCCAATGAAAAATATGGGTGGAGAGTGGGCGGAGCTTTAAGTCCATACTCGAATACAGCATGTGTCGCAGAGCAGCACATGCGCTGCCCAGGGTTGACCTAAAAACAATGTACTACTTCCCCTTTCAAAGCCATTCCTAGCCTTATATCCCTACTGAATACTTTACTAAATACACAACAAATCTGGAGCACGAACCTAACACAACTAATGCAGAAAAACAAAACAAAAAGGGAAAAAAACATTATTACTAATCTATTAACTATTAACACCTTATCTTGGGTTCTGGAGTAGTGTGCTGCTCGCCGCAAAGCACCTAGACGCTCTTCAGGGGTAGCAAGTGCTCTATAAATAACATTTACATTTACAATGTTTCTACTTCATTTGTATAAACTATCGCTTCCAATAAATGACACTGAATAAAGTTGCAATGCAATAGGTCTCGCATTTACGCGAGTTTGAGCTATTGACATTGCAAATAATAATGCCTTTTATTTTTTTATTTTTTTAAAACATAAATAAAAGGCATTGTTATTTACAATGCCAATAGCTGAAACTCTCGTAACTGCGAGACCTATTGCATTGCAAATGCTTGTTTTTGCTCGCATGTCGTGTTTGCTGAGGGTTACTCGGAAGTCCCTGCCTCCCAAGGGATGCATAGGCAGATTCGGACGTTGTCTTGGAAACAGAACTCCACCAGGCCCAGGGGTGGTGGGAGCAGCTGTGGGCCCGGTAGCCACTAGAAGTGGACACGAGGACTTCAAACAAATTCAAATAAGAAATGGGGAGCAGATGACTCGATTAACTATTCTCATCTGTGACCCACGCAGACAGTCACGGGCCTATTAGAATCGAATAATATGTTCCACAAACCTTTTTTTTTTTTTTTACTTTTTCCTCAAAGACTCTGAGAGTCTCAGAGTCTCCTTCAAAACAAATTCTGGATTCAATAAAAGGATTTCATTCCTAATAGATTAAGAATATTCTTATTTGCCCTGGCACACCTTTCAGTTATTAAATAAATGGGGAAGGGGTTTCCCATTGCCAAGGACATGTAGCTTCATAAATAACCTTATTAATACACAGGAGTGCACAATACCTGGACCCATTACCCTTTTAATCTCCGAAATCTTCATAATGACTCCGTTGGCAGAATCCGCTGTGAAGAGTCATAGGCAGGGCCACCAGAATTATGTGGCAGAAACCACTAAATGATGTAGCAAGAGAAAGCTTATTATGTGGCAATATGCGGCACATTTTGAAGCAGTAATACTTGACTCTACATGTAAACACTATATGATCCAAGGCTCAAAACCTAAATACAGCTATTAGCAATTGAAAGATGGCCTGCATGATGTGCGACAAAAGGTCTGCCACTGAGCTGGAGCACGTGTTCCAGCGTTTTTAGCAACTTTTGATCTGTTTGAGCTAGATACAATTTATTTTCTTTAAAATCTGCAAATTATGCAGGAGATCATAACCCCCACCTGTGCTCAGTGTGTCCACCTTGTGGGTAGGTGAAAGGCAAAGACAGAGACCACGAGCAGTTCATTTTCCCCTCAGGAGGACCCATGAACCCTTGGCCCCAATCAACAACCAGCCCCGGCCCCTTCCCTTTAGTGCAAAGCATCTAGGCCAGCCTTATCATCCTGAGTCCACCAGACGGACATTCGGTGAAGGAGCAAAGTGCAAACCTGCACAAACATCGGCTACCACACGCACAAAAAAGGCCCACAATTGCCCCAACGCTCCATGCCCGACTGCCCTGCTTCCCAATCCGAGGCTGTCAGTGAGTTGAAAACAACCACAGAAACGGACACGTGAAGATTATGCTCTTCCGTCCCAGAGAGATAGTTGAGGAAGTTTAGCGTCTGTTGCAGTCTAATGTGTATGACTAGCAAGTGAAAGGTCCCAGCGCAAGTAGGTATGCTGGTAGCCTAAATTCAAAGTTGCGTGTAGGAGTGTCTCGTTTTCAAGACGCGTAGTCTGCTCTGCCTGCCAGCTCTTGTTAGAACACATTTGCCCTGTTGCCCTAGTGCAGCACAGTCCAATGCTTGACCTGGACAGCGAAGGGCGCCCTTCTCCGATAGGCCGACTCAGCCAGACGGCTTCTCTGAAACGAGGCAGCAGCTTTCAGTGAGCTCGAGATGATGCTTGGGGAGGAGAGCAGTGCGCCCTAGCCGGCCGGAGCCGTGAACATGCACATCGCCTGTCCGGGCGCGTGCACAGCGCGTGAGGGGAGGAGAGCAGTGCGCCCGAGCCGGCCGGAGCCGTGAACGTGCACATCACCTGTCCGGGCACGTGCACAGCGCGTGAGGGGAGGAGAGCAGTGCGCCCGAGCCGGCCGGAGCCGTAAACGTGCACATCGCCTGTCCGGGCACGTGCACAGCTCCTGTCCCCCTTCCGAACACAAACCGACGACAATAGATCTCGCCAAGGCGAGCAGCGCATGCGCTGCGTCGCTAGGCGAGACCTAAAAAAGAAGTGACGAATAGCAAGCACTGCCCAAAGAGAAGGCAGCAAAGAAGAGTAACAATAATGAAAACGAATGGTAAGCTATGGGCGGGTTCCAAGCCCATTATTGAACACAAGAGTCCGTCAAGGGAGAGGGAATTATCTCGCAGGCTCGACCTAAAAAGGAAAATCTTCTAAAATTGCCCTGCATTTTTAGCAATTCAGGGAGGACTGGCCTGGTTCTTAGTCCTGCCTTTCTAAGCAGCTAGCATAATTTCTTCCTGGGAACCTCATTAAATCAGTCTTTTTTTAACAATATAGGTCAACTTCCTTTTCACTTACACTGCCGCTAGTTCCTGGATAGAATTCCTAACTGGTGGTCCTGGCAATAGTGGGCTACCTGAAATAGAGGTCATGTGCCATTGGCCTGCCAGTCATGCTAAAATGCATTTTTAGGTCCTTCGACCAAGCCACACCATTTATCGTAAAGTGCTGGTGCGGACACATAACTACTATTGCCACAAGCCGAGGCACATCGTTGGTACATACCCCCAACCCGCACTGTCCATATTACCAGAAGCACTGCTTCAAGGACTGCCTTTTGCCGCATATTACTATGCCGATCTGCCCATTAGGAAGAGTGGCCTATTGGAATGACAAAAACATTGATGTCAGACATTTATAGGAATTAGGGGCATCAAATCACATGTATTTGGGGATGCTTTCGCAAATTTAACATTGGATGCAATCACCCATTATCACCGAGTCCCTACAGACCGGACTCCAAATGTCACCTATGGCGGCTATGCGCTGTAGTAATTTGCTAAATAAAAGTGAACAAGAGTCTTAAACGCCATGCTGAATACATAACATGATGTGGGTGAATGACGTGAATAAAAGACCCAAATCGAATGGCACACAAATCATATCCTATTCGCTAAACAACCAAGGCTGACCAATTTAATAAAATGATTTCAAAACATGCTGACTATTCATCAGCATGAAACAGAAACATATGCATAGGAAAACATAACCACATTCTCTGAAAAGTCTTTGCCAGGCAAGAACATTATTGGAAGGGTATTTAAAATGCTGTCTGTAACAAGATACTGAGCCCCTCAAGCTGGCCTCTCATGTACCTCTTGACCTCACACCGCCTCCCACAGTGACGTCCTTCCCATGGATGGAACCCTGTGCCTGATGTTCCTATGTCACTCCAAGAGCAAACAAACCAAGGCAAAGCCAAAAGGTCTCACCTTTGACACCAACTGGCTTTGCCAATTTAATGTAGCAAGGTTTCACAGCATCCCCGATGTTAGGATGCATGGTTAAAGATTTTTTTTTTTTTTTAAATCCTTTGACGCCAGCTTTCGCATAATTTTGAAGGCGCATGCCCAGCACAGATGGGCATAACTACAAAATCATTCAAGCATTTTTTCTTTAGTTACCAATCTGAGTTGAATTGGTAACTAAAAAGAAAATGAAATGCTCTGAAGTGATTTTTTTTTTTAAAGCTGGTGGGGAGAGCGGAAGAAACGGGGGTGGGGGTGGAAGCAATGCTGTCGACAGAAGGAACATGGGGGAGGGTGTGGAGCATCGAAGCAACACTGGGGAAAGCGGAGGGCGTGGAAGCAATGCGGAGGAGGGCAGGTGGAAGCAATAATGGGGTTGGGTGAAGCCGCAACGAGCGAGAGACAAGGAGGGCATGGGTGAGAGAAGCAACACTTAGGCTGCAAGTATCCATGGGTAGAAGTACATGGGCGAGTGCAACATGGAGGGAGCCGGAAGGAGCCGACATGCAGCATAGTAACACGGCCTGTGTTCTAACTAGATCTGCTCCCCCGTCGGTTTGTGCTCCCCCTACGTCAGAGGGGAGCTTATAAATACAGCTATAACCTGTATGTTGGTGCCTGGCCCTATGTGTATGCCTCCCCTAAAGCGCTGTTTGTGCGTGCGCCTGACCCAAAACTGTTATGGCATGCGTGAAGTTGGCACACAAATACTGTTTTAAGCAATAATTTTAATCTATTTTCGTATACAGCATATGCAGACGGGAAAGGAAAATGTTTGTTTTCACAAATTCTTTGTGTTTAAAGTATTTTAATTTGGACAAAAGAAGCTTTTTTGTTTGAATAATAACATATAATTTTATATAAATATGTTTATATTTATACCTAATTATACCTATATATATATTACAATACATGTAACAGTGAGAAAGCTGAGGGGCGTGGCCAAGCAGGCTACGATGGCGGACGCGGTCTGCTGAGGCTCCGTGGCTGGGCATTCACCTCGCCTATCCAACCGAGTCCAGCTGGCCACCACACACATCCGCTGACATCGGAATGCGAGTGGAATCCGATGCTGCTATCTAAACCCAGGTCTGAGGTCCATTTCCGCGATTAAGGCTGACTGCAACGCGACGCGCCACCGGGAGCAAGATGGCGCCCGCCTCCCCTCGGCGCCCGCACCTACGCAGTTGAGCCCCCTCGGACTCGTGGGGCTCCTGCAGCGGACCCCCGGCGCCCTCCAGGTACACGGAGGCAGCGGCGAGTCACTGAAGCCCCTCACCGCGGCTGCTATACTGGGAATAGCGCTGCGCAACGCAATCCGGAGATCGGGCTGCTGAGCGGAAAAACCCCCGCTCTCAACACATCCTGCACCTTGAGGAGCTACGGCAATCCTGCCCCCTACCTGCACGCTGGACAGGTCCAGAGAAGTCCGCGAGGCTTTGGCAGCCACCCGGCAGGCAGAGATCCGCAGCATACACTGACGCTCAGGGGTCCGGCGTTCGGAGGCATCGCGGACGCCGGGATCAGTTTCTCCTTCAGTGACCAGCGCCTGCGGCAGTGATTACCCTCCCAGCTTGGGCACTGAAGTAAGGCCTCACAATCTCCCCATCGGATCGGGGGGCGGGGGAGGCCCCCTCAGCTTTGCAGTTCCCGCCAACGGCCGCTAGTGGCCATGCCTGACTCCAACATGGCGCCCACCCGCCATTGAAACCGGCAGCAGCGAGTGACGCGCGGAGCTCCCGAGGGGGGATCCCCTTTGAAGAAGCGGTGAGCAGATACAGCTACAGGCTGCAGAGCCTGCTTCCCCACAGTCCAGTGGCCTTCTCCACCCTTCATCCACTCACACTGCCACAGCTAGCGACAGCCCCGGGCCCTGGCAGAGGTCCATTAGGCGCAGAGTGTTTCTCACCACGTTAAGCGGGTGGCGCCCCCAAGCGAAACTGAGGATCCTGGACGCACCTGACCTCGACGCGCCCACTGGTGGCGCCAACAGCCCAGAGGAGTAGGAACGACCGTGACCACTAACAGTATGCCACGCCATCCAGAGGCACAGCAACAGCTGACAAGAGCCTGCACAGAACCCTACATACCGCGCAACGCTACAACCGACACGATGGGGAAGCCCAAAACAGCGGTGACCACGACGGCGCAGGGGGCCGCCCCGGACGCTCCCACGAGTACCAAATCAGCCTCCTCTAGCGACTCTGCAGCTGCGTCGGACCACTCCCTGTCAGATAAGTTGGACAAAGTGCTGGCGGCTATTGAGCACTCTAGAGTGTCCATGGAACAGCAACTGGGCACCCTAACAACGGACATCAGTCTTCTTCGCGATGACCACCGCAAATTGGCGGACAAGGTCTCGGACAATGAGAAACTAATCTCCTCCATGCAGCCCTCAGTTAAAACACACCAGGAGACGCTACAAACTTTTCTAGGCCGCATGTCCACTATGGAAGAGCGCATTGACGATTTGGAAGGCCGCTCGAGGCGCTGCAATATACGTGTTCTTGGGCTCCCTGAAGGCATCGAAGGGACTGACCCAGTGGGGTACATGGAGACATGGACGAAATCCTTCACTCCCAATGCAGACCAGACGGCGTTCTTTTCTATCGAAAAAGCTCATCGCGTTCCAGCACGTCGGCCCCTACCGGGTGCCCCGCCTCGACCAATGCTAGCAAAGTTCCTCCATTTCCGAGACCGGGATGCGGTGCTCAGGGCGGCCCGTCAGGCTGGCCCCCTCTGTATCGAGAACAAAACAATTATGCTATTTCCAGACTACTCCCGGGCCGTCCAACGTCAAAGGTCGTCGTTCCTGGAACTGAAACGCCGCCTGCAGGCAGAGAACATACAATATTCCTTGCTGTTCCCGGCCCGCCTCAAAATCATACACGACGGCACCGCTATTTTCTTCACGTCTGCCGAAGAGGCACACGACTGGGCGGACCAGCACTGTATATAGGGCCACAAAATAGCAGCCACCCGTGATCAACGTCCAAAGACACCAGGCTCCAGACGGCGTCGTTCGCAGCGACGCAACCGACGAGGGGACACCATGGCACTATCCTGCTTCCTGGGATCGCCAGATCTGGAGCAAATCGTGCAGGAACGGCGCAGAGCTCTGAAGGCTGCAGCGGACCTCCGACCTATCTCCCCTGTAACGGACATTGAACGGGCTCCGCATCTCTTCTCATCGGAGGGAGAGGACGACAGCGAGGGGACACAATCCAGGGTGGACTCGATGACCCCGCCTTTGGTCACTCCACAGACTGCCGATGACTTGATTTGACCAGGCCCACGGTACACTCTGTAGAGGTGAAGGGAGTGGGGTTGTTAAATCCTGTTAATGGAACACTGACTCACTGCCTGGTAAGTGACCATGCGAACCACTAGTACCACACTCACCAGCTTACACTACAGGCCAGCTGGCGCACAAGGTTAGTACGAATGCCCTCACGGTGAGCCACCTCACGGGCACGTAGCGCCGCCCCCCACAGAATGTTCAGGCTCTCTTCCCACACGAGAGCTAGTTTGGACGTATCGCCGTCGGCAATAGGTCCCCAGCATTGGGGCTGTTTCCCCACCCCAGTTATTCTTCCTCATGATACCCTACCACAATACACTGTGTCACCACATCCACGCCATCAGAAGGTAACAATGGCATTAGGGCGGCGCAGGCACTGGGGGGGAATGCAGAGAGTCGTGCCTCACCGGAGAGTCCAGACATCCTCTCCTCCCCCATCAACCCACGCACATTGTAATGGCGCATAAAGGCACCACCACTATCCTCACACTGAACGTGCGAGGCATGCACACCGCACGCAAGAGATACTCAGTATATGCCTACATAAAGCGTCAAAATGCGCAGATAGCGCTGCTGCAGGAGACTCACCTCACTGCAGCGAAAGTAGTCAAATTGCGCAGGCGCTGGCGAGGGATCTTCTGCGCCACCACATATTCGGCCTATGCCCGGGAGACCCTTATATGGGTGCGCCCAGGCGTCCCATTTCAAGAGCAGTCTAGAACTATTGACCCGGACGGGCGCTATGCCCTGTTACAGGGCCTTCTGGATGGCCAACCGGTGCTCTTGGGGAGTATATACGCACCTAATGCAGACCAGAGCAAATTCTGGGACACACTCTCCCTGCCGTTAAGCTCCTACATCCAAACCCCTTGGATATTGGGGGGAGACTATAACTGTGTGCAAAACACGGCTCTGGACAGATCTTATCCCCCCCACCCAGCGTCACCCATCACAGCTCAGGCCAAACGATTTGCAGCATGGACAGCACACTGGTCACTAACGGACGCCTGGCGCTTGAAGTACCCCACCACCAGGCACTACTCATTTCACTCAGCACCACACGACCTCAGGGTTCACCTGGACAGCTTCCTCTGTTCCCCTTCCATCCTGCCCACCATTTTGGACTCTGACTATTTAGGTAGGGTCCTCTCGGACCATGACGCCCACACAATCACACTTAAATGGTGCCCACCCCGGCCTCCGGTCCCCACATGGCGCCTGCCCAAGGACTGCCTGGACGATCTGGTCTTCAAACAGACTCAAACAGAACACATACAGAACTTCTTCCGAGAGAACACAGGCACGGCCACTACCCGCGCAGAGGAATGGAACGCATTTAAAGTTGTCATACGAGGCACATGCATCCAACACATCACAGGGGTGCGTCGAGTCCTTGAGCGCCGCATCCAAACTACAGTGCGGACACTAGCCGCGCTCACACGGGAAGATGACACACATAAAGCCACACCAGCCCAAATAGCGGACGCCAAAACCGCGTACGCGGAGGCACTAGCGGACCTCCGCAGGTATAATTTTGAAGCGTATGCAGCTCGGGTACACAGAGAGGAGGACAGAGCGGGCGCTTTATTGGCATGGCTGGTGAAGCAAGACACGACCCTCCCGCCAATTACAACCATTCGCACTGACACTCTCCTTCACTCGCAGATCTCCATTCTGGATGCCTTCCGGAGATATTATGCGCAACTGTATGCGAGCCCCACCCCAGTGGATACGGAATACCCCGCCCGGTTCCTGAGCCGGTATCGCCTGCCCTGCATTGAGCGCATCGACCGACAGGACCTTGACGAACCCATAGATACAACCGAGATCAGACAGGCGATGCAGGCGCTGGCTACCTGTAAGGCTCCTGGGCTGGATGGCCTACCGCTGGAGTTCTTTCGCACCTTTGCGCCGCAGCTGGTCCCTCAGCTGGTGCAACAATTCCAGGTGGCCCTAGACGACGGCGCCTTGCCACAGTCCATGTGCGAGTCGGTTATAGTCTCCCTCCTTAAGCCATATAGGGATCCCCACCAACTAGGCTCTTATCGACCCATAGCCCTGTTGCCCGCGGACTATAAAATTTATGGGAAAATCCTGGCGGATAGGTATGCCACGGTCCTCCCAAAATTGATCCACTGTGATCAAAATGGGTATGTGCCGGGCAGAAACACCTCTTACAATATACAGCGCCTGTTCCACGTTCAGGATCAGATCCGGGACCGCTTTCCTCATGCGGCGTGTCTGGTCTTGGACCTGGAGAAAGCATTTGATACCCTTTTATGGCCATATCTGTTCCAGGTCCTGCGCCTAATGGGAGTGGGGCCCCGACTCCGGGCATACACCAAGCTTATATATTCCACACCCACCTCCAGAGCGCGACTAGGGCCCCTTATATCGGCTCCGTTCCCAGTGCGCAGAGGTACCCGCCAGGGTTGCCCACTCTCCCCCTTACTCTTCGCCATGGCGATGGAGCCTTTGGCGATCCACCTTCGCAACGGGAGTGAAAGCTGGGGCATCCCAATTGCCGACTCCACCCACGCGGTATCGCTGCAAGCGGATGATGTGCTCATCTACATCCGTGATATTACGGCAGACCTCTCCCCCATACTACGCACACTGCAGGACTTCGAGGCAGTGGCGGGACTAAAAGTAAACTGGTCCAAATCGACAGTATACCCCCTTGTGCAGGATCTCCCCCGTGTCCAATACGATTAGGCGGCATCAACCTCTCCTGGAGCCCCCAAGCGGTACGATATCTAGGGGTCCGGTTATACCACACGCCGCAAGACCTCTACGAAGGAAATTACCGCAGGGCACTGGCTGGCATCAGGTCCTCCATACATTTTTGGAAGGATCTCCCCTTAGCTGTCACTGGCAAAATAGCAGTTGCTAAGATGATCCTCGTCCCGCGATTGCTATACTATTTTGCTAACCTTCCGGTGGTCCCTCCGCGTCCCTTTTTCCAGGAGCTGGACACTCTCCTCGGAACCCTTATATGGGGATCGGGACATAGACGCATCGCCCTCGCCAAACTGCAGTTGCCCCTAGACCAGGGAGGGCTTGGTGCCCCCTCTTTTGAGGCATACTTTCTAGCCGCCCAACTCCAATGGGTATCACACTGGACAGCGGGCCGGGCACTGGGGGAACTGACCACAATAGCCGGGCAGATCCAGACCCCAACCATCAACCGTATGCTGCTACCGGGGGCAACACTGCTTCATAATAAGCCTCTCCAGGTGACAGTGGCACACGCCTGTCTGACACGCATACATAGGATAAACCGCACGGCACCTATGTACTCCCCCATCCTGCTGTTGGTGGGATTCCCCAAGGGTCGGGCACACTACACGGAGCGGATGCTCCACACATGGACGGAGCACTCACTGACGGACGCAGGCACACTCTATCTCAATGGACAACTGCAGACCTTTGCAGCATTGGCGGATGAGATGGACCTCCCTAGGGGACAATTCCTTTTGCATCGGCAACTGCTCGAAGACTGTAGCAAAGTGTGGCACACGATAGACACAGAGCCCCCTACACACCCGGTAATTCATGCCCTATTACAGATGGGCCTGGGACGACACCTGATCACCTGGATATACAAAGCGATATGGGCCCTAAACCCACCCACCCTTGCACCCCTCCGGGAGAAATGGGAAACCGAATTCCACAGACCGCTTCATGACAAAGAATGGGCTCGTGCCCTAGAATTCCCTAAAAAGGTGTCCCGCAACTACCGCTTCAAAAACATACAATTGCACATTCTGCACCGCGCATACCTCACCCCTGAAAAGCTTCAGCAATATTATCCAGATGGATACTTCACTTGCCCCAGATGCCCAGAACCTAACGCCTCTTTTAAACACATGTTTTGGGACTGTCCAGCGCTCCACGTCTATTGGGCCACAATCCACGCCGCCCTCCTTGCAGTCACGGGGCTCCCGGACATACACACATGGGAGGCCTGTGCCCTGGGCATTAGCAAACGCTGCAAGAGTATGAAAGTTGAGACACGTTTTTCGTCCCTGGTGCTCCTTCTGGCCAAACGGTGCATAGCGATGCATTGGAAGGCGCCGGAGGGTCCTCCCCTGGTGGAATGGGTGGGAGCAGTCAAGAAGTGGTGCACAGCAGAGGAGGAGGTACTCCGGTCTGAAGAGGTCAAGGGAGCCTGCAAACATCCTATATCTATGCCGCGGGCTATGTTACTCCATTCCTTTGTGCAGGAAACATCAGATGCACCAGAGTCCCAGGCTATCCGCTCCCCCGTGGTACGGGTGAGCCCCGCTGCAACTTAGAGTAGTCCTCAGATAGAATAGACGCTCGGTGGGTCAAGGCTGATGGCCAAGCATGGGCGGTACGTGCATTACTCTTCATGCGACACTCCAGGACCCTCCCCCCCCTGCGCATGCATAGTCAGAGACCTAGCCATAATGCAGTAATCAGGCGTCCCATACCAAGTGGTGCAATATATGACACAGTGTATCCCAGTTATGTCTCCCTAGTTTGTTCCAGTTTACATCATTAGCTGGCACTTACCACTACTTTTAGCATAGGGCTGACAATGAGAGCAAAGCCCAACTTCCAGTACAGATCGCAAACTACCTTGCATGAACACAGAATTCGCCTCACCTATCGATCCACATAAACTTTACCAATTCCAGAACCGTTCAGGGGGGCGCTCAATATGATGTAATTCTATTTCATGACAAGAAGTTAAATGGATGACATACATTCTAAATGATACTGATGCTAATGTACTGTACTTTTTCAAAAATGGCAATAAAAATGATTTTGTAAAAAAAAAAAAAAAACAGTGAGAAAGCTGAATCCAGCAAAGTACAATCAGCATTCCATTTTTCAAAGGTTGATAATGAGTGCCATTAATTTGAGTAACAGAAACAGTTTTTAAGAAGCACTTTATAAGTGTAGCGTAAAGCACTATGTAAAGATCCGAGCAGTTGTATTTTAAGGGCCAGAGTTGTTTACTTTGTAATCTGGAAACCTTGTGCCTGATTACGATGCCGGTCGAACTTTCGTCCGACTGGCACCGTGGCGGAAGAAGGACCGTCCGACTAGAAGTCAGCGGTTCCGCTGCCGCATTATGAGTCGCAATGTGTATACTTTGCATTGCGGCATGTGCTGTGGGCTGCAGCACACGCCACATTACAAAATATACACATTTAAACATCCCTGCACTATGTGGCAGGCACCATGCAGTGCCTGCCACATGGTGCAGGGATGTTTAGGTGGCCCCCCAGGGCCCATAACGGAGGGCCAGGGGGGGCAAGGGGGCCCTGCTAGGGGCCTCCAAAGTCACTGTCCGCCTGCCTTTTCATGGCAGGTTAACCGCCATGAAAGAGCTGGTGGAAAGGGACATCCTAATCCCTTGGCGATGCCCACCGCCTCATTGTAGGGAATAGGAGTCCAACCGCCGCACTGACAAGATCCTTGATCCTGTCGGATGCAGCAGTCTTTCCCCCCGCCAGCTGAGATCCGACCGCCTGCATCCTAATGCGGCGGTCGGAACCAATGGGCTGGATGGCAGTGGGACCGCCAAAGATGGCCTGACTGTGGCAGTCTCACTGCCATCGCAATCAGGCTCAAAGTTTGAAATTACTTAATCTCCATAACTCCCAAAACTCTACATTAAAATTAGTCAGTTTCATTTTTATTAATCTGATACTCATAAAGCATTTTTGTGTCCTAGTGTCAATTTAGTAAAACGTAAAAGTACAAAAATATTTTTAAAAAGTTGAAGTCATAAATATAATGCAGCATTCTGTTAAACATTCACACATGGTTCAACTGAGTGGTAGGAATATTGTGGATCTCTGCAAATTACGTAACTTTCCCTTACACATATATTTGTAAAATGTGTAATTTACCCCTGCTATGCCCCAGTGGTCCCAAAAGAATCCATGGCTTTTTGGAGAATAAAAGCGTCCTGATGTCTTAATGAGCCACCCCCTCCCTACTTTTAGGTCTTCCGTGCCGACAGCACTTTTTCTGTCCCTGCAATATCTATTGTTTACCTTGCAGGGGTTGTAGCCTGTCCATCGCTTACTGTTGGACTGGATGCAAAAACAAGGTGATGGATGGAATGCTCAAATTAATCTCAGCCACTGTAAATCATCTGTGCTCCATTCCAATCCATCATTCTTTTGCCCACCATGCTACAATGCCATCCCAGTTTGGACCCAGCCATATGCAAAGCCGTCTTGACCCTATTCCTCATGGGAACAGTCCGTCCCCAAAATCCAGACCAAGTCCTCCCTGACTAGCTTGAATCCACTGGCAGAGTGAATCCACAACCCACGTCTGTGAATACCTGGTGCACTTGGGGCGGCAAATGCAAAAAAAAAAAAAAAACATATGATGGATGGAATGTTTTAATTTAATATCAGCCACTGGCAATCACTTGTGGCCTAAGCCCAACCCATAATTTTTTCACCCCAAATTGCCACCCCAGTTTGGACCCAGCCATATGCTAATCAGTCTTAACCTTGCTCCCAATGGTAAAAGTTCACCCCGAACTGACGGGCCAGGTTCACTCTGGACCTGAAGCAAGCATTCTGGGACTGGTATTGGGGTATCACTCCTCATCAGCAAAGCTAACTTTCATTCAGTGGCACAGTTCGTACGGGACCCATGTCTGCCCATACCCTTCCCACTTAATGCGACATTTTGCCACTCCACTCCACTTTATCCTACTCCTCTCTACAACACTCTACACCACTTTACTGTACAACATTCTGCTCCACTCTATGCCCTTCCACTCTATGCCATCCTGCTCCAAGACACTCCAGTGTAAGACTTTTTAAGGCACGGAGCGCCACTGCCCTCCATTTCACGCCACTCCACATCCCTCCACTCTATTCTACCGTACTCCATCCTATCCCACTACACTCCAATACACCCCAACCTAATTTACCCTACTCCACTTCAATATACCCCCACACCCAATCACTGCAATTTACTTCATTCAACTCCATTCTTCCATTCCAGTCTACCTTACTGTAAACTACCCAATCTACTCCACTCTAATGTACCCCACTACACCTCGATCTACCTCTACTCTAATCCAGTCCAATCTACCCCACTCAGTATTTAGGGCATGATTACGATGGTGATCGGACTTTCGTCTGACCGGCACCGTGGCGGAAGCAGGAACGCCTGACTATATGTCGGTGGTCCCGCTGCCCACATTACGATGCGACCGCCTTCACGGCAGACGCACTGTGTAGGCTGCAGCACACGCCGCAGTACAAAATATACACATTCCAAACATCCCTGCGGTGCTGCCACATGGTGCAGGGATGTTTAGGGAGCATCATAGGTGCCCCCCAGGGCCCATAGCGGAGGGCCAGGGGGGAAGGGGGCACTGTAGGGGCCCCCAAAGTCACTTTCCCCCCGCCTTCTCATGGCGGGTTGACCACAATGAAAGGGCCGGCAAAAAGGGACATCCTAATCCCTAAGGTGGTGCCTGAGCAGACACCACCCCATTGTAGGGAATAAGAGTCCGACTGCCACACTGACGGGATCCTTGTTCCTGTCGGACGCAGCAGTCTTCCCCCCCACCTGCCGAGATCGGACCACCTGCATCCTAATGCAGCAGTCAGATCCAATGGGCTGGATGGCGGTGGGACCGCTACCGACGGCCTGACGGTGGCGGTCCCATCGCCATTGTAATCAGGCCCTTATACACAATATTGAATTAAAAGTTATATTGGGACATAAATATTCTGTTTAAAATATTGTGTAATTAAAATATCGTAGTATGTAATATTGAGCTCAAGAATATTGAAATTATATGTTTTTAATATTGTTGCAAAAAATATCGATGTAAATTATCTCTTTTTTCAATATTGATAATTTAGTTTCAATTATTTAATGTGATGATTTTTTTATTTAGTAATAAATAAAAAAAAAATGTAATGCAATATAGATGTTTTTTCTTGTGTTTAGTGAAAAAAATTTAGTAGCGGGATGTTGGGTTTATAGGGGATAAGTGCAGGTAGTAATTTAAAATGTATTTGAAATAACTAAATGTAATTTTATTTATATATTAAATATGATAGATTTTAATAACATTTAGTAGCGGGGTTGTGGGGATTATATGGGATAAGGGTGGGGAGTAAATTTTAAATAAACTGTTTAAAAGTTTTATTGAAATAAATGTGAAATTTACATTTTTTTAAATGTTATTTTAATTTAAAGTAGTTTGTTGCTATTTTTTGTGTTTATGAGTTATACATATTTTTTTAAAAAGTAATTTCAAATTTAAAAAAATAAATATTTTTTATATAATTGCTTTGCGTGTGTAGGTTCTATCAATTATTGGCGAATGTCGCCGAAAAAATGTGAACACAAAAATTTAAAAATTTGGAAATTTATTTGTTGAATTTTGATAAAAATGGGTGTTTTAATTGTTAACATTTTCTAATCAAAAATTAAATTTTATGTATAGTTTAATAATATATTATTCCTAATATTGTATGGAATTTTATAATTGTTTAAATAAGATAAAACATTTATTAGTGATTAATATTAAAATATATCTATTTTGCTTTTGGTTTTAATTGATATGTGTTGGTGTTTTTAATTTCTTTTTATATGATTTCACTTTTTTGACAATTTTTTGGGTTGATTACTATTTTATTTAATATTAAAATAATTATTTAAGTGCTATTTTTGTGAAAAATTGAATATTTTACATCAATTGATTTCTATCAAATCGGGTATCAATTGTTTGTTGAAAAAAATTGATTTATTATAAAATGTAAATTTAGTATCGATTTATTTATAAATTCATTAAAAATGTAATGTTTATTTATGTAAATATAAAATTAAAAATGAAATCAAATTAAATAAATTAATTGATTATTGTTACTTAGGGCTCGATTAGGATGACGGGGAGACCGCCACCTCCATCGGACCCATCATATCCGCCAGCCATATTTCAATGGCGGGCGGATGGGTTGCGGTCGGAAAGACCAACCGCCACGCATCCGACGGGCTCCTTGAGCCCGCCGGTGTGACGGACGGGGCCGTATTCCCAACAATGGTGGCGCTGCCTACCAGGCACCGCCGTAGGGATTACGATGTGGCATTCCGCCCGCCTGTTTATAGCGATTAACACGCCATGAACAGGCAGGCGGAAAGGGATTTTGGGGGCTCGTAGCGGGTCCCTCTTCTCCCCTGGCCATACGATGTGGACACTGGGGGGCACCTATTGTGCCCCCCTACATATCCCTGCACCATATGTACAGGGTGCATTTTTTGCATTGCGGCGGGTACTGCAGCCAGCAGCACCCGTCGCAATGCAAAGAATACACGGTGCAACCACCTTGCAGGCAGTCGCATCGTAATCACTATGGCGGGACCATCGACGGCTAGTTGGTCGGTCCAGTTTCTTATTTCCGCCCGCCATCTTAATCGGGCCCTTAATTCTAAAATATCTGTTATTTAAAAACACATTGTAAAATAAAAAGTGAAATATTGTTGTGTTTGGTAAAATAAATTGATTTAAGTTTGATTTGAAATAAAAAAAATGTTTACTTTTCATATTATGATTTTAGTTATTAATTTGAAAAAAGAAGTTGTGCATTTTAAATATTTAAATTAGAAATAAACAATATGTATTTGATTAATTTATATTTTTATTTGAAATTATTTATTTAATTTAAGTAGGATTTTTTTATATGTAACATTTTTGTAATGGTTTTAATAGACTAATTGCTTAACAATTGAATTGGAAAAATGTAAAAAATAAATTTAAAGGTTTAAAAAAAACTGAAAAATTTGGAGACGATATACTCATTTATGACTAATTTAGATTTATTATTTTATAGAGATGACTTAGGGCTTGATAACGACTTTGGCGCAGGGACGACGGCACAATGCTGCTTCCGCTGTGCCAAAGCCACACAAGCACCGCCGACCGTATTATGAGTTGCAAATGTGCAACTCGTAATACGGTCGGCGGTTCTTTGCTATTCCCATGGCGGTGCCTGGAAAACAGGCACCGCAATGGGAACAGCAAAAACGTTCCAGCACGGTATGGACGTCCACGTCCATGCCGTGCTGGAACTTTGTGGGGGGTACAGACAGGGGGCACATTTTGTGCCCCGTGAATGTATCCCTATGGCGGTGTGGCCATGGGGGCCCTGTAGGACTCCCTTTGTTTCTACACCGCCAGCCTTTTCATAGCAGGCTCCACCATGAAAAGGCTGGCGGTCCAGGAACTCGTAACATCCTGAGCGGCACTGCGCCAGTCCCCGCTTAGCATATTGTGTTGTGGTGCTCCTGTGACACCGCCAGGGAACAACTGTTCTCTGTTGTAGCCAACGGTCCTCCGCCACAATGACTTTAGAAGTCGTAATACGTCTGACGGTGGACCACCACTGCTGCGCCACCGTGAGTCTGGCGGTCAGAAGACCGCCAAAGTCGTAATCAAGCCCTTAATTTGATTATATATTAGAACATTTTGAATTAAATGTTTTCAATTTCTAATATAACTTTATTTATATTTGAGAGTTCACAATATGTTAAAATTGCTTACTGTTTAGCACTTTGCATGGTTTAAGATATATTGGTGTAGTAAAAGGTAAATATGTATGTTTAATGATGAAATTCTACCTTAAATTAAGATATATTTTAGTACTAATATAAAATTATGTTTTTTTTATTTTACTACTTTTTATGATTTAAGATATATGTGGGTGTTAATAGTTTTTTATGTATGCTTTGAGTGCAGTATCTTTTTTATGTAAGCTATATTGTAGTGGGAATAGTGTAATATGTTTGTGTAGTGTCCAACACCTTTGTTGTTTAGAGGTAGATTGGAGTGGGAATAGTAATATATATGTTCACTGTTTAGCATCTTCTATGATGTAAGGTAGTTTGGATTGGGAATAGTAAATTCTATAGGGCCGATTGCGATGTCGGACGGACTCAGGTCCGTCCGACATCGTCCAGGAGCCGTAACCGACCGACCTGCTGTCGTCGGTTACAGCCCTGCAAGTACGATGCGACCGAACCCTGTTCGGTCGCACTCGTATACTGCACAATGGGAGCATGCATTCCGAGCGGAATGCATGCTCGCATTGTGAAAAGCAGGGGTGCAGTTCATCCCTGCACCCTGTGGCCGGCACCCCAAGGTGCATGCCACCGGGTGCAGGGATCAACAGAGGGGCACCATAGGTGCCCCCAGGCCGCCATTCGGCGGGCCTCGCACCCATGGGGGCCCTACTGGGGGCCCCCAAAGACAGTTACCGACTGCCTTTTCGTGCCGGAAAGACCGGCACGAAAAGGCTGTGAAATACTGCCATCGTACTCCCTCGGTCGTGAAGAGGCGGCTGGGGGAGTACTGAAGGATTTCCGGACGGCGGACGGGCTCTCCGAACCCGTCGTAAGCCATCCGGAAATCCAAGTCGGATTCCTTTCCGACCGAGCCCATCGGAATGGCTCGGTCGGAAAGGAATCCGGCCGGCACGTTCCGATTCGGTCGGAAGGGCTCCGACCATCGTTCGGTGCCCTTCCGGCCGAAATCGGAATCGGCCCCTCTATGTTTAGGGGCTCATTACAATGTCGGGCGGAAAACCTCCTCCCGACAGTCGGAATCTTTGCGACCGCATTCGAGCTCTTCCAACCGACTCGGTCGATTTACATTCCGACTGCCCGATTACGATGTTCGTGGTAGGAATGTAAACCGCGCGTTCATTCTGAATCAGTCCCGACCGACTCGCAGAGTATTTGTGTCGGTCAGAAACGCATCGTACACCCCTATGGACAGCGTTTCCGCCGTCGGGATTACGATGTTCATTTCCAACAACCGTCCAACACGGAAAGGCTGTCGGAAAGTGACTTTGGCCCCCGTGGCCTACAGTTAGTGGACGAGGGGGCACCTTTTTTTGTTTTTTTCTGGAGTTTTATATAGCGCGAACTTGACCCAAAGGTATCGGGTATCAGAGCACTTTACATGAGCACCAGTTGCTTACACAAGGACACATTCATTTTTGTTAGGCACGGAGAGATTAAGTGATTTGCCCAGAATCACAGGATGTTGAGCGTTATTGCAGAGACTCAAACCCGGTTCCCCAGATTTGAGATCGACCGTCCTAGCCGTTAGGCTACATCCTCTCCCATTAGGGACCCCCTGTAAAACCCTGCACTGTGTTGTAGGCACCGTGGGTGCCTGCAACAAGGTGCAGGGTTTTCCGCACACACCCCATTTCCCCATAGGAGCCTGTATTACGGCCGGTTGTTGGGCGCAAAACGAGCTCCCATAGGAAACAATGGGAATCTGACCGAACCATGTTTTGTTGCATCGTTATCCGGTGGTCGGAACTGCCGATCGCAAGTCGGTCGGGCCCGAATCCGAGTCGGTGTCGGGCGGAGTCTTTCGGCCCAACATCGTAATGAGCCCCAGAGTGTCCATCACCTTTTCTGACTTAAGGTAGTTTGGAGTGGGAATCGAAAATTATATATGTTTAGTGTCCAGCACCTTTCCTGACTTAAGGTAGTTTGGAGCTGCGAATAATAAGTTATGTATGTGTAGTGTTTCGTATTTTCAATTAATGAACACACATATATTTTTGGAAAACTAATTTTTAATTTATATAGATAAGACATTGAACTCAGTATTTTAAATATTTATGTAATTTTAATGTAACAAATATGTAGATTTATTTTATAAACATAGATCAGATTTTTACATTAATTGTTTCCATAGTTTTTGAATTATTATTGTAACATAAATAAATAGAATAATATATATTTTTGACGTATAACCAGAAGATTAATTGCAGTTTTGAGAATACAGTATAAATATACATTTACTATTTGTAATGAAAGATCTTTTTAAATCATATTTATTAAGTAATATTATTTTTGCTCATATTGTTTAATTTACATCTTTAACAATATATTGTTATATTTAATATAAACATACATATTTTAAAGTAGTATAGGAAAATGGAAAAGACAGTTTTGCATGTAAATAGACATTAAGGCCCTCGTTACGATGTCGGGGGAACGTAGGTCGGCGGTTAAGCACCCCTTATTAGGATATGACCGCACATGGTGCAGTTGCAAACTTCCATTTCTCTATGGTAGCTTGTACTGCGGGTGGAAACAGCCCACGGCACAAGCTCCCATAGAGAAATGGGAGTTTGTGTAAATCACTGCACCGTGTGGCAGGCACCTCATAGAGCCTGCCATACAGTGCAGAGATTTTCATGGGGGCACAATAGGTGCCCCCCAGGGCCACAGCCAGAGGCCGCGGAGGGATGGGGGCCCTGCTAGGCGCCTCAAAGACACTTTCTGACAGCAGTTCCATGTTGGAAAGGCCGACATGGAACTGCTTTCGGAAAGTGCTATCATAATCTCGACGGACGAAACGCCGTCTGTTAGGGATTATGAGGCCCTTCCGACTGGCCGATGGGCTCCTTGAGCCCATCGGAAGCCAGTCACATTGACCAGCAGGTTTGGACTCTAAGGGGCCGATTCCGATTCGGGCCGGAAAAAATACCGACCGACTCGGTACGGGAATTTAGTCCGACCGACTCGGACCGGCGCCGTACAACCCGGGTAGTACGGTGAAATGCATGTGAAATCCGACCGACTCGGACGGAATACAAAACGACCGACCGAGCCGGACGTAAACAAGCCATCCGGCCGGGAAATCACGCGAAACGAACCGACCGACACGCACCCGGATTGAACCCGAACGAAACGTACCCGCGAACTCCGACCCGCGTAGTACGATGCTGTGCGTGCAAAACACGACCGAATCGCCCGGAGCACAAGCCGTACGACCGACACGTATACAAAACCCAGCCGAAGCAACCCAATACTCCGCGACCGACTCGTACGCCGCATATGAAACCTAGCTGACACACAGCGGGAACGAGTCGGACAAGATCGCACCAGACAACTGCAGCGTCCTACTCGGACACAAGAACGACTCCTACATGCACCAAAAACACCAAGGAATTTTTTTTTTAAAAAGGGCCAAACAAGCAACCACACAGCCAACAAATACAGGGAGGGAAAAAAATGGAACAAGGACACACCTCCAACTCCACCTACATAAAGGCCACAAATCCCTACCATGATCCTTTGCAAATTCCACTGACCTGCCAGCACAGAACACCATCACACAGCAACCACAGACACACTCACAGCTCATACATCACACAAACCACACACCATTACCACACCTACAAATAGCACACACACCCAGCTAAACCTACACTCACCCCCCCCACTTGCACACACGCATCAATCACCACCACCACCCATCACCATGCCCCCAAAGAAGAATCATAAGTTCCTAGACAGTGAATTGGAAGTCATGGTAGATGAGATCCTCAGGGTAGAGCCACAGTTGTTTGGTACATGGGTACAACAGACCCCCATGTCGCAGAAAACCAAGATGTGGGCGAGGATTGTCGACAGGGTGAACGCACAATTACCATGTTTGCGCACAAAGGAAGACATCCAGAACAGGTGGTATGATGTGCGCAGGAGGGTCCGGGACCTACTCAAAAAGGACTACCTCCTCAGCCAGCACACCGGCAGTGGACCTCCTGCAAAACCAGTATACCTCAGGCCCTGGGAGGAGAAGGTGCGGGCCATCCTACCACCAGTGAGCGTATACGGACTAACAGACATCCCAGAGCCTGGTGAGTACACAACTAATATACAAATATGGTGTGACAACACACACACATCACAGTCAAGGGGATAGGCAAACCATGCACCCTTAGCAAATACACAGCAACCAAAAGATATTCATCCCAAGATGTGAATGCTAGTCAGACAAACACAATACCTGCCATCTCATAGTGGTATGTAACTGTGTCATGACATGTACAAACCTAACAACAAATACAGCAAGGCAGTGGCACAAATAGAACCAACAAACACTCCCAGATATTTACCCACCACTAGAACACCACCTCACAGGGAAGCTCACTGAAAGGAAGGAATTCTGTGTATGCTGGTGAAGTCAGTGTAGCCAATAGCATGATGGGAGTGGTAGTCACAGATATTGGTCACACCCACAATTGACCCATCAACACCACTATGAACCATGCTAACATCACAGGGAGTGGAAAACAACTGACAAGATGGCTGACACTGGGTACTGCTGTGGGGAGCACAAGGCCCTGATGGGAACTGGGCACCAACAAACAACAGGACCACACTGTCAGCCATATTGCCATTGCTGTCACACTCACACACAGTGAAGTCCACTCAAAAGGAAGGAAGTATGGGCATGCTGGGAAGGGGGTGTAGGCAATAGCATGATGGGAGTTGTAGGCACAGATATTGGTCAGCCTCACAATTGGCCCATCAACACCACTCTGAACCATGCTCACATCACAGGGAGTGGAAAACAACTGACAAGATGGCTGACACTGGGTACTGCTGGGGGAGCACAAGGCCCTGCTGGGAACTGTGCAACAACCAACAGCAGGACACCACTGACTGACATCCTGAAAGACAACTTGCACTCCCTGCAATGGAAGCACGTTCCATGGTGGGATATCTGGCTGGGTGGGAAGGAGGACTCACAGCACTGACCATAGTTACAAGCACCTCCCCTCACACACCCCCTCAACACTAACTCCACATAACCCACCTGGGAGAATGCAATGCCTCACATCCTAACTGAAGATCCCACAAAGAACCACCACCCTGGGATATGCTGTGTGAAGCACAAGGACACTCTTGGGACTTGTAGCCAAACAACTGCAAGGACAACACTCCCAGCCATTCTGTCAGCACAGGCACCCCACCCCACAGGGAAGCAGAGTCAAAAGGAAGGAAGGATGGGCATGCTGGGAAGGGGGGTGGAGGCAATAGCATGATGAGAGTGGTAGTCACAGATATTGGTCAGCCTCACAATTGGCCCATCAACACCACCCTGAACCATGCTCACATCACAGGGAGTGGAAAAGGACTCACAAGATGGCTGACACTGGGTACTGCTGGGGGAGCACAAGGCCCTGCTGGGAACTGTGCAACAACCAACAGCAGGACACCACTGACTGACATCCTGAAAGACAACTTGCACTCCCTGCAATGGAAGCACGTTCCATGGTGGGATATCTGGCTGGGTGGGAAGGAGGACTCACAGCACTGACCATAGTTACAAGCACCTCCCCTCACACACACCCTCAACACTAACTCCACATAACCCACCTGGGAGAATGCAATGCCTCACATCCTAACTGAAGACCCCACAATGAACCACCACCCTGGGTTATGCTGTGTGAAGCACAGGGACACTCTTGGGACTTGTAGCCAAACAACTGCCAGGACAACACTCCCAGCCATCCTGTCAGCACAGGCACCCCACCCCACAGGGAAGCAGAGTCAAAAGGAAGGAAGGATGGGCATGCTGGGAAGGGGGTGGAGGCAATAGCATGATGGGAGTGGTAGTCACAGATATTGGTCAGCCTCACAATTGGCCCATCAACACCACCCTGAACCATGCTCACATCACAGGGAGTGGAAAAGGACTCACAAGATGGCTGACACTGGGTACTGCTGGGGGAGCACAAGGCCCTGCTGGGAACTGTGCAACAACCAACAGCAGGACACCACTGACTGACATCCTGAAAGACAACTTGCACTCCCTGCAATGGAAGCACGCTTCATGGTGGGATAACTGGGCTGGGGGAGAAGGAGGCCCGGATGGCAAGCAAATACCACCAATGCTGGTCATGCACACACCTCAACATTCACATTGACATGCCACAGGTTGGCAGGACAATGTGCTACACCAATATCACTCTCTGACTGTCACAATTTAGGAGAATGCAATGTCCAGGCCCACATCCAGAGGTACAGTCACAACTGTCAGGTGTTTGAACAATTGATGCCAGTAGAAACATAACATACAATCTGTGTCTCTCCCCAAAACAGGTGATGATGGGGACACAGCAGCAGACGAGGAGGAGTCCCTGTCCCAGGCTCCGGTGAACACTGAGCTCACTGGTGTGGATCAGCCTCTGCACTCCTCGGATGGCGAAGAACCAGCTGGACCCTCCGGTGTGAGTCATCATGCAGCACCAGCAGGACCAACATCTGCACCCCTGCACCCACCCCTCCAACAACTGCCAACACACAGGCCACCCCTGCCAACACGGACAGACCAAGGAACACAGATGACAACAGCGCAGGGACCCAGACCCAAACTGGAGCTGGTGACAACGAGCCCAGGAACAACACCCAAGTGGGCCCACGGTCACCTGTGCGTGCCACCGCAGGTCCTGCATGTGTCGCCAGGGGTGGTGGGAGGGGTGGTAGACATAGGTCGCTCTTTGCAGAGTGGTCTGGACTGCATGATGACCCACAACTGGCACGCATCGCGGATGCGTACCAGACTAGCACCGGAGAGGTCAGCCAGGTAGTGGGGATCCTCAAGGACATACAACAGCAGCAGGCTGCCCATCATGCCCGCTTGGACTCCGACATGTCCCGTGTCGAGACACACATGTCACATGTCGAGACACACATGTCACATGTCGAGACATACATGTCTGGTATGGAGTCCAAGTGGGACACATTGGAACAACTGACAGCGGTGCATAGGGACATACTGACATGCCTCCGTCAGATCAGCACCAACATGGCCTCACCTCCCTGTGTGCCCACAACATCTGCTGCTGAAACAACTGCAAATGCCACAGGGAGGGAGGAGGACTCTGGCAGAGAGTCCCCTGCACCGCCGCAGCCTGCACCTGAGGGTCCCCCCCCAAGAAGAGGGGCCGTCCGAGGAGGCCAAACTGAGAGGCCGATGGCCATCTACATCCCCCAGGAAGCCAACACCTGTTCTGGAACTTTTCCTCTGTGTGCAAACTGCACGCCCTGTCGAAGCCAACCCAACTCTCCGACATGACATGGGGAGCTATAGTTGGCCAAATTTATCAGATGACTGTGGACTTTACTCTGGACATTTCAGCTACCAAGACTTCCGAATCACATGTGAACTTTGGATTCCAATTTCTATGTACAGCACCCACCATCCTGTGCACCATCCTCACACCTGTATGTAAATAAACTCACAAATACACCATATCTGCCTCTGTTGTGATTCCAACGTGCTCTCTGTCATGGAGATGGTGATCAGAAAAATGACACTGTGCATGCTAACTACTACAGCAAGTCCAACACCGTCATGTCAGTCATGGCGACGTGACACATATGAGGGAGACACACCACTAGGGCCACACAACACATACACACCAGGGCCATCAGACTCATCACCTATACTAATGTTGCAACTAAATACAGTGGAATGCACAGACACGCCACCTATTCACAGTCTGTGTCAACTAGACTACAGGTGCAGTAAGCAAATGTCAGTCAGATGTGTGACTACAGACAACGCACATCCCAAAGTGAAGCACAGGTTTATTACACATTTGCAACATGTTGTTTCCACTACAAATGCTAGTTAATCCAACCTGGCTGTGGCCACAAAGTCAAAAAGTGCAGAAGATAGAAAGTCCAGGGGTGTGTGGCACATCACCTGTAGGGAAACGACTGGTTCCACCTTGGAAGTTGAATCATGGATTCGTGGGATCCAAGTTGATCAAACAACTCGGCAGCACCCTGTGAAGGACAGACATGACACACAGTCAAAACCACTGAAGAACAGGACAGAACTGCAATACTCATGCCCAATACATGTCACAAGATACCTACACAAAACCAAGTTAGCATGTCAACACTGTTGGGCAGTACAGACCACCTGCAAGGACACATCGCTGCACGCATCCAGTCAAGTAGCACATGGCCACACTCAAACAGCACCAGAGCACCACACACACATATCATGCAAACTCAAATCATTGACATTACAACCCTCTGGAGACTCACATTCAGCTGAAGAAGTTGGTGATGAGCTGTGTGCGGACATCACCATCATCATCATCATCATCATCTTCACTGGCATCGTGACCCAGGCCAGGATCTTCCACAGGTGGCGGACGTTGGTCATCGTCATCCAGGATGAGAGGCAACTCCTTCCGCACTGCCAGGTTGTGTAGCATGCAGCAGACGATGACAATCTTGCACACCTTTGCTGGGGCATATGGGAAGGCCCCTCCTGTCTTGTCCAGGCAGCGGAAGCGGCTCTTCAGGAGACCAAAGGTCCGCTCAATCACCCTCCTCGTCCGACCATGTGCCTCATTGTAGCGCATCTGGGCTGGTGTCACAGGGTTCCTGAGGGGTGTCAGCAACCACGGCATGTTGGGGTATCCCGAGTCACCTACAGACAGACAATTGCACATTAGCCGATTTGAAAATGTGTTCGGAAAACAACATAGCAGAACACACACAATGGTACAAAGTCAGTACACACCAACAAGCCAGGCACGCTGGTTTGGCATCTGTGACATCATCCTCGGGATGCGACTACTCCTCATCACGTAGGCATCGTGTGCCGAACCGGGGAAACGGGCACACACATGTGTGATGGTCATATCTGCAAGACATACCACCAGAGCATTGATCGAATGGTAATGTTTACGGTTCCGGTATGCCTGCTCATGTGCCTGTGGTGGTATCAAAGCCACATGTGTCCCATCAATGGAGCCAATTACATGTGGCATCCTCCCCAGGGCATAGAAGTCACTCTTGACGTCAGTGAGTCATTGACGTGTTGGGAAATAGATGTACTGGTTCAGGTATCTCAACATTGCCCCCAAAACATCGCGTAGCACACGGCTGAACATAGTCTGTGACATCCCACCGGCAGTCGCCACAGTGTGTTGAAAGGTACCGGTGGCAAAGAAGTGTAGGGCTGCCATCACCTTCACCTTGGGGGTCAGCGCTGTAGGATACGGACGGCCAGGCTGCAAATGTGGGTCCAACCGCACTACCAAATCCTCAATCAGCTGCCTTGTGAAGCGGTACCGTCGGATGCTGTCACGTTCCACCATCGTTGCCAGGTCTGGGAATGGTCGATGGACAGCAGGAGCCCTGCAGTGCATAGGTGAAGAAAGCAAGATTGTCAGTCACCCCACCTATGTGCCGTTCACCATACTCAATTTCACATGATACATCATTAACAAACACAAGTACTTGATGTGTGTGTCGTTCTGTTTGGACATATATGGCACCTACATGGACATCATCTAACATCTCTGTTCAACAAGTGTTGACAACAGGTTCCAGGGTGTGCTATGGGAAACCATTAGGCTGTGTCACAGTACCCATTTACTGCTCTCACGTTCCACACACATACCACAGTGACATGTCTGGACAGATGCTCCACAGGCATCACAGCTCATTGACAGGTAGATTCCCAGGGACCCTGTCTTGCCACATGGACACTGGCATGACATGGCGTATCATGTACACGTCAGAAAAACAAACATGACACCCACAGGTAGTGGCCCCTGTAGCCTCTGCAGGACAGACATGGACGTCTGTGACACACACACACACAACATCAAAGTTCATGCACAAACCACGTGGATGTGGAGACTGTCTCCCATTGTGCACATGGAGTCAGAGACATGTGAAACACAACATGCACACAGACTGCGGAGGGACATCACTATTGTGGCAATGGGCCACCCTGTGACGTACATGCCTTCCCACATGTGAGCCTGGGGGTATGTGACATGTCATACACATACACAACCTGGAAATGTGACCATGACACATGCTCCAAAATGAAAAGTTGCACACCACAGTGGTCAGGTGCACAACACACAAAGGACCCTGTCCCCATGAACACGTGCACAGCCTGGGTGTGTCTGCCCCCAAGTGCCACCCCAAAAACCACATGTTCACCCACATACACAGATACGGTTATGCTGCCACACATGCCTTAGATACAGTGTGGACTGGGTGTGGTGTTGTAGGTGTGCCCCTGAGTCCCTGGAAAGTATATGTGGCTGGCATAGGTTCACCAGTGACCAGCATGGTGACATATGCGTGTGACCTGTCCAGGGACGCGTTGTAGAGCAATGGACCGATCGGTGTGCACGCACGGCCCATTGCATTGGATGTGAGCGGGTACGCTTTGTATCCCGGGTACGCGTTGTAGAGCAATGGACCGATCGGTGTGCCCGGCCGGCCCATTGCATATGATGTGAGCGGGTACGCGTTGTATCCCGGTGCAGCGTTGTAGAGCAATAGACCGATCGGTGTGCCCGGCCGGCCCATTGCATATGATGTGTGCGGGTACGCGTTGAACAGCAATGGACCGATCGGTGTGCCCGGCCGGCCCATTGCATATGATGTGTCGCGGGTACGCATTGAACAGCAATGGACCGATCGGTGTGCCCGGCCGGCCCATTGCATTGGATGTGAGCGGGTACGCGTTGAACAGCAATGGACCGATCGGTGTGCCCGGCCGGCCCATTGCATATGATGTGAGCGGGTACGCGTTGTATCCCGGGTACGCGTTGTAGAGCAATGGACCGATTGGTGTGCCCGCACGGCCCATTGCATATGATGTGAGCGGGTACGCGTTGTATCCCGGGTACGCGTTGTAGAGCAATGGACCGATCGGTGTGCCCGGCCGGCCCATTGCATATGATGTGTGCGGGTACGCGTTGAACAGCAATGGACCGATCGGTGTGCCCGGCCGGCCCATTGCATATGATGTGAGCGGGTACGCGTTGTATCCCGGGTACGCGTTGTACAGCAATGGACCGATCGGTGTGCCCGCACGGCCCATTGCATTGGATGTGAGCGGGTACGCGTTGTAGAGCAATGGACCGATCGGTGTGCCCGGCCGGCCCATTGCATATGATGTGTGCGGGTACGCGTTGTATCCCGAAATACGCGTTGTACAGCAGTGGACTGAACGGTGCGCACACATTGACTGGGGCCTGGCATGGCAACGGACGCATTTTCGAAGCTCCAACGAGTCTGATGCAGTGAATTCAGTTGGCCAGCCACAACAATGTTGCAAAATCATGGGTGTCATGAAGTTGAAGATTTGAAGGATGCTGTGGGCGTGTATTAGTGCTGCTATTCCATGGATTGGTCAGATTCAGAAGATGCAAACGACTTGGACCTATCACTTTGGACACATGGGACAGTATCTGCCTCTGCAGCACACATATAATGCTGGCTGTTCCCCTGAGAGCTCACTTGCCTGCACTACATGCTCCAGGACGACATCTGCCACCAACACTGCTGCTGTTTATGCATCCTCTGGCTCCTGCAATGGCACGTACTGTGGAGAGAGCCCCAGCCTTCAGCCTTGAGGAGAACCAGGCCCTGCTGGACAGCCTCCTTCCACAGTACAGCAAGCTGTATGGGAAACCAGGGGAGCAGGTGAGTGTGCTGTCCACTGCCTCACTAATTGTGCATGTTGTCTGACTAGCAGGACTTTCAGTGTGCACACCACTGGCTAGCATGCCCACTGAGTAGTTGTCACACCCCAAAGTGTGTAGTTACATGCACTGAACTGGTACAGTGCAGTAACAGTGCATTCCAACTAGGTTTACTTCCCATGCAATGATACCATGTAGTGACTGCTGCCAACTGTTCATAGCCATTGTTGCACTGCCTGTGTACATCATATGCCCCTGTGATTGAGACATGTATATCCAACTGTGTGATGCACGTATATGTTGCATGTGTAGTAATGGCCTTTTCACTTTGTCATCCTCACAGGTTGATGCCCACCAGAAGCAGGAAATCTGGCTGACCATCGCCCGGAAAGTAAGATCCGTGGGGGTCTACAGGCGCAGGATCCGCAACTGCCAGAAGAGGTGGCAGGACCTTCGTGGCTGGACCCGGAGGATCGCAAGGGTCCAGCTGAAGCTGTCGCCTCCTCGCAGGAGGGGCGGACACCGGACCCTGACCCCCACATGCTCCGGATCCTGGCGGTGGTCTTCCCTGACCTGGATGGGCAGCTGAAGGACAGACAGCAGCAAGGAGGGGGTGAGTCCATGACTGCACTGTGCACTTTGTCTGACATGCTATGTGCCCTCCTCTGGCCTGGTTAAACTTCCACAGTACATCAGTCATGTGGTCCAGGACCCATGTCCCTCATTTGTGACATGCCCACTTCTCCTCTGATACGCATATGTGTGGCCCTTATAGTCAGGAAATTGTGTCATTTGGGGACTGTGTCATTGCATTTTGCTTTGCTCAAGGTGGGGGACAGCATTTGTTCCCGTGACTATGTTGTGCGATTCATGGGTGGGTCAATTGCTTACACAATGCCTAAGTTCTGACATGTAATCTGGGTGTAACTTTGATATGTGGTCCGCTTGCTGCTCTGACTCACCACATGTCCCTGGGGAATTTGGCACACACCCATGCTGCTGGTGGGAACAATGTTTGGGCCTCAGGAGTATGTGTATCCAGTGTGTCACACATGCTTAGCCACCTGCCTACTGTCCAGGACTCATCCCTCTTACAGGTGGAGCTGGACAGTCATGCCTACTCCAGGGCATGCAATACACTCTGTACTCCCACTCCCGTGTATCATCTGGCATGTTGTGATCAGTGAAATGTCCCCTCAGGTGTCTGCCTCTGTCTCATTGTGCTGTGTCTTCATTGTCAGGACTACTGGTATGTTTATCGGTTAGGGCTCAGCATGCCATCTGAGATGTGACCATGATAGACGATACTTCTGTGACTTATAGGTGTCTGATCACTTGACTGTGCACACAGGTGTTTGTGACTGTGAGTTTCAGGCATCTGTATTGTCATTCACAGCACACTGTGAGGTGCTCATGTTCAGAGAGTTGTGTTTCATGTCCCCCATATGTCCAGTTGGTATGACGTGGACAAATAGTAGTACAGATGATGTGGTATTTGGGGGATGGACATGTGCACTTGTCAGTCACATAACTTGCATTCCCCATGCCCTCGGATTGTGACACAGTGCAGACTGTTGTTGGCTGGCTGCCATGGCCATGTGACTTGAGACAGTAATGTATGACTTTGCACGCATTCCTGTGTCATGGCATTAAACTTCCTGAGACTGATCCTGCAGGGGAGTGACATGTGCAACATGCACCCCATTGTGGCATTGACTATCCGGACATGGGTGCATCATGGTGTCTGGTGCTGGTATGCATCACATGCATTTCTATTTAGACTCTGGCCATCCCTTTATCCGGACACCTGCACTGACTCAGTGGCAAGAGATGTGATGTGTGCATGTTCACATACTTCACCGTGTTCCCTGCAATGTCCAACAACTGTGTAGGTGGTGCATGTGTCCACACTGGGGTCTTACCATCAGACAGGCACCAGACAGATGGGTGCAAGGGCAGGAGGGGTGTGAGTCCCATGGTTGACCATCAGACTGACAATTGGCTTCCCCGAATCTGTGTGAGGACTTTAGGCAATGTTCAACTAAGGATGCCAGGGCTTGCTCTGTAATGTGCTGTACTTACTGTGGTGTGTGCGGTCAGTGCAGGTGACTGATGTTTGTCTGTTTCCCTAATTGTTTGCAGATACATCCACAGCCACAGGAGGGGACAGCTCCACGGACCAGGAGGAGCAGCGGAGCCAGACTGGGTCAGCATCGGACAAGTGGTCAGAGGGACCCAGTGGCACGGAGGGTGAGGGGAGCCACACCGAGGAGTCCTCAGCACCATCCACCTCAGCTGAGGACCACAGCAGCTCGGAGGATGACTCCCTTGTGGAGGCGGGTCTCAGCAGCCACCAAAGGCCAGCTAGTCTGTCTGGCCCCGCCACCACCACCACCACCACCGCCCTCCCATTGGCTCCCATTCCTGAGGTCCATGGAGGCTCCCGTACTCGGGAGCGTGTCTCCTTCGTGCCAGGCACCGCACCCCCTGCCCCTGTGTCCCCTGCTGCCCTGAGTGAGGAGTCTGTGTACCTCCTTCGGCAGCTCCATGTAGGGCAGACAGCAATGCTGAGTGTCCTCCATGCACACACCACTCTGTTGACACAGCTGGTGTCGTTCATGGAGGGCATCTCGACGGGTATGTCTGCCCTACAGAGGAGCAATAAGTCCATGGACTCCTCCCTGACGGCAGCAGTGCCCCTCCTCCAACAGTCCCTCGCCCCTCCCACCTCTGCCCCATCCACACTTCCTGCCCCCCTACCTGTCCAAAGCACATGCACACCTGCACAGTCACCCAAACACACAGACACGAGCAGCACAGACACACCCAAGAGAAAGGCAAGACGAGCACACAAGCATCCTCAGGGGACTGATACCACAGACACAGGGGATGGGGAACACACACACACACAGGCAACCACAGTCACTCCGCAATCCTCAAGATCCTCTCCCTCCAAGACCCCTTCCCTTGCCTCACCTACAACCCCACCTGATAAGCAGCTCTTCCTCTGTGACCTCGGCCTCTTCCCCTCCAATACCGCTGATCCAGCATGCCGGGGGAAGAGGAAGTCCACCCACACAGAGGGGAGTGCCCCTCGCCCCCGGACACTATCCCCCAGGCGCAGGCAGAGTGAGCCCCACACCCACAAGTCCCCCCGGTCCCGGAAGAGCAAGACCCGCCACCGCCCTGCAAGTCAACCACCAAGTCTCTCACCTCCATCCCCCAGGCCACCACTCCACAGGTTCCACCGCCACACCCTGCCCCAGGTTCCCCCACACACCGATACCGCATCCCCAAACTGCTTAGGCCCTCCCCCTGCCACTTGCTCTTCCACCCCAAAACCAGACGCTCTGCCTGTTTGTGCCACTGGTGTGGAGACCGTGTCCCCCCTCTGTCCTGCCCAGCTCTTCTGCCCCCCTTCCACTACCTTGGAGTCATGCACTGCGGTGGAGTCCACAACCACCCCGTCTGACTCGGGCACTGCATTGGGGACCCAGTCCACTTCATCTGACCAGCCCACTGCAGTGGTTGCAGCACCAACACCATCTGACTTGAGCCCTGCGGTGGTGCCAGCCCCCCCTGAGTCAGACACCTCCACTGCAGTTGCCGGTGACACTCCTGCACCCACCTCCCCTTCACTGCCTCCTTCTGGCATCCCCTGATCCTGTCCCTGCGGTGCCTGGCCTGCCCCTCGTATGCCCCTCCAAGGGGGATGTCCCCTGTCCGTACCTGTGCAGTCAAGCAATTGTTGACAAGTTGTCACACATCACCCTGTTGGGACTGTATATTTGGACTGGCCATTGGCCTTTGTTTATTTTGGACTTTTGATTTGAGTTGCACACTTGCTGAATAAAGCCTCTTTTTGTTTACTTGTGGTTAATCTTTGGAGGTACATGATGTAGATGTGTAGAATCATGCATTTGCTGTTGTAATAGTGTTCAGATCAGGTAAATGAAGTTTTGCTGTGATGGGCTCCATGTGGTCCATGGGATATGTGTCCTAATCTAGTCTGGATCTATAGCATCCTTTGCTGCAGTCTGAGGGTGTAACGTTCAGCATTTGACACAGGGATGTACGTTTAGCATTTGTAGATTACCATCTTTGTCCTACACTGATGCACATCTGGTGGGCTTACCACTGTCCAATGTTCCTAGTACCCTGACTGTGTGCCCGTCTCCAATGGACATGCAGTTTAGCACATCAAATTTGGAGGACTCATCTGTGTACACAGTGCAGGTTGCTTGACACGTGTCTTGGGTGTATGCAGATGACTGATGTGACACTCCCGTGCCCAGGCTGATATAAGCAGAGCCTTCAGTGTGTTGTAGTTGTTGACTCACTGACCAAGTGTTCTGCTGACATGTTTGAGTCGTGCACAGACAAGGTTTGGCACAGCTGACCTTCCACAGGAGTGGAGTGCCCTCATGGCAGTGCGTGATTCCGTGATATAGGCTGTGCCCATGTTGTGTGTTGTGTAGGCATGTCTGTGCGTGTTCCCTTCTCCTTTTCCTACACAGGCTGTGTCCCTACGGATGTTCCTACGGATGTTTGTGATGCTTGCTGAGTTGTTCTGTGTTCATCCAGCATCTTGGACCTGGTTTCTCCGGGATGTGGGTGCATGGCAAACTAATGTTCATGAGGTTGTCATCCCTAGTTGTCTTTGTTGTCAGGGCTGGGGATGTGGGCAAACGCAGATGGGACACAGTCAGGATTCCTCTTGGCACTTTTTGGTTACACGAGTAATGTGATTTTCTGTTTGTGTATGCTTTCAGTGATTGTGACACGTTGTGTGTGTGACTGCTGCCACTCCTCAGGGTCAGAGCTGCAATGTTGGAAGTTGTCTATGTGTGTCCTTTGAGGGTCAGCTTGGCTTCTTCCTTGGTGTGTGACTATGGCCAGAATCCCATTGTTTGGGGTGGATTTCACGTCATGCCCATGTACGGCATACTGTGCAGTGTGTCAGACATTCACAAGTATTGTTGACTGGCCATGTGTGATGTGTTTCTGCACCTTATTTCCCCCCACCACCCCTGGGATTGTCCTGGGTGCATGTGCAATGTCAGCAGTCCATGTGAGCTTCACTGCTGCACATTGGTGGAGTTCAAGGTGTGTGGCGTTGAGTGTGTGCAAATGTGAGTTGTTGCACGGCTGGGGCACTACCTCCATATTTTCCTTGGCTGGCAGGCCATGCTGAGTGCTTTGTGCTTGTACAGGTGTGATGGTAGTTTGCTGCTCAGGACACATGGCTGTGGTTCACAGCGTGGATGACATCTACCTTTGTCATCACAGTGTGATTGTCATGCAGGCTAGTGTCACCACAATGTGGGGTCCCTGGGGGGAGTGCTGTGGTGGTTCTGTCTCTTGCTGTGTTTGTTGATGTTCCTACAAGCTTGTGTGACATGTGTAATTTGGGCTCCCTCTCATCTCACAATGCCTGTTTGCCCACATAGGGAATCCAATCCATGAGTTACTTTTGTATGTGACTGTGTTGACATCTGTGTATTAGTGAATCTGGCCTCCTCATGTGTTGTGTGTTTGCCTGGGGACACTGGCACACAACCCCCTCACCTGTTGTGTATGATATGCAGTGTGAGTCTGCCTGTTTGTGTTTGTGCATTTGCACCACTGCATTGGCATATCTTTAGTTTGCCATTGGCTGTATGTTGTTTGTTGGCTTTCCCCTGCTGGCCCTGGGACTGCTAGGTCATCAGTCAGCACATTGATCATGGTTAGTATGTCCCATTGCTGCCATGGTATGGTATTTGTTCACCTGACATCTACAGTCTCCACAGGATATCTACATTTGTGTGTCCATTGGTGCAGATATGTGGGTCTGCATTATGATGCTCACTTCTGTCATTGTGTTATTTGTGAATGTAGACAATGTGGGCCCCCATGGCTGATGTTTGTGTGCACATGGCCAGAACGATGTGTCATTGGCACTGCACTGCTTGCCTCACACAATCTATGTTGCTATGGGACACAAGCACTACAATGCCACTATAGTGTTTGGTGTTGTGTGGCCAGGAATAATCCCTGCAGTTTTGTTTTTGCAGCTTTTACCAAGACTACACTTACCTTTTGGGCACTGTGGTGATGGGGCTTTGGGCCCCATTGCCACACTGTTCAAAATGTGCTTCAGCTATGGAGCACACACTTACCCTTTGGGCACTGTGGTGATGGGGCTTTGGGCCCCATTGCCACACTGTTCAAAATGTGCTTCAGCTATGGAGCACACACTTACCTTTTGGGCACTGTGGTGATGGGGCTTTGGGCCACATTGCCACAGTGGTCATGGTCTGCTTGCATTGTGTAGGCCACACACACAATTATGTGTGACACATGTGTTAGGGGGTTACATTGTATGTTCAATGTCATGTTCAGTGTTGTATGCATTTGACACAGACCACACACGCTTGTCATGGTGTTGGGGGTGGGATGTAATTTACAGACAGTCCTTATGTGGGAGTATGCTAGTTGTGTCATGCATTACCCGACCTATGAGTAGGGGTGGTTGTAGTGACAGGCATCCAGCCCCCTATGGGTGGGGATGGCAGTAGTGGTAGGCATCCAGCCCCCCATGAGTGGGGATGGTAGTAGTGGTAGGCATCCAGCCCCCCATGAGTGGGGATGGTAGTAGTGGTAGGCATCCAGACCCCCATGAGTGGGGAAGGTAGTAGTGACAGCCATCCAGTCCCCTATGGGTGGGGATGGCAGTAGTGACAGGCATCCAGCCCCCATGAGTGGGGATGGTAGTAGTGGTAGGCATCCAGCCCCCATGAGTGGGGATGGTAGTAGTGGTAGGCATCCAGCCCCCCATGAGTGGGGATGGTAGTAGTGGTAGGCATCCAGCCCCCCATGAGTGGGGATGGTAGTAGTGGTAGGCATCCAGCCCCCCATGAGTGGGGATGGTAGTAGTGACATGCATCCAACCCACCCTGAGTGGGGATGGTAGTAGTGGCAGGCATCCAGCCCCCCATGAGTGGGGATGGCAGTAGTGACAGCCATCCAGCCCCCTATGGGTGGGGATGGCAGTAGTGACAGGCATCCAGCCCACCCTGAGTAGGGGTGGTGTTAGTGGTAGGCATCCATCCCCCTATGGGTGAGGATGGCAGTAGTGGCAGGCATCCAGCCCTCCATGAGTGGGGATGGTAGTAGTGGTAGGCATCCAGCCCCCCATGAGTGGGGATGGTAGTAGTGGTAGGCATCCAGCCCACCCTGAGTGGGGGTGGTGTTAGTGGTAGGCATCCATCCCCCTAAGGGTGGGGATGGTAGTAGTGGCAGGCATCCATCCCCCTATGGGTGTGTATGGCATTGGTGATGGCCATCCCGCCCCTATGGTTCTGCTGTTGCTAGTGTACGTCATTTGTGCATCCCTATGTGTGTGTGACATATTTCGGGTACGTGTCGTTTGTTTGTGTTGTGGGTGTTTGACTTACCGTCTGCGCCGTACGCGTCCATACCGGTCCCGGTAATAGATGTAGAGTATTGGTAGGAACTGCGCGATGGGATTCATGGTTGGGTCGTCTAGTTTGGGTTTCTCGTGGCTTCGACTCGTACTCGTCGCTGGCTTGTTCGTCTCGTCGCCGTGGATCGTCTTGTGGCGCGAATCGGAGCTTATGTGCAGCTCTCCCGGATGCTCAAACGTGCCGGACGTAGCGACGAGTTCGGCGCGTACGGAAGACGCATCGTACTAGTCCGGCCAGAAGGTGCTGTGTATTTGGTTCCGTGCGACTCGATTCGGCGTTTACGGATCCGGCTCGGGCGGGGTACAGGAGCTGGAATGGGTAAGTACGGCTCGCTCGGAATCTGGGCTGTTATGCGCATCGTACTTGTTCGTTCGGTAGAGTGTTCGAGTCGGTCGGAAAACACGCATTCGGCTGGTATTTTTTCCGGACGAATACTGTTAGGTGCGCTTCCGCCCGACATCGGAATCGACCCCTGAGTGCCGTCATTGAAATACAGCAGTCGGAGTTCAAACCAAGGATGTCGGTCAGTATGCCTCCGATAATCGGTCGGAGGCTTACTGACCGACATCCAAATCAGGATTCATGTGTCTATTTTTTTAAAGATTTTTAATGTTTATTTCTTAAAATATTTTTCACATTATTTTTAATCTATATTAAATAAATATATATTGAATATATTATCTAATATATATTTTACAAATATTATAGTGCATTAATTAGTTTGTATTTATTTTTATTTATAATAATTGTTTTGACATTAAATATTATTATATTTTTCAATAATATTATTTAATATATAACTAGAACCGAAAATACATTTTTATAAAGAATAATTTAGAAAGTCATTTTTCTACACATATTAATATTTTTGTGATATTTTCCATTATTTTGAAACAGTTGTGTATATTTTTTTACAACAAATTAACCAAACTAATTTGAATATATAGTAAAAAATATTATGTAAATTATATTAATTACTATAATTTGTACAATTGTTTCAAACATTTGTATAACATTTTTAACAGTTTTTACAATCAAACACATTTTTGACATACATTTTTAGAATAATATTGTTTTATATTGACTTTAATGGTGCACATTCTTTTTTCTATTTTAATTAGGTGTTCATTTTTTATTTTTTTGTAAGTTGATTTTTTCATCTATACCTATTATTGTTTGGGTGCTTCTGGAGAGAGAAGCGTGCATTTGGGAGCTGCGTATCAGCGGTTAAGGTAAGTTTATTTTAAATTATTTTTAAGGAAATTTAGGAGTTGAGGGAAGGTAGTTAGGAATTGAATATGGTTTGTATTGTCATTTTGTGGATCTTGATATGTGGTGTAGTGCGTCGGCAGTTATATGTGTAGTACCATGAAAACGTTGTAGGTTTAGTGATATGTAGTATATTAGTTATGTGTAGATTAGTATGTGTAGAGCTATTGTAGTTGTTTTTAAGTGTAATATATAGGGCCTGATTACTATCTCGGTCGGAAAGTCTTTGACCTTAGGTTGGAGGCTTTCCAACTGAGACCCCCGGTTTCACTTCCGACCGGCTGATTACAATACAGCCGGTCGGAAGTGAAACCGGCCGGACATTCCGGCTGGCTTCCGACAGGCTCAAGGAGCCTGTCGACCAGTCGGAACGGCACGTAATCCATATGGATGGCGTTTTAGCAGGGCCCCCTTCATCCAGCCGCCTACGGTTGGTGGCTGAGGGGGTACCTAGGATGCCCCCTTGTTGATTCCCTGCACCGTGTGGCAGGCACCCTGAGGTGCCTGCCATGCGGTGCAGAGATGAACACCACCTCCCATTTCCCTATGGGAGCTTGTGCTACAGACGGTTTACGGCTGTAGCACATGCTCCCATAGAGAAATGTGAGAATACGACCGCAACGCACCATGTGCGGTCGCATCGTAATTAGGTGGTAGGGACTGCCATTCGGAGGTCGGTCGGTCCCGTTTCTGCGATGGTGTTGGACATTGTAAGAAGGCCTCTAGTGTTATTAATATGTGTATGTGCGGGAGGGATTTGTGTTGTTTTTTTATTTTTAACAGGTGGAATTGTTCCTGGTTTGGAGTTCCAGGGATGATGCGGTTACCATTTTTTATTTTTTTAGGAATTGTGTATTAGTTTATTGATAACTAATAAATATTTTACATTTCTGTTTTTTCCAGCTTTCCTGAAGCGTTTATTTAAAAAAAAAATTTTTTTATGTTTTTTATGGTTAGACGCTATGGAGGATGATATAATTTTTGGACAGTTGTTTTTCCCAATTTTTATTTTTTTGCAAAATAAATAGTCAAAATAACAGCGGGGAGAGTGGGCACCACTGCCTTGTGCTACGAAGGAGAGCAAAAAAAGTGGATGAACCACAGGTTACTCAGGCAATGGGAGCACTATAGAGTCACTTTTTTTTAGCAAAGTGTGCATCCCCTAGGCCCATGACCTCCATCATCCGGAACAGGTATGTCCGCTTCATACGGTCAAATGCCTTCTCATCCTCATCGTGCCGCATCTGCAACAGTAGATGGTAGTGCGTCCTCTGATGATTTGCTGAAGTGTGATCATGCACAAACCCAATCTGTGGGGGGTAAATCAGTATTGGAATATAGACCTTGAGTTTATTGGCCAAAACATTCGCCATGATCTTCATATCTACGTTTACGAGGGATATTGGTTCTAAGTTGGCTAATTGAAGCGGTTCTCTGCCTGGTTTGATAAAATAAGGAAATAAGCCCCCTACTGAATTCCGCAAGAGGACCTGTGACAGTGGATATATCCCTTACCAGTTTGCCCAAAAAAAGGCACTATGATGTGTTTAGTGATTTTGTAGAAATCAAATGGAAAACTATTGCCTCCCGGGGCCTTCACAGTTGTCATCTTGTCAATGGCCTGTGCAATTTCTTCATTGCTAATGTTAACACCTAGTGACTGATCCTGATCTTGTGACACGGCTGGTAGGGTAAGGCCGGCTAGAAGCGCCTGTTCAGTGGAAGAATGTTCTGGCATGGTTAAGGAGTCGCGGGCCTTGTAAAAATTGGCATATTCCTGCAATATATCGTGGAGGCCAGTAAGGGGTGCATCACATGCGAATCTGATGGTCTGTATCGTTGCGTATGACTATGCCTGACGCAACTGCACAGCAAATCACCATCCAGCCTTTTTCCCCTCTCTTAATGCCGCTGCCGCAAGCAAAAAACCATTGTCTCTGCTTCTGCAGTGTAATGAGGGTTTCTATTGATCTTGGTGCTGAGCAGTTCTATATGAACGGCGAGGGTTGGCGAAGCGTTATATGCCAGAGTCAGGCAAAGGGTGATGTCCGTCACCTGCTTGCATTGTGCCTCACAAAAGCGCTTGGAGGCTGCTGAGTCGCTCATCAAATCTCCTCTCAGGGAGGCCTTTCTGGTTGCCCAGAGTACCTGCGCTGAGGAAACGGATACAGCATTCTCATACCAAATAGCATCTCAGTTAGTTGCACAACCGATGGTTGTCCTCAGGGGATTTGTACCATGTTGCATTTATAAGCTAGTGCGCCTGGTGGGGTTGCAGGAGATGGAGGTCAAGGTAGAGCGACACACGGTCGTGGTCACATGTATGCTTCAGTACAATCGAGGCAGCCAGTAGATCATAGGGTGACCAACCGTCCGTAAATTTCACGGACCATCCGTAATTAGGACCTCACGTCCGTTGTCCGTGAGGATCCCTTTTACGGACGCCTTTTGTCCATAATTTTGGGCATTGCAGGGAACGGCACTGTTCCCCTGCATAAAGCCTAGCTCCCTGATGGGGCCGCCTTGCACTCGGAGGAGGAGGACAAGAGCTGCCCCACCCTGCCCATTGTCATTCTGTATGCCGGCTGATGATTGCCACATACAGAATGACAATGGGTCAGTCTGGGCTGCAAAGCATGTGGTGGGCCTCCCCCAGCCTCGGTCTAGGGCAGGGCTTTCTGTCAGATGGAAGAAATGTGCAAAAACGCCAATGCTGCTATGTGAGAATCCAGTTAAAGAAAAGAAGCTGGTGAAAGAAGTTAAAAAGAAGGGGCTAGAGTTTTTTCACAGTCTCATCATTTTAGAACTGATGCATTTCCAATATTATATTCAACGAAGCCATGGTTGCTGCTTTTTTATTTTATGCAACTAACAACCATTGACAAAGCCAATAGTTCTGGCTTGTTGTAGGTGTAAAGGTACTTGTTGTGTTAAATATTTGGATACAATGACAGAAGAGGCAAAATTCCCGTCGGGCGGTACACTATACTAAGCACAGATTTTTAGCTTAGGTGTTTTAAGCCACGCCCTTAATTACATCAAACACCACCTTTGGAGAAACCCCCAGTTTTTTCCTTCCACTTAAAGCCCTGGAAACAACACCATGTCACAGTCACCTCACGGCCTGGCACTGTGCATCATGCATGACTCATGACTTCCACTTTTTCAGATTGCCTATGTGCAGGGGCATAGTGAACTCTACCGCCACCCCACCCCTTGCTTTATGAACTAAAGCAAGGGTGAAATTCTTGATGGGCCTCTTCTGTCTGCAACTCTGCAGACAAAGGCTCAGCTCATAATTAATATGAAAAGGTGGGCGAGTGAGTAAGTGAAGGGATGGCTGGATGGATTAGTCAAAGGGTGAATGGATGAATGAAAGGGTGAATGGATGGATAATGAGAGAAAGGATGGATGGATAAGTGAGTGGAAGGATGGATGAGAGAAAAGGTAAATAGATGGATGTATGGGTGGAAGGGTAGATGGATGGGTAAAAGGGTGGATGGATGAGTGAAAGGATGGATGGATGAGTGAACGGGTGGATGATGGGCGAGTAAATGGGTGGATGGATGAGTGAAATGATGGATGATTGATGAATTGATAAGTGAAAGGGTGAATGGATGGACAGATGAGTGAAAGGGTAGATGTAAGGATGGATGAGTGAGTGAAAGGGAGGGTAGATGGACAAAAGGATTAATAGATGAGTGAAGGAGTGAAAGGGTGAATGGATGAGAGAAAGGATGGATGAGTGGTAGGGTCAATGGATGGATTCATGAGTGGATGAGTAGTTGGATGGGTGGGTGGAAGGAAGGATGGCTAAGTGAAAGGGTCGATGGAGAGAGAAAGGGAGGATGGATGGATGATTGAAAGGGTGAATGGGTGAAGGATGAGTGACTGGGTGGATGGATGAGTAAGTGAAAGAATGGCTGGATGGGTGAAAGGGTAAATGGCTGGATGGATGAATGGATGGGTAAAAGGGTGGATGGAGGGATGGATGAGTGAAATTATGGATGGAAGGGTACATGATGGATAGGTTTGAAAATGGTTGAATATGTTTGAATATGGATGGGCTTACTTATATACTATTGTGTGACCTCCTCTGATGTGTCTGTAAAACTTACCTTTTGTCCTGAAGTTTTATCCTGAATTTTGACCTCCTGTCCTGAATTTTTGTCCTTAATTTTGACCCTTTGTCCTCAATTTTTACACTCACTGTCCTGAATTTGCACCCATGCCAGTTGGTCACCCTAGTAGATCACGATTTTCAGACAGAATATGTTAAATAAAATACAGCCATATTAAATATTGTCACACAGAAATATTGTATTCACGAATACCCTAGTCAAGAATTTAGTTTTTAAGGTAAGGAATATAGTTGTTAGTAATATCGAAATCATTAATATAGTTCAGAAATAGTATTCTTAAGAATATCGTATTTAAAGTATTTTTATGTATTTTAGTATGTTTTCTTTTTTATGTTATAAAAAGGCCCATTACGATACCCGGCGTAAAAAATCCGGCAGGCATGAAAGCGGCAAAAATCCGCCCGCACACACCGTCTGAACACCGACCACGCCATTACGAATACACAAACCGAAAACCGCCATCGGCGGAAAAACCACACAAGATACCGCCCGCCCTCGTCCGAGTCGGAGTCAAACCGCCCGCCACGGACGGAAACACGCACGACAACACAAAACCGCCCGCCCTCACGGCCGACACACCGCACGTGAAATTACGATCGCACCGCCATGAGCGCGGGTAAACCACAAATATACCGCCCGCCAGCGCAAACAACGCCGATGAGAATTGACACGGCAGAAGCCATGGCGCCCACGTCCCTGCACAGAAACCATCCGCTGACAAAAACAATCGCACACAACATGGCCAACAAGTCCACACAGCATGGCACGCACAAATACACAAGCACAGTACACATCCCGAAAACACCCCCTGGACAAACAAAAAATACAAAGGCCAGAACACCAGACACAACACACCTGAAAACAACAGACCATGAGGACACACCCACATAGGTAAGTACAAAAGCAGCACTCCCACAGACCACAACCCCTTGCAACATTGCAAACTAGAGAGGAGAGGAGAGGACACAGTGACACAGCAAGGACAGCAGCACACCACAGAAACGCACACATCACCACCACCACCACCACCACCACCACCACCAAACACCGGCACCACAAACCCCCTGCACATTACACAACACACACCGCACCAGCACCACAAACACCATGGCACCACAAAGAATGCCCAAGTTCACGCCCATTGAGCTGACGGTCATGGTCGACGAGATCATCAAGGTGCACCCACAAATCTATGGGAACCTGGTCCAGCACACACCACTAGCCACCAGAAACAGAATGTGGAACCGGATCGTAGACCAGGTCAATGCAGTCGGGACCCTGCCCAGGAACAGAGTTGAAATCAACAAACGGTGGAATGACGTCAAGAGCCTGGTCAAGAAGAAGGAGAGCAAGAACAGAGAGCTGGCTGCCGTCACTGGCGGAGGGAATCCCGCGCTCTTCAAGACCTTCAAAGCGTGGGAGGAGAAGGTGCGAGTCATTATACATCCGGAGATCCTCGCCGGATTAGCAGGGGAGTGGAGGCTGGTAAGTACAAACTAATGTATACCAGCACACCGCTATGTACTCACATGCACTACCACCATGCCACAGCTCCCAGGGACAAACACCCCCATGTCCAGCACACAATACACAACACATCACACACACATGCAACAGACACCACCACACACAGCCCAAACCTAACAACTGTAAGATACGTGGGGGCATGTGTACACTCAGCCAGCCACGTAACCACCAACAGGTCCCCAAGTATGCCAGAAGCGCCACAACGAGCACCCACCACACCCATGTGTCCGCCATAGCTGCACTAACCGACAAGTAACAGGTAAGTGGCAGGAACACAAAGTGCAGTGGGTGGGAGGGTGGACAGCTCAAGTACAACACACACCAGGCCCCTAGTCCCACAGCACAGCAAGGAGGAGCATCCCCCACACCCACGTGTCAGCCACCGCAGTGCACACCGACAGCCGAAAGGTAGACATCACGGTCCACAACAATCGGTGTCAGTGGGTGTCCAGCCATCACCACGACCCACAACACCGCCCCCACCCCCACAGACCTGCAACATGGAGAACCCCCGCTTAGAACCATGTGGCATCCAGTACAGTGCACGCACGAACAACCTGCAGGTGGGAAACTGGACAGGGCTGGATTACTGGAGGCATGAGGACCGTAACACGACCAACACATGGGACATGTCACGTAGCAGACGAACACGCAGCACCGCCCACCGTCACGAACAAGTGAACAATGTGCACACGGACATGAACCACAGACTCACACCCCACATGACCCATCACAGACGCAGCAACACCCAAGGAGCCACGTCTGCATGCACAAGCCACACTGAATATAGTACCACACGGCAGCCACTGTGCAACCCATCACACACAACCGAAACACCATTGAAGTCCTGTCCATGTAGCCCCTACTGCCTGTCAACTACACACCCCACAACTACGCCTATGTAAGACAAACAACACTAGACGCAACAGAGCGGAACAACATAAATGCACACGAACACCACTGAACCCATCAAACACACAGACACACCATGCACATACAACATACCATCCATCCCATCCGTCAGCCCCAGTCTCATGAAAGGCATGTCATCCGAACAGCTGCCACACATACAGCAGTCACGCTAAGATACATGCCCATGACCAACCATGTGCCAGAAGTCAATGAAGCGCACGCCACACTGTGAGCAACAACACACAACATGGGCCACACCCCTCCCGAGCACTGCAGTGATGCACATGGCACAGGGCAGCACGCACACCAAGGAGATGGGACAACTGCAATACGTCGGGTGGCACACAACCATCACACACTCATAACGATGCGTCCAATGCCATGTCCAGTAATCACAACAGACAGCAAATATGCAGGGTATGTCAGGCATGCACACACCTCAGACCATGCACTGTCATGCTGCCACAACACATGTCACGTTCGGCACCCATGGCTCACAGCATGTAGCCCAAAAGCATATTCCATCCCAAATGCGTTTCTGGGGCATGACCCCCATGTTGCCATATGCGTTCCTAAGCGTTCCATTTGCACCCCAAAAGCATATTCCATCCCAAATGCGTTCCTGGGGCATGACCCCCATGTTGCCAAATGCGTTCCTAAGCGTTCCATTTGCACCCCAAAAGCATATTCCATCCCAAATGCGTTCCTGGGGCATGACCCCCATGTTGCCAAATGCGTTCCTAAGTGTTCCATATGCACCCCAAAAGCAAAGTACAAACCAGACCCAGGATGGGCCTGGAGCCCGCATACACCAGAGTCACAATAAGTAGGAGCACAGCAACACACCCATCGGCATAGCCAATCCGTCCCATGCCACATGTGCACAGCACACAGTCCCATTGCCAAGCACACACAACAACAGATTGTACAGCCACACACCCGCCTCCGGGACACACGTGCACGAGAGTGCACGAACGGAGAATGTCAGACAACCAATACAGACTTCGCCAGGTGCAACACAATAACAAATCTCATTCTCTCCACAGGTGACGAACTGCTGGATGCTGGGGATGGAGACAGCAGCCAGCACAGCCAGCCTACAAGCCCCCAACGAGGACACACGGATGTGGAGGATCTGTCCTCCTCTTCGGACACGGACCACCAAGCAGGCCCATCTAGTGTGGCAGGGCCCAGCCGCTCCCCAGGACCCCTCCTACCCACCAACCCATCATCCAGGGCTGCTGAACATTCCCAGCCCCCTGCTGCCACTGTCGTTGTGGCCACACCCACGGTCATTGCGGCCACACCCACGGTCATTGCGGCCACACCCACGGTCATTGCGGCCACTACCACTGCCGCAACCGCCACCACGTCTTCGCTGGCCCCAGCCCCAGCGCAGGTGGTGGCCCGGACGACTGGATCCACCCTGGGAGCCAGGGTGAGGACCGTGGTGAGCAATGTGGCTAGTGGGCAGGCCGGTGGCAGCAGGACTGGTAGGAGGAGCAGGGTCAGGGAAACGCCAGCCTCCCCTGGGAGCCATGCCCTGCCTCAAATGGCCAGAGTCCTTGGGGCCTATGAAGAGGCCCAAGGACAATGGGCCAGGTCAGCTACAGACACGCGTGAGGTGCTGGGGGTGCTGAGGTCCATGGACGCCCGTATGGGCCAAATCGTGGACCTCATGGGCCAGCTGGTGGTGGCGGTGAGGTCACAGCCAGGGACAGCAGCTCCCCTCCGCCACCACCTGCCGGGGCGCAGGGTCGAGCAGCAGTGTCCAGTTCCCCTGCGTCCACAGCCAGTGAGCACACCTCAACCACCAGCAGGTCGCAAGCAGGCACCCCCTCGCAAACATGGAAGGGGCCGTCCGAAGTGGAAACAGATCTCCCGGGAGGACTTCGCACGCTCCAGACGCAAGTGAGGCAGCCAGCCAGCCTTCCTTGACCACCCACTGCATTGACTTGGACTACGATCCCACTCCACACAGCCATCTGGATGGCATGTGTGTGTTGGACTATGGACATAGAACCAGTGGGTATACCCTGAGCATCACGCAGCCATGACCGACAGCTCATTGTCACTGCACGCACCACTTTTGTCATCACCTTACACACAATCACATGTCACAGTTTGAAATAAATGCACCTCTTCCACAAACTGCTGTCTGTGCCCTGTGTTTTAATTGTACGGAATACAACGGCCACCTTGAGCGGAACGGCACCTGATGCGTGGCATGGCAATGGAACCGGAGGGCCTGTAGGGACCTAGGGGTGGGAGACAGAACAGGAGCACATTCAATGAGTGTGTCACACACCCATCACACAGTACATGTCAACAACTACAAGCAATGTACACACATCGCACAGAGCAATAGGGCACAATGCCACAGCCACCATCAGTGGCATACTAACCTGGGCATGGAGCGTTGACACACAGCACGCAGTGAACAAAAGGCCACCCTGACACAGCACACACACACCTGCACAAATACAGACACATCAGCCGTCGTACATGGACACTCACCGTTAAGTGAAGTAGCGGGCGATGAGCTGCTGGCGCACATTCCCAGCTTCCTCCTCTCCGCTGTCCTCCTCACTCGAGCTGTCCTGGTCTGCGGGCTGGGGCCCTGGTTGATCTCCGTCATCCACAATGAGGGGGATCTGCTTCCGAATGGCCAGATTGTGCAGCATGCAGCACGCCACCACTATCTGGCACACCTTCTGTGGGGAGTTCGCCAGCGCACCCCCGGTGCGGTCCAGGCACCTGAACCTGGACTTGAGGAGGCCAAAGGTACGCTCGACCACACGTCTGGTCCTCCCATGTGCCTCATTGTAGCGATCGTCTGCTGGGGTGCGAGGATTCCTCAATGGACTGAGCAGCCATGCCCCATTCGGGTACGCAGAGTCACCTGGGTGTGAGGGACACAGAGAACCGTTGCTATTCCAACTGGACAGGGGACAGCATCGCACAACCAGCACGCTACACCACTCCACATACTCACCGACAATACAGCCACGATCCTGTTGCAGATTGGACATCAGTCGTGGCAAGATGCTGTTGCGCATTACGTGTGCGTCATGGGCCGAGCCTGGGAACTTTGCACACACGTGGGTTATCACCATGTCCGCAAGGCACACCACTTGCACATTCAGGGAGTGCGTGTGCTTCCTGTTGCGGTACAGGTGCTCAGTGGCCTGTGGTGGAACAAGGCCAACATGTGTGCAATCAATGGCACCAACGACGTGTGGGATCCTGCCAAGGGCATAGAATGCACCCTTCACTGCCGCCAATTCACGAGCCCTGGGGAATCTGATGTACCTGTTTCGGTACAGCATCATGGCTGCCAGTACATCCCTCAGCACCTTGCTGAACATGGGCTGGGACATCCCTCCTCCACTGCCCACTGTGTGCTGGAATGACCCAGTGGCGAAGAAATGCATGGCGGCCATCACCTTAGCCGTGGGGGTGAATGCTGTCGGATACACCCTGCGGGGACGGAGATGGGGTTCCAACATGGCACACAGTCGATGCAGGGTTGGCCTGTCCAGCCGAAACTTCCTTATGACCTCAGTATCCTCCATGTCCGCCAGCAATTGGTATGGGCGGTCAATGTTCGGTCTCCGCCTAGGGAAGATGGCAGTGGACACATGTCAAAGCAACACAACACATAGCAATTTCGCATTCACATCACTGACATGACTGAGCAAGCACATGAGTCACAGCCCAGCTGTCAAGCAGGGACGGCACGGCCACAATACACTTACACAGGTCTCCCACCAATGGCAATGGCTAGTGATGCAAACGACTGCCATGGTCATGCACATGGGGATCTAGGCCCCAATGACTTGCGGGGCGTGCTGATGGGGACTGACTGCATATTCGTCAGCGGCAACGCCACGGCAACATGAATGTCTGCTGAGCATGGCACTGCTTCCGAGGCTGGATGAGTATGGCACACGACGACGACGATGTGGGCACAGGCTGAGCGGCCAAAACAAGTGGGACCTGTGGCACGAGGGGATATGAGACAGTAGTAGGTGTCAGCACTGCACCCTATGTACAGCACTGTACGGATCACACCTCCCGAAACATTGACAGGTGTCCACATTGACAGCCCCATGCCAAGACGGCTGTGTGCTTGCAGTCACACGTCACAGGTGAGAGGTTACATTGCACGTGCCAGGTGGCAGACGTACATAGTGGGAGCTATCATGTGTGTGCATGTGTCTCCTGTTCAGGATCCACCAGATGGGCGCTGACTCTGTACTGACCATTGGACACAGCATGTTCCGTGGAAGGCTTGTGTGTGTGGGATGGAGGCACTGGATGTGCCTCCGTTGGGTGGGGGGCCATGCACAGGGCGGGTACGTCGATGATTGCGCATTGTTGGTCACGGTGGGTGCACCCACTAAGATGTGTTGCCCTGTGTACAATTCCTATGTCCGCATGATGATGGACTGTAGATGTGGGCAGACTACACATTGGTCGATGTGCTGTCCATGTGCATGTGCCTTCACACCAGGCACAGCTGCCCCTGCACATGTGACCCCTGCTGGACTCGCTGCTGGGTCTGTGGAGCTGATGCACCTTCTGTGCGTGGGGCGGACAGCTCACCTCACTTCCCTCATTGCGCATGTCATGACTTTGCCGCAGGTGACATGGATCATGGAGGGCCCACATGTACGCGTGGGTAGGCTACACATGTTTGTTCACTGGTCGCCACCCCCAGTCAGTGTTTCGAATGGGAAGGTTGTTGTGCTGGTGGTATATTCGATGTGGCGGATGGGCGGGCCTAGGTGCGGGCTTACATTCCGGACATGGGGGGTAGTTGGATTGGCGACTAGTTGCAGTACACACGGGACACGTCTCTTCCTTTCCACATCTGGGACATCCCTTGTACTCACTGACAGTGATACAGTCATCTTCGCCCCAGCCCTCATGTCCTCCCCTCGCTCCCCCAATATGCATGTGCACCTGCGAGGCTAGCGCTTGCACAGGCAGCCCCAAGCTCGCACCAGAGAGGGCAAGGAGTGTATGTGTGGGTCCAGTTGCACGAGTGGGCTGTCTCAGGGTATGATGTGTGGCGGGACGCCGTCCACCTGCGTGGTGCCCCAAATGGAGACCCGGCCTGCATGGACTATGCATCACAGTCTTCGCCTTCCGGATCCGCCACCTGCGACACCCAGTGGCAGTGGCTGCCCTTGCGGCCATGCCGCGTCCGTCTGTGACTGATGGCCCACACATTCACTCTTTGTCCTCTCTGGGGAGGGCTCGGGGGTGGTGGCGCACGCGCTTGCACTTAGTCGCAATGGCATGTGGCGTGGTTGGTATAATGGGCAATGGATGGGATGGTGCGAGCCACCTCCTGTGACGTCAGTGCTGCTCGTGCTGAGGTGCGTCCCCCTACACTTCCATTTGACTTGTGCCATGCTACACGTTTAGGTTCTATTGCCTGCGTGATATGACCAGGAGGAGCGCGAGGAGACCTCTCACACACCATGCTCCACTGCCATCCCGTGCCCTGTATCGCCTGTGCGGATTGACTATGTTGGGGTTACACCTGGTCGACTGGGGCTGTGTGTGCCTTGTCAAGGGGCATGGCGGGCGCACAACAGGATCCAGCTAGTCCACGGAGGGTGGGCTGACGTGTGCGCCTGGTTCCGCATTGTTCGTGTGCCCGGCTGCTGTGCACACACGTGTTCACTTCCCCCGACAGGTGTCCTCTCACAATGCCCAGGGAAGCGGTGGTGTACTGTTCATGACCCCTCCCAACACGGCGTGCTCCAACTTGGCATGTGCGCATCTACCCGTCGCACCCACCCACCTGAGCACTGCGTCCATACGACTTCACACGACACATGTGTGTCTTCCACAGTAGTGCTACTCATTTGCGTTGACATCCAATACCAGTGGACTACATGGTCATGTCACGACTGCCGTGTACTTCACATACTCTCATCCTCTCTCATTCGTACTTGTGAAATGAGTCAGCGGAGACAGTTTTGGTTTCAAACATTATATTGAGTCTTCTGTCCTCTGTGATGCAGTATAGTGGACACTACTGGCAGCGGAATACATGTTGAGGATATACTGAGCATGATTACAAATGGGATAGGGTGTGGGGTTACATGTGATTGGCTGTTGCATGTGGGATGTGGGCTTCAGAGTTACATCTGCTTGGCCAAGGCTGTGCTAATGTACATTTACGTATAGCTGCGGACTTTGACACAGACGGTATACAAGTAGCCTACCAGACCGCTTGGCATCATGGGCACAGTCCATCTCAGTTCCATGTGACAGGTTTGCTGCGGTTGTTCCTCATGCACGCGTGCATGTGAGATGACATCAGGGCATGTGCTTGCGTGCATGCAGCGGCGTGCCACTTGTTGTTGCAATGTGGTGGTTACTGGACATGTCACAGTCACTGGGGTCGTGTTGTTGTTGTTTGCACTTGTCGTCCGTGCAAAGGTCCTGGTATGGGATTCCCGGGACGGGTGTGGGAGGGGTGCAGCACCCACAGACTCCAGGCGACCTATTCATGTCCACTGAGCGGTGTGTGTGTCCATGGGCGCTGGATCCATGTCGTGTCCTGGTTGTTCGTGCAGTTCCGTCCATGTGGGTGCGATACACAGACCCCATGCCACTGCCTCCCACGATGCATGCGGTGTTCCTGGATGTGATGGGGAACAGTGTGCATGTCCCGGTCATATCCGATGTCATGGCGATGTCGTTGATGGTGTGGTAATTGTTGCCGGTCGTTTGGTATGGCTGTTGTGGTGGTGACTGGCCAGTCCGTGCGGAAGCTAAGCATGGGTGCGGGGTTGGACATCATAGGTCAATCGGGGAACCTGCGTTGGGGTCCGACGAATTTACAGGTTGTCAGGTATGCGATGCCGTCCAGCAGGGCTTCCATGTCATTGGTGGTGTTTATGTTTGCCAGCCAATGTAGCGGATGGTGGCTGTCAAGGTGTTGTTCGTAAGTTGTCCCTTGGAGGAGCATGATGGGGCATGCTGGGTGACATTCGATGTAGCTGTGCTCGATGATCCGTCGTGTGGAGGCACAGTGGTCCCATTTCAGTGCGGGTGCGATGTTGGCCACATACGCCATGCCCCCATAGGCAGAGCAGGCCCTGTCGTGTGCGTCCAGAGGGAGGAATAGTGCTAGCAGGTCCGCCTTTAGACATGCCGGGTTGGAGAGACACATCTCCACGGGATGCTGGTAGGGACACCTCCGACAGTAGAAGACGGGTATGACGCAGCTGAACAATGTGATGCGGTAAGTCAGTCGGTAACTGACGTTCAGCAGGGACAGGAGTTCGCATCCCAATATATGTATCAGGTTGGTTTTGTACAGCTTGACCTGTCCGGCGTAGTTGGGTAGGTGTGTTGCGGTTGCCATTTTGCAGCGGTGCGTTGTGGTGGCGTGCTCCGGCTGTGTGTGCAGTCTGCAATGTGCACGCTCCGAGGTTGCTGTGAGCTCTGTGTAGTCGTAGGGAGACAGGACTTGTGTTCTGTTGGCTTGTGCGGAGGACACGGGCCCTCATCCCACATGCTTCTCAGACAGTTCAAGGTCAGTGATGTGTGACTCCTTCCAATTAACTTGCATGGGGCCGACATGGGGGAGTGTTTTCTTTATTCTTTCCCGTCCGTTGTGTTCTTCTGTGATATGCGCTATCTGCCCTGTGGTCGGTCTCCTCTGCATGCCTGTGTTGGTCTTTTATTGGACAATGGCTGTATTCACCGGCTTCTTTCGTAGGGCTGTGGTTTCGGAGTTGGAATGGAAGGTCATTCAGTGCTGTCTGCTCTCCCTTGTGTGGGCGGCAGGCTGCCTTTCCGCTCTGCGTTGGGCCTTGTGTGTGAGTGTTATTCTTGGGCCACCTGTTGTCGGTCCCCGGGCTCTTTGGTGTTCCGTTTTGTATGTCTTGTTCATATGTGCAGGGTGGTATGGGTGTTTCAGTGTGGTACTGGCGTTCCTCTTCCCGAAGGGGCCCTGCTTCTCCTAGTTGGTGTTGCCGCCGCAGTGTGCTTCGCCATGTTTGTTGCACTGGGGTGTGTCCTGCTGTTGCGTGACTTCACTGACATGTGTGCGGCGGTTGTGTGACGTTGGGTGTTGTCCGTGAATTGGGCGTTGGGGACATGTCTGTGGCAGGCCTGTCACGTGTCATGTGCGTTCGGGGTGGGGCTGGTGTGTGTGCTGCTTGGTTGTGTCCCTGTGACTGTGTGCGACGCATGCATGGCGCTGCGGTTGGCCTCTGCGTTGTGCGCATGTGTGGCAGCGTCATCGCCGCTTTGGGGCCGTGACGGGGTGGTTGGTTCCTAGTCCCAGGTGGTGTGTACACATGTGTTACGAGATGTTACAATTTGGCCTGTGTGTCATATGTGGGTGCTATGGTAGATGTGTCGTATACATGCGGGGGTGGGGGGTTGTCCGCTTTTTCCGCCCTTGCACTGTGTGCGCTGTTTGCGTGCACTTGTTGTATGTGTGCCTACCTGCGTCTTCGCGGTACGTTGCGTCCTTGGTGGTGCATCAGATAGAGCATAGGGAGGGCCTGCAGTGCTGGATTCATGCTCGGTGGTGCCGCTTCTTCGGTGTCCGTGCTCGGCGTTCGTGTTATCGCTTCGGTTTGACGTACGGTGTCTCTTAGCCGTGGGTTCAGTTTGTGTGCGGCATCGTAATTTGTACGCCGGGCGGTATGTGTTCGTCGGACGGTGTGTGTCAATTGTGCTGCGCCGCTACGTGTACGGGCGCACTTTGATGGCGGACGGTGTCGCTGGCTTGCCGGCGGTGTTTGGCTGACTTTTCGCATCGTAATCGGGCGGGCGTGTGGACTGCTGCGTGCAGGCGGTGACTGGTGGTTTTTGCATCCGCCAGCACGGCGGTAGTGCTTCCGCCCGACATCCTAATGGGCCCCAAAATGTTTATTTTGATAATGTTTCTTAATATTGTTTTTAAAATGTTAGTATTTTTGGAATTAAATTCATATTTTTTTTATTTTTAAAGTACCGTAGCAGGTTGTGTGATTTATAGAAGTTTAGGGTGGGAAGTAAATAAATTATAATTAATCAATAAATATTTATATTTATTAATTTTTATAAAATTCAAAATTAATTGTTAATTGTATAATTAAATAAAAAAATATTTAAGTTTATGGAGCAGGGGTATAGGGAAGGAAGTTCATTAATTATAATTAATTAATAGTTTTAAGTTAATATAAATTCTTTAACTGAGAAATATTTATGTCAATTGTATAATACATTTTTTTGAATTACGTTTCAGGTGCAGGGTTTGTGTTTTGCAATGGTATATGGTGTGGAGTAAATTATTTCTAATCAAAAAATCATTATTTGTTGATCAGTAATTTTAATTTGACAATTAATTTAGTTTATTGTGTAATACAATATTTTATTTGTGGTGTATATTATTTTTGTATGTGTAATTGGTTTGAAGGAATTTAATTTTAATAATTAAATATTTTAATTTTCAATAATTAATGAAATTATAAATAATCATGCAGAATATGTACTTGAGATAATGTTTATTTTATATATTAGGTGAGAGATGTGGCATATGTAGTAATAAAGGAAGTGAAGTTAAGGTAATATAATACATTTTATATAGTTAACAATTAATAATAATTGTTTAACTGACAATTATGAAAAAAATGCAAAGAATATTTTTGTAATTTATATATTAGGTTTGGGCTGGTTTTTTATTGTATCGTTAGAGGGTTGGGAAGTTAATAATTATAAATATTGTGTTAATAGTTAATTTTTTATTAATAATTTAATATATTTTTATTTTAAATAACTTATTTACATAATATCATTTGAATACTTTATTTTAGATGTGTGTTGTGTACTTTCTATAGATATAGAGTATTCATTTGTTTAAGTAATAATACATTTAAAAATAGTTATTTAATTTTATATAAATATATTATTTGTTATTGTACATTTTAATTGTGTTATGCTTTTTGAATGTAAATAACGTTGGTTTCGATTATGATGGCGGTCGGAAAAGCATCCACCCACCATCGTTGTGCGACCGGGACCGACTGACAGGTAGTCAGTGGTCCTGCCCGCCAAATTAGGATCCGACCAAACATGCCTATATGTATTGAGGCTTGTGCTGCGGCCCGGAAAAGGCCACAGCACAAGCCCCAAGCCGCAGCACAAGCCCCAATGCAAAGAGGCATGCTTTTAAACATCCCTCCAATGTGGTGAATGCGATCGGACCGCCTGCCTGACGGGCTCCTTGAGCCCGTTGGAAACTGTCGGTTGGTCCCTGGGCCAATGCAGTCGGACCGGCATCCTAATGTGGCGGTCTGACTGCAGTTAGAGATCTCGATAGGACTGACACCGATGGCACGTCAGTGTCGGTCCCACTGATATCATAGTCGGCACCATTGTATTTATAGGTAAAAAATAAATAAAAAATGTAGTTTTATATTTTAGTTATAGTAATATTTATAGTTATGTTTATGTATCATCAATTGTAATAAATATTTGTTATTTTTTTATATTCAAAATATTTATTATGATTTTTGTATTTACAAAATACATTTTTTAGGTTATTTAGTATTATTTTGAAACTATTTTATTTTGTTTAAGTTAATTAGTCTGTTTTTAATTTTCCACTTACTGGAGTGGGAATTAATACATTTTACACCTCTGCAATACAACTCTTTCCCTATTGTTGCGCTAAATGGAGTGTGAATAGTAAATTTTACCCGTCCACCATCTAACAATTTCCCTACTGGTGCGCTGACTGGGATGGGAATACTTAATTTTACCGCTCCGCAATCCAACACTTTCACTAATGTTGCATTGACTGGTGTCGGTATAGTACATTTTACCCATCATGAGTATACCATACCGTGTGGTGCCTGCCACGTAGTGCAGTGAAATGCACCACATGGTATTTTAACATCGCAGCGGGTGCTGCTGTCAGCAGCACCCGCCGCAATGTTAAAAAGCAAGATCCGACCGCCATGGTGGCGGTCGCATCCTGATCGGGTGTGTGGGCGGACCGCCATCCTAATGACCCCCTTAGTTCGCAAAACAGACCTCTGGTGTCAGGGGCTGGGCCATGCCCCTGCCTCTCTCAGCAGACCTGGACTCAGCAGGCTGTGGCTTCGGTCTTGGCCCAGCAGTCGGGTCACCTAGCGCCTTCCTTTAGGAACCTGGCTCTTTATATAGTATATCATAAAGAGATATACTGTGCAAAGAGTCCAGGTATTCCTTTATGAGTAGACAGGGGCTTGCTCTAGCAATCCCAAGGTGCTCTTCTAGGGCTAGTGTGGTCGAGCACCCTTATGCTTATCAGTGAGGAGTGTTAGACATCTGCAAATACACGATAGTCAATAAATGATGCACATGTCTCAAGGAGATCCACACCAAGGTATAGAAAGAATACGTATCTTTATATATATATATTTTTGGCCACAGAATCAATACGATGAGTTGAGTACATTTTGCAGAGAGAAATATTTTTGTTTAAAAAGTCAACAGTGCAGTTTTCAGAGGCTGCAATGTTGTCGTATGGGAGGAGAAACAAATACGGCATACAAGTTCTTTGCTGTGACTTACGAGACCAACCTCCTGGAATTTAAGGTGAGTATAGGGCAAGATCCAAGGCAGCACCAGCAGGTCACTTCAAGCTGCACTAGGGCTCCCAGGTGCAAATGGTACAAAACAGTGCTGGGTGACCAATGCAAGTTAATGGGGATCATTCTTCATCAAGGCCAGTAGGGTTGAACTAACAGGGGGTTCAGGCTTTCTCGATGCTCAGGGATTTGAGGGCATCTTTGGTCCTCTTCTCCGCAGGCCAGAGGCGACATATGCAGAGGTGTCCTTAGGCTTCACGTTTTTATCACCGGTCACAGTAGATGGGGCATGCAAACAGAGGCTGCAGGCGGCGTTGAGAAGCCCACAGCGGGGAGACCCAAGGTGGGCTTCGAGTTGGTATTCAAACAAAATATTGGAAAAAAAAATTGTGTGTGACAAACATTGTGTTTAAAATATTGCAGTGTTAAAATATCACGGTATGTAATATTGAAGTCAAAAATATCGAAATTAGGTGTTGTGTAAAGTATTGCTGTTAAAAATCAATGTTAACATCGTATAAAATGTCAATTTTTTTATTTAAAAATAGTTTGTATTACATTTTTTATGTATTGTTATAGTAAAATAATATGAATATATGTAATTTTTTTGTGTAAATTAGTATGTTGTAAATAATTTACATTATATAATTATTTGAGTTTTGTGTTTATTAATATTTTTAGGAGCGTGATGTTGGGGTTATAGGTGAAAAGGATGGGGAATTATTGAAAACAAATGTTGATTTCTAATTTTTTAATTACATTTATATAGAATTTGTAGAAATATAGGAGTGGAATTTGGGGATTTTAGAGGAAAAGGGTGAGAAGTTATTTTTTAATTTGAAAAAATTATTGTATTTATTTTTTTACATTTTAATATTTTAAAAAATAATTAAATTTGAATTAACTTAGGAGTGGAATGTTGGTATTCTAGGATAAAATGATGGGCAATAATTTAAAAATGTAAAAATAATTTGTGTTATAATTAAATTTTTTACAATATTTTTAAATGTGATATTTTGAAATTTAGGAACTGATGTTGGGTAATAGTGGAAGGGAATGGGAAGTATTTAAATATATTTCAATTTTGAATTTTTTAGGATAGTTATCAATTGAATTATTGTTATGATAGGCAGTAATATTAGATATTACATTTTGTTTTAATTTTTTAAAAACATTATATTAAAAAGTGTGTGAAAATTAAGGGCCTCATTATGATGACGGTCGGACTTATGTCCAACCGCCATCATATCGGAGACGGGACCGCCCGACTTGCTGTCAGCGGTCCCACCAATGAAATTGCAATGTTTGTTTTGTATTGCGGCAGGTGCTGCGTGCTGCAGCACATGCCGCAGTACAAAAAACAAGTGACATATCCCTGCACTACGTGGCAGGCACCATGCGGTGCCTGCCACATGGTGCAGGGATATGTAGGAACCCAAAACTGAGGGCCGGGGGAAAAGGGGGAAAAGGGGGGGCCCGCCACAGGCCCACAATGTCCCTTTCCGCCAGCCTTTTCATGGCAGGTAAACTGACATGAAACGGCAGATGGGAGAGACATCATAATCCCTACGGCAGTGCGTGGCAGGCACCGCCACCATTGTAGGGATCAATGTTCCCTCCGATGGTCCGATGACCTCCTTGAGCACGTTGGATCTGTGGCGGTCGGTCTCTTCGACAACCACCATCCGCCCGCCATCCTAATATGGCGGGCAGAAAACAATATTGTGATGGCGGTGGGACCGCCACTGACGGGCTGTCAGCGGGGGTCCCACCGTCATCGTAATGAGGCCCTAAGATTGTTTTTAAGAAGATTTATAATATATTTCTTTAAAATAATTAAAGTAGTGATATGTATTGTTTATTGGCAAATGTTGAGGTATATTAAATGATAATTTAAAAAAAAAAAAAAAAAAACTTTCAGAATTTTTTTGTATACTTGTCAGTTAATTTATGTTTTTAGTTGCAAATTATGATTACATTATTTTAAAAAAATCACAATTTTATTTTGTAACAATGTAATTTGTGAAAAAATTACAAAGTAGTTTTTGTATGTGGGTGTTATGTTTAAAGGTGAGAATTGTTGGTATTACTAATAATAGGGAGATAATGTAAAGTACATTTTGGGGCTCATTAGGATGTCGGTCGGAGGATTTCCTACCGACATCCATGGTTTAAAGTCTGACCGCCTAATTACAATGTAGAGAGTCGGAGTTTAAACATGCCGGTCGGACCGACTGGCTTCTGACAGCTGCACATAATCCCCTACGGACGGCGTTTCTGCCGTCGGTATTATGATGTCGTTTTCTGACAGGCTTTTCATGTTGGGCTTTCCAACATAAAAAGCATCTCGGAAAGAGACTTTGGGGACTCCTAGCACGGTCCCCATGCCTCTGAAGCCTCCGGTTGGGGGCCAGGGAGGCAGGTGCCCTCCTGTAAATTCCTGCAATGTGCGGAAGGCACTGTGAGGTGCCTGCCACATGGTGCAGTGATTTACACAAACTCACATTTCTCTAAGGGAGTTTGGGCTGTGAGCGGAAACCGCCCGCAGAACAAGCTCCCATAGAGAAATGGGAGTTTGTGACCGCACCATGTGCGGTCGCATCATAATACGGTGTGCGGAACCGCTGAACTATGGTTGGTCACTTTCCACACCGAAACGGTGTCGGGTGGACTCTATGCGCCCAACATCATAATAAGGCCCTTTGTTGTTTTTGGTTGAAATTTTATTTATTTTTCATATTATTTTGTAAGCTTTCAGATTATTGTATTGTTTTATATAAATTCTATATTTTTTGTGTTATTTTTGATTGTTTTGTAGAAAACATTTTCTTTGATTTGATAATTAAATAATTTTATTTGATATCTTTAATTATGTGTTGTATGAACTATTTGATAAAATGTTATGTTTGATTAGTTATATGCAATTTATATATAAAAACGAGGTGATTATTATGCATTATGTTTTAATATTTAATTGTTAAAAATTTTAATTTAATTATTTGTTTCATTTATAATGTTTTAGTTTTTGTTCATGAGGTGTGTAATAAATGTATATAAGTGAGGGCCTGTGCTGCAGTCTGAAACCGCCCGCAGCACAAGCTCCCATTGTACAATGGAAGTTTTTGCACATCCCTGCACCGTGTGATGCCTGCCACATGGTGCAGGGATGTGAAGAGGGGCACCACAGGTGCCCCCCAGCTCCAGCCGGAGGCTGCAGAGGCATTGGGGTCCTGCTAGGGTTTCCCGGTTGGTTTACACTCCGACCGCCAACATTGTAATTCGGCGGCCGGAATGTAAACCTTCCATGTTGCAGATATATTTTTAATTTGTTGTAAACATACATTTTAATATATAGTAAAATAAATTCTATATTTTATTTACCATATATTGTACAATTTTTGTAATACATTTAACACTTTTATATTTTTTGTTCAAATGTATTAGTCACCTTTTTCTTTTACTTTATTTTTATATTGAGTTCAATGGGGTATTAGTTTTTTCCAATTTAATTAAGCAGCCATTTTTTGTGGCACTAACTATATTTTGTATTCTATCGCTGTTGTTTTTTGGTAGTTATTGAAGAAGCAAGGTCGCGTTTGGGAGCTGCATTTGATCGGTGAAGGTAATTTTGTTTTACGTTATTGTAGTTAATGTAAGGGTAGGGGGAGGGGGCGGTAGTTAGGTACTATATAGGGTTTGTAGTGTGTTATTTTTTAAAGTTGTAGTGTAGCATGTTTGTAGTAGTATATGGATTAGCGTGTTGTTTTATTATGATATATTGTGTTGTAGTTTACTAGTTACGTGTAGTAGCAGGTGTTGTGTGAAATGTAAAGTATTGCAATATATGTGTTTGTGCAGGAGGGATGTTCACAAGCTCCCATTGAGAAATGGGAGGTACGACCGGAACTGCCGACCTGAGGTTGGTCTGTTCCCAATTCATAGCGATGTCGGTTGGAGGCAACTCCGATCGACATCGTAATCAGGCCCTTAATGTGGACGATATTTTTGTAAACGATATTTGCGTGTTCGATGGTGATATCAAAGTTTTTATGATATTTTTAGTTGATATTTGTGTATATTTTTTGTTCAATATAGGTTGATTTTATTTTTGTTGCTGATATTACTGACGATAATTTTGTAGGTCGATATTAGTGGTGACGATATTATGTCAGTAAACCCTTTGAGTCTGGATGGCCTGGGGACCATGTTGGCACCATTGGCCTACTCCAGCTCGGACTAGGTGGCTCAGGTGGTGTTTTCCGACACCTGGTTTTTGCAGTCTTGGATCCACACAGCTCAGTCTTTGGTACCTGCAAGATGCAGGGGAACAGCTTCACTGCTCCACAGGAGTTGTTGAAGAAGCGATGGCAGTCCTCCCAGGCTTTAGAGGATCATCAGCTTGCAGGGTGAGATGACTTTGGTGAAATTGTCAAGAATAGCTGAACAGGCCGGCAGGGCTGGTGCCAAGTCAGTGGCTTTTTCAGCAGTTCTTGCTCTCGTGGCTCTTCGGTCCTTCTTTTAGTCTGCAGGATCTGATTTTCTGCTGCCAGGCGCTTCCTAAATACTGAATTAAGGGGCGTTAGGTAATAACCAATGGGCTACCTATCCTTGGGGTCACTACACCCCTATATGACCACTTCCTGTGGGAAGTGGCCATAACCCCATACCAGAATTCCTAAGTTTGCCATCACCAGGATGGCTAACTTCGAAAAGTCACTTTCACTTCAGGTAGCCCACCTTAGGGGTGGCACTAGCCTGAGGGTGGACCCGCTTATCTGACTAGCTAATTCTCCCATCTCTCCATGTCCCTAAGGTCTCTGGACAATGTGGGTCGGGTTCCTCTCCTACTAGAGAAGCCAGATTTGCATAGCAGATGTGGTGGGCTCTTCAAAGCCACCCCACACCCCCGTTTATTATTCTGCAGGTCATCCTGTGGGAGGGGATGAAAACACCCTCTGCCCCAGCAGGCTTGGTTTCTGGCATCCTGAGAGCAAAGGCCCTCATCCTTGGAGGTCAGAAACTAGTCTATGGTGGCAGGTTGGTGAAAAATAGCCAGTCAGCACACCAGTGGCTGGTAGTAAATAGCTATCCTGCTCGGTCAACTGAGAGGACATAGAACTATTGGGAACTGAATGCTCCCACCTTAGCAGAAAAGTAGATGAGGGGTGAACAAGGTGTGTTATTTGTGATCACCCCTTTTCTAAGCCCTAGCAGCTCAACCATTGGCCATCTCCATCCTCTGCAATCCTGCTATTGTGGGCATCTCGTTTGGTGGCTGAGATCATGAGATTAGCTTGTTTGAGGATCATCTCTTGCTTACTTCCTATCGATCACTACCTCCCTGCTGGCTATAGTTGACAGACGTGCCACATTTGAGGCGGTATCGGTCTTCAAAATCACCATCACCAAATCTTGCATGCTCAATGTAACTATAGCCAGGTAAGACCTCCCTACTCTGAAAGCCCTAACGTGGTTACAATGGGCACCCAACACAATTAGGTATTTGGGTGATAATCTAACCCTACGCTGTCCTCTTGGACGCAGGCCAAATGAACGTAACTCCGAAGGTCCATCCTAGCAGATCTAAGACGCTGGAAACCCTTCATTGTCTCTTGACTGGGCCGCATTAATGTCATAAAAATGAATGTCATCTCATGGGCCTTATATCTTTTTCCATTCCCGGCCTACTCAGATCCCCCAAGATTATACCACTCGCTTACAGCAGGACCTTTGCTCCTTTATCCACAATGGGAAGCAGCCAAGGATCTGTAACTCTTCCCTGATGCGGCCTAGAGAAAGTGGTGGACTGGTCTGCCCTAATATCCTCTAGCACTATTGGGTCGCCCACTTACATCTCTTGGGTGGTCCGCTAGCGTGTGAAAAATGGGTTCCAAATCTATCTGGCAGTGGCCTGCCGGCCCTCAGGGTTCTAGCATGGCTATGCCAGCAAGTTCGACTGCGCAACACCTATAGAGGGGGGGGGGGGGAGGGGGGGTGTGTGTGTGTGTGTGTGTGTGTGTGTGTGTGTGTGTGTGTGTGTGTGTGTGTGTGTGTGTGTGTGTGTGTGTGTGTGTATGTATGTATGCGTATATATGTATGTATGTATGCGTATATATGTATGCGTATATATGTGTGTATGTGGGTAGCACCTATACAGTCCGTCTAGCTACTCCCACTAGGACAGTACTCTACATATAGGACAGTTTGAGAATCATGAAGGGGCTTACTACCTTCTCCTCCACAGTCTAATTGCATGCAAACCCCATCTTTGTGGGAGCCTCCATAAAATCCTTTGAGCAATGTAAGGCAGATTACCATCTCCCTGAAACAACGAGGCTTAAGTACTGCCAGCTGTATCATTGATTGTTGCACCCCTCTTAATTATTATAGGGGTGCCAGATTGTATACTCAATTAGAAAAATTAGTGAGAACAGGATGGTTCTACGGGACTAATTGCCAATATATACAGGACCATTCAATACTCCACACCCCCTCAAACCCACACATTTCAAACTTTCTGGCAGACTTCCAATACAGAGGGCATTTTGTCTAAGCAATGGGGAAAGCCTTTGGTGAGACACTCCTAAAACCTACGGCAGCGTATCCCACAGGTAAATGGCTTATAAGATCATGGTTCAATGGTATTATACACCAGCTTACTTGTCCAGCATATACCCCTCGACATCTTCCCTCTGCCATCAGTGCATACTAGTAGTGGGATATACTTGCCACCTCCGGTGCTCATGCAGCCTCATTACAACATATTGAAAAGCGATCCTGGAACAAGGTCACCATAGGGAATCCATTCCCTGCCTCTTACCTCACAGTTATACTAGGTGTGCAATACCTTGCCTTGGAAGCGATGACCCACACTGACTAGAAGCTTATTAGCCACATATTGAATGCTGCACAGCTGATATTAATATAGTTGAAAAAGACAACTGCCCTCCCAATTGCTTAATGTTTCACCGCCCATGGGAGGTGATGGCGATGCAGCAACTTTCCCACAACTTACCTCGCATAGAAGTTAAATTTCATTAGGTTTGGCACCCTCTGATCCGCTATCTCGCCTGCTTGGAGTTCACCTGCTTCAACCCAGCGAAGCTCGGAGCATTTCAACTTCTTAATAACTTTTCATCAATGCTTATCTTCAATGGCAAGCCCATGTCCCCTCTCCACCATAAGCGTCGCCCCTATATGCTCTATTGCACAACTTTGCTCATACTGTGGAACTGCATGTTGACAACATTGACCTGCGAACCTAAGACGATCCCTCCCCCTCAAAGGGGACCGGAGACACTGGTAGATGTTTTGCATGGCAGCCGGCAATTAGGACTTGGTGGAATGTGTTTGTTAGGACCTGCTCAGCAGACACTTGAGTTTTCATGCTGGCTTCAGTGTCTCACAGAGCCTCCACCTGTTAATGGTGTCCCACTGCCTATATCTGGAAGCATTTGAAGGCATGTGGGCTTATGGTGCTATTTCTCTATCACCCAGGGAAACAAGGGTCACCTCTGCCTTTCCCCCCAAAAGTAACTGGGAATACCTCCTTCCCGAGCACTACACTCGACAACCCAGGTGTCTTCCCAAGGGGAAAGAGGGGTGAGTCCTTATGGGACATTTGCATTCACCCTTGTTGTGCCCATATTTCTAGCACTCAGACTGGGACTGGTTACCACCACTCCGATTGGAGTTATTTTTAGGGCCTTTTGAGTAATCTTTGCTTTTAGGTTTTTCTCCTCTTTATTTTGTTGGGAACCCTGAGCACCTGTGGATGTCACCCCCATATACCTTATTTTATCTTTTTTTTTATCTTATATTTTTGAACTAATGTAACACTCACTTTTAGGGTCGGGAATAGGGGTACAGGGTGGGGAAGATTTTTATTTATACACGAGTATTAATTTTAATATCTGTACTAATTAATAGGCTTTTAACTGTACTTTTAAATTAAAAATAATTAAACGTACATTTTTTTAAAACCCATATTAATACCTTTAGGGACGAAGTGAAAGGAATATTATGGTAACGGGAGATGAAATTGTATTAATACCCAGGTATTACTTTTAATACCCAAGTACTAATTACTAGGGACACGATTACTATGTCGGACACCGCTATTATGATGAGACCGCACCATGTGCAGTCACATTTTCCCGTTTCTCTATGGGAGCTTGTGTTACAGCCGTAAACCGGCCATAACACAAAATCCCACTGAGAAATGAGAGATTGTGTTAATCTCTGCACTCCATGCCAGACACCACAAGGTCGGAGGCCACAAGGACAAGGGGCCCTGCTAAGGGCCCCAATCTCGCTTTCAAACAGGCTTCCCATGTCAGAAAGCCTGTGGGAAACCAAGCATCGTAATCCCGAAGGCGGAAACGTCTTACTATGGGACTACGGGCTGGTCTCCAACTGGCCGATGGGCTCCTGGAGCCTGTCGCAAGCCAGCTGTAATGACCGGCCAGTTTCAATTCCGACCCACTGTATTGTAAACAGCTGGTCAAAACTGAAACTGGCGATCTCGGTCGTAAAGCCTCTGACCTAAGGTCGGAGGCTTTACGACCGAGGTCATAGACCCCTTGGTCTTTAAATAAATGTAATTTTAGCATTAAACTTAAATAATGTTTAATAGCACTGCTACGTTGACCTTTAGTGACATGATGTAAGGGATATAGGGGTAATGGGCGGGTAGTATATTAATACCCAGGTAATACTTAATTTTTACAAACTAACTGAAATTAATTTTAAATAGAAAAATGAATACAACAGTGAGATTTTAAGAGACATTTAAATTTTAAACCACAATCATTATGAATAAATAATAATTACAGCGATACACTTTATTTTAGAGTGAGCTACAGGAAACAAATAAACACCATGTTTTTTCATTTTTAAACTTATTTGCAAATAGTTGAAAAAATGACAATTTGCAAAAATAGATATATATACCTTTTTAGAAAAAAAACAAGCCTTTATTGCAATAAATAAAATTTTCCAAAAGAGAATGGTAGTAGTTTCCCATGCGTTTACATTAGTTTCAATGGTGAAAACTGTCCTTATTTCCGTTGGTACGCAAAGACAGACTCTCTCTTTCTCAGTGATGACGAAGAAACGGACCTTGTCCTTGCATATACATAATGATACAACCAAGACAGTATAAAGGAAAACCACAATTCACTTTTCAATTGTTTACTGTAATCTTTTCACTCTTGTACAAAAAGGGTGCTACAACTGGTAGATAAATATGAAATAAAACTTTTACTTATAAAACCAGAACAATGAGCACCACAAATATTTATATTATTGTAAACACATTAAGATTCTACCTCCTACGTATCACGATATTCGCATTCGGTCCACTGAGAGCCTAATGGGGTTATACCTCTGCATTTAATACTGAAAAGATTATTAACTACATTGAAAGCCTTATTTTTTTAGTAATGTTGCCTCTTCTGTTTGAAAGCATTGTAAATGTATCCATCTGAAGAATTCAATACATAGTACCTGCAGGAAAAGGAAACAAATAAAAAAAATGTGTTAGTCAGTTTGCTTATTATACAGAACAAAAGTCTTAGCTTTGCTAACTTAGGGTCTGATTACGAGTCTGGCGGTCTCGCGGTGGCACGGGGGGTCCACTGTATTGCAGATTACAACTTACAAAGTCGTATCGGCGGTGGAACGCCTGCTGCGCCAGGGAAATGTCGTTCCCTGGTGGTGGCGCAGGAGCACCACAACTCAATATGCTGGGCAGGGACTGGCACAGTCCTGAGCAGCATATTTTGAGTTTTTGCACCACCAGCATTTTCATGGCAGAGCCCCAACATGAAAAAGCTGGTCGTGCAAGAAGGGGGCCCCATGCAATGGAATACATTCAGGGGGGCACAACATGTGCCCCCCTTATCTGTATTTCCCCCAGTTCCAGCACGGCATGGAAGTCACTGTCCATGCCATGCTGGAACTTTTTGGCAGTTCCCATTGCGGTGCACCACAATGGGAAAGGCCAAAGAACTGACGACCATATTACGAGCTGCACATTTGCAACTTGTAATACGGTCGGCGGTGCTTGCACCGCGGAGGCGACATTGTGCCGTCGCCGCTGCGCTTAAAGTCGTAATCAGGCCCTTAGTCCTGTTTAGGAGTTTTTGTTTTTTTAAATGCCTGTATGAAAGTGTCTCTTTTGGACATGGTTAGCCCAATGATTTGCCTGATATCTGATGCAACTTTGACCGAAGAGCACTGGGTTCCTGCTAACCAGGTTGCCCAGTGCCAGTGTTATTTCACAAAAATGATGTAAATGCCTATTTGTTCCACAATTGGCAAGGCCCTTAGCACCTCTGTAAGGCCCTAGTAAGGGGTACCCTATGGTACCTAGGGCATGGGTTCTAAGGAGGGCCCCTTAGAGCTGCAGCATGTATTGTGTTGCTCTAAGGTTACTGGGTCTCTGAATTTACGCATTAAATTACTTGCTAAACTCGCGCATGTGCACAACACAGCAGTCAGCATTCCAGCCCACTGTACAGAACGGCTCTCCATAGCGGCTGCTGGTACTGCGTACTAAATTACATGCCTAGACGCGCTTGCGCACCAGATAGCGGTTAGCATTCTAGTCACCGGCCGCTTGCCTGGGTTTCTGAACCAGACGGTCAGTATATACCACTTCTGGGTTGCCTGACCAGCATGTCTCACTCGAACTAAGGAGACCCACTCTGGCGGGAACTTATGCCCGACTGAGTTTCGCATCAAGTACGTTTTCCTCACTTCTCCGCCCCTGTCCCCGCAAAGCCCAGACATCTACTGCATGGATACTTTTTTTTTTTTTCCAACATATTTTTTGGGCATTTATTTTAATATCCATCCATAATCATATAGTTCAGCAATTAGCACTTCTTTGGCATATATATAAAATCGTCCTGTAATAACTTTAGCTACAATTCGAAGAAGCCATAGAGGTTATCCATAAAAGTACTTACACATGAATCATAGTCTTATACGTTAAAGTCATATTTCGCCTGTAAGTTCTAGGAAAAGATTATTTCGGTTATGTATACTATCACATATTATATACCAGTCTGTAAATATCCCACAGATTTTATCAAAAAAGGTAACTATACAACTGGTAAATCATACTATCTAATTAACTGTTCAGTGGGGCCAAGGGTTGTGTATTTGCTAATACGTTAAGCAGGCTGTCTGGGGTGTGTGCATGGGAGGCGGGGGCGGGTGGACGCCCGACCTCCAGTGGGTTGTTCTCCACGTGTCGGGCCGTGGGTTCGCAGTGTCCCCAAGTTTTATGTGTGAGCTGGGCTGTGTGTGCAGTCCCTATCTGGCCATTGTCGTGTGGTATATCAGGGTCTTTTTGCGGTAGCATTTTATGTAGGTCAACTCAGTGTTTTTATTTAGGCGTCTTGCCTTTGGTCATCTTCGCCGCTCGTCTGTGTTCCCTCTTCGCTCCCCCCTCTGTCACTCCTGTCTCTGTCTGGGTTTTCCCATGCCTCCAGTATCTCTTTCGAGAGGTCGGCAAGGGGGGCGTTGCCTTAATCTTCGCGCCTCTTCCCTCGTCATTACTCTGCCTTCTGCCCGGCCCAATGGGTTACATCTCGTTTCCAGGCTCCCACTGCTGGTTTAGGTACAGATTTCCAGGCCAGTGCTATGCTTCTCCAGGCTAAGACCAGGGCAGGAGGACGGGGGGAAGAGCCCCAACAGGCACACTCCCAATTGTTGGTTCAAGTAGCACCCCATAGCTGCACACGAGTTGTATTGTTTTCTCCCAGAACTTATGTAGTGGGGCACAATCCCAAGTCATGTGTATGAAGTCTGCGTCTACACGGTCGCATCTTTGTATCCTCCAAAGGCGAGCTGAAGTTTGTGAGGTGTCATGTACGTCATGTGTACGTAATTAAACTGTGTGTACTTCAATCTAGTATTGCGTGAGACTTTCCTAGGGTATGCCAAAATTTTGGACCATTCTGGGTCTGTGATGTCTCTACCCAGAGCAGTCTCCCAACAGGTGCGCAGTTTCGTTAGGGGTGTGTGGACCCTCTCCAGTTGCGATGCATAGAACCATTTTACCTGGTGTCTTTCAGTGCCTAATGTAAGGACTAAAGGTAATATGGAGTGTGATTTAGGCTCCTGTTGGCTCACCCCATAGCCCTCTAAAGGTGCGCAGTATTATCTCATAGGTTAATAATTGTCCTGGTTGTGGTCGTAGCTCTCAAGTAGGTCTTCAAATGGAGCCAGGGTTGCTTGCTGGTAGCAATCCCCCACCGTTTCCAGTCTGGCCTCAGTCCAGGGCTTCAAGAGTGTTGAGTTTAGTATCTTCTTGGGTTTCCCATGGGGGAGGTCCACCAGGGGCAGGGCCGTGGCATATAGGGGAGATTTCCCTTCTTTAAAGAGACAGCGTTTCCAACAGCGTGAGAGCTGTGGTCTGCAGCAGGGATAGATGAGAGATGGCGATGCCCGCATCTAGCATCTTTGCCAGCATCAGATCTGTACGGATCCCTTGGTCGGTTAGGGTCAGTGCCTACTGGGCCCGTATTTGCCAACCACTACGCCAGCCACTAGAGTTGAGAAGCTAAAAGTAGAGCTCGAAGTTAGGCACTCCGAGTCCTCCCTCCGTGGAGGGGCGTTGTAGGATCGACAGGGATACTCGCCTCCTCCTTTTTCCCATAGTTGTCAAAACCACGAAGCAGGAACTGTTATGGGTAAATTGGTGAAAAAGAATAGCAGGCAAGGCAGCATGACCATTTTAGCAAGGGAAACCCGGGCCATGATCGGCAGTCGTAGTGTGCACCAGAAGGAAACATTTGATCTCAGGGACCGAAGGGCCTTGCCAAGATTACCTCCACGTAAATCGTCCAGCGAGTGGAAGACCTGAATCCCCAGATAACGGAAGGTTGTGGGGGCCCAGTTAATGCCCACCGTAAGATCTAATGAGTGAATCCCATTGACCGAGATCGGGAAGAGGTAAGTTTTGCTGCGGTTAACTTTGAGGTCAGACAGCAATTCAAACTGGTCCATCAGGCGCAGGGCAGTCTTGGTATCCACCGCTGCGTCATTGAGGTATATCAAAAAGTCATCAGCATACAGGGAGATATGAGTGTTCCCCCTAATGTGATGCCTAGTCCCTCCCCGCCTTGGTGGAATAATGCTGCCAATGGTTCCATTGCCAGTGCAAACAAGAGAAGTGACAATGGGCAGCCCTGTCGCGTTCCTCGGAAGATCTCATACTGTGGGGACACGGTTTGCCTGGTCCGTACCCTAGCTGTGGGGCGTTCATAAAGCAGGCTCACCCAGTTTACCCAGCTTTCCCCCAGGCCCATGTGTCTCATAGTTTCAAACAGGTAGTCCCATCTCACGGTGTTGAAGGCCTTCTCGAGGTCTAGCAACAAGAGGGCTGCATGCTGTAAATAACGAGTTTCTGAATGGTACAGCACAAAGTACATCCATACCAGGTTGTACGATGTGTTCCGGGCCCGAATAAATCCATTCTGGTCAGCGTGAACCAGGGTCGGCATGTGGGGTAGGAGGCGGAGCGCCCTGGTTTTTACTAAGGATCTTGAAATCCATGTTTAACATAGAAAGTGGTCGGAAGTATGATTTTTGCCTCCTGCTCAGGCTTCTTGGGGAGGGGGATGACCAGCGCGTCCCTTGTGGTCTCTAGCAGGCATCCAAGTTTCAGGGATTCTGCGTAGAGCTTCTCCAATTGCGGCAGAAGCTGTGCAGTGTAAGTTGAGTAGAATTCGGCCGGGAGACAGTCAGGTCCAGGGGTCGTCCCTCGCAGCCCAGATCTCTGGGACTGCCACAGGCCCTCCCAGCATATCAATTATGTGGTCGTCAAGGATTTGGGGCGCAGCACCTTCAGGAATTAACTCTGTATATCAGGGGAGGGGCCTTATATAGTGATGAATAATAGTCACAAAATAAGGTATTAATGGCCTCTGGGCCATAAATTGGGTCGCCCTCAGCAGGTAGAATTTGCGTTATTGGGGAAACCCGCATCTCCGGCCTAATCAGCCAAGCCAACAACCTACCCGGCCTCCCCTCTTGTTCCTGCACCTTGGTGAGGTAACTCCTAAAGTCATGACACCGCAGTCGGTCAAGAGCGTGACAATATGATCTGCGTGTTTGAGGGCGTCCGATGCGTCTGGTCTAGTTCCTTGTTCACTGTCCAGTCTACGCGGGTCGCCTTCTAAGGTTTCCAATTCCCGGTGAAGTTCACTCTGGGCTCCCACTGTTTCCTCCATAAATATCCCCATCAGTACTACCTTGAAAGCCTCCCACTCTATCAGTGTATTGGAGGCCGTCTGTGTGTTGCTGTCGAAGTAGGAGTCAATGGCTGTGCCTATGGTCTCTCTGAAACAAGCATCTTCAAGAGCCAGAGTGTTCAACCGCCACATTGGGATCGGCGGGCGGTGTCCCTCCGGCTGGAGGGCTAGCAAAAGGGGACTATGGTCAGAGAGCGTACGCCCCAAATATTCTGTGTGTGTGTGTGTGTGTGTGTGTGACTAAGCGACTCAGGCCCGGTGTACCCAAAAATAAGTTCAGTCTGGTGTGCAAGGGCGAGTAATATGAGTAGTCTAGGTCTCTGGCATGTTGTGTCCTCCAGTCCCCAGTGTCCCCTCCAATCTCGGAAACCCGCCGCTGTTTTGTGTATTTGGGTGCTCGGCAGTGGGGGGTGAGAGCGATCTAGAACCATGTCAGCAATACAATTGAAGTCCCCTCCTAGTAGTACGCTCGGGGTTAGCACTGCAGTTAAGGAGCCTGAAAGCCTCTGGAGGAACGGCACTTGATCTTGATTAGGGGCATATATACTACCCAACACGAGTTCCTGTCCATAAATTCTGCCCTTGAGCAGTACATATTACCCTCTCTTTCTAGGAGTACCTGCAAGGGTTCGAATGGTATGTCAGCTCTGATCCAAATTAATGCCCCTCTCGCATATGCAGAATAAGAGGTCGCAAATACCTTCCCTCTCCATCGTCTGCACAGCTTCTCCTCCTCCCCACTGGTAAAGTGAGTTTCCTAGAGGAGTGCAAGCTGCACCCCCTCCCGCGCAAATACCTATGTATATTGTGACGCTTGGCGGCAGAGCCCATTCCCCTAATGTTCCATGTCAAAAATTCTAGTGTAAGCCTTTCCGTGGGCATTGTAAGAATCTAGGCATCCAGGTCTGCCCCCCAGCCACAGAGGCAATGTGCCTGTGTCCCACTTGCACATAAAAACCCAAAACGAGGGTATGAAAACTAAACATCCCACAAACCAAAACTCCCTTCTCCCCAGAGCAGCCTGGAAACGACCAGCTGCCCAAACTACAGGCCAATCGTCCAAGACTTCGAAAGGCTCCAGCCATGGGTGGGTGGAGCTTTCCAGAGGGGCAGGCTATCGTGGTCAGACCACTGTTTATTTTACGAAGTCCTGTGTCCGACGTAGCCAGCGCCGGCCGATGCATTCAACGTTTCCCGTGGTAGTGTCCTTTTTCATGGTGAGACGCTTCATGATGTCTTCTCCTTTTGGTCCCTAATGTGGAGGTTCTGCTTGGCTATAGGTCATCAGCTGTTCTAGGGGTAACATCCGGCATTATGGCACTATTTGCTTGAGAACTGTCTGAATCGGAGCTATCAGTTCCTTTGAGGGATCTAGATCCGGGCTCTGAGACAGTCAGTTGGTTTCATGAGGTCAGCTACCGCTTGTAGGGCTGCAGCTCTCTCCTTCAGTTTGGGAAGGGCTCGGTCTTTTTGGTGGTTTCCGTCTTGATCGGGCCCATGTTCTCTTTCCTGGTTTCGCTTTAGTTTGTGGGCGCTCAGCACGGACTGTACCCGGGTCTTTACCATCTTTGTAGGAGTCGAACCATTTCCAGGCTGTTTCCGGGTGTTCGCAAAAGTAAGGTTTCCCATCCAGTATTATACGAAGCCAAGCCGGAAACATCAAAGAGTATGTAAGCCTTTATCTCAGTGTTTTCTTTTGTTCCAAGTATGAGGCTCGTCTTCTCTGTACTTCAGCAGTATAGTAAGGGAAAATTGAGACCCGAGAGCTGTCACAGTGAATGGGCCATCCGTACGTGCCTTCTGCAGAAGGATGTCTCTATCCTTATAGTGAAGGTGTTTTGCTACCACTGGGCGCGGTGGGCGCACCGAAGCCGAGGGCGAGCAGGGACCCTGTGTGCCCGTTCCAATGTGTAGAAAGCTGAGAGTCCCACAGGTGCAACGGTTGTACGAAGCCATGGTTCTAGGATGGCATTCATATCCCCGCCCTCCGTTCCTTCCAGCAGGCCCACTACTATTTTATTCCTCCTATTGAGGCCTTCCGCATCCTCCGCCCTGCGTTCCAGCACGCCAACCCATTCAGTAAGCTCGCTCACCTGGTGGATCATCTTTTGCTGTACTGGGTGTAGTTCTGTGATTGAGACCTCAGTCAGTTTCACCCTCTCTGTAAGTTTATGATGCTCGGCGCGAAGCAGGCCCAGCCCAACCGACACCGTGCTAATGTCCTGATGCAAGGTAGCTTTGGTGTCCGCTATCGCTTCCAGGATTTTAGTTAGTTGCTCATGTACCGGGTCGGCCATTGATGGCGGTGCCTCCGAGACCGGTGGAGGGTCTGCTGTCCTTTACCATTATCCGAGGGGGGCCCCTGCCGCCTTCATTCTGGGTTTCCCCATGTTAGGGTCTTATCGTGTACTTAGAGTGTCGGCAAGGGGAGCTACTCTCCAGGAACCAAGGCGTTTGTCAACCACTTCGGGTTTGAATAACTCTGAACGAACAATATGTATCGTGGTCCCCAAGGGCTTATGCGAGTGGAAGTGGGGGTGCCCCAACAATTCAAACTGCCCCTCGTCGTGGGGGCAACTATGAATAGGCTCTGTGGTGTATCTGAGGCAGGGCTAGTTCTCTTTCCTCTGAGTCCACCCCAGTTCCGCTGGTTGTGGGAGTCACGATGGAGATTGAGGTTGAGCACTACGGGCGGCGTAGGCCTCCCCTCCAGGCCACGCGTGAGGCGGATGAGTACTCTCACACTCTAGTTCCTAGGTCCAACAAGGCACACCACTGCAGGACCCCAATAGCGGCGTCCGGTGATTCATCCAGCTTGCAGGCCCCGGTATCACACCTCCCTGAATTCGCAGTGGGCCTTCAGGTCTTGCCTCCCTCCGCCTGGGCCAAATCGTCAACTAGGCGGTGAGGTTCGAAGTCTCTAGTGCAGGCCACCCCACCCGCCCTAATTCCTCCTTTCGTTATGCGGTGTTTGGCACAGGCCTCAACTTCTCACTCAGCCGAGGGTCCCGGACAGGTACAGGCCTCTCCCCTCAGTCGGCTCGGGCAGATCTGGCTGATGCTGTTTTTGGCGGTCTTGCGGCTCCTGAAGGCGCGTCGCCTTTTCCGGTGCGGGTGGTGTCGCAGGAGCTAATCGGGTGGCTAATCTCCTCCCTCCCATCGCAGATCCAGGGGTACACCCCAGCAGCAGGCCTCAGCCCTCCGCTCCTCACCTGGTTCTGGGCCGGCGTCCCGTTCAGGCTCCCAACACTCACGGCCCGATCTCCGGCAAAGCAGGTGGGTCACGGGATCCAGTCATCTCAGCAGTCCTTGCGGGCCCCAACAAGACACAACCTCTCGTTACCAGCAGGGATGGAGGACGGCGTCTCTACGTCTGCAGAATTTGCGATCAGGGCCTCCGGGGCAGTTGAAGCCTCGTAATAATGTCTAGTGCTCTCGCCTCGCAGCAAAGCATCTGAATCGATGTGGCAGACTTTACCCTTCCTGCTCCACCATTTCAATCTCGTGCGGCGCGGGCTAGAGCTGGATTACGGTAGGATAGTTGTTGGGCCGGCGCGGAGCTACAGGCTCACACGTCTGCCATTCGTGGCTCCCAAGACACGCCTCCAACAATCTATTACATGGATATTTAAACAGAAATTTTCAAATCGTATTCTCCTAGTTGCGGCCGAATTAGCTTCAGAAAATAGGTTTATTAAACCTTATCCATGACGATTGGCACCATGGCTCTCTAATTGGTAATAGGACGGGTGGACGACTACTCAACGTTCCTTCCTGTTTGGATCCCCTTCAAGCGATCAATTACAAGTAACGGCCTCATTACGATGTCAGGCGAAAAGCCTCCTCCCAACTGTCGGATTCCCCTAGACCGTGTTGGAACCCTTCCGACCGCTTCCGATGTTCACGGTGGGATTGTAAACCGCATGGTCTTTCCGAATCGGTTACGACTGGCTCTCGGAGAATTTGTGTCAGTCAAACCGCATTGTACAGCTCTACAGACTGCGTTTCCGACCGAGCAATTACGATGTTGGTTTCCAACAGCCTTTCCGAGTCAGCCTGTCTGACACGAAAAGGCTGTGGGAAAGTGACTAGCAGGGACCCTTCATCCTGAGGCCCCCGGTTAGGGGCAGAGGGGGTACCTAAGGGACCCCCCCTGTAAAACCTTGCACTGTGTCGCAGGCACAATGGGGTGCCAGCGACAGGGTGCAGAGTTTTCCGCACACCCCCATTTTCCCCATAGGAGCCTGTGTTGTCGGGCGGACACAATCTCGAATAGGAGTTAATGGGAATCCGACAGAACAGTGTTCGGTCACATCGTAATCGGTCGGGTGGAACTGCCGACCGCGAGTCAGTTGGTCCCGATTCAAAGATGGTCCCACCAGACATCGGAATGAGGCCTCGGTGCACTCCGTGAACACACACTGGCTTTATCAACTTACCCCGCTCTCATTGATATCACACATACTCGGGATTCATCCTCTTTCCAAGCAAAAATTACAAGATGCAGGCTCACACGCTGCATGGTTCTCTAGTAAGTTCCCTGCAATCATACTATTTTGAAAAATAAGCTCCAACCAACCTATGATGTATTGATTCACTGGGACCTAAAAATAAAGAAATAAAAATGATGGAGCGGATTAGGATGGCGGGCGGGCGTTATCCTTCAACGGGACCGCCCAAAAGGCTGCCGGCGGTCCAGACAGGCATTTTGATGGGACCACCACCAGGGCGGTCGCAATGCCTACACTTTGCATTGCAGCAGGTGCTGCTGGCTGCAGCACCCGCCGCAATGCAAAATAGGGACACATGACAGATCCCTGCACTACGTGGCAGGCACCATGTAGTGCCCACAACACTGAAAAAATCCACGGGTCTAATGGGTCCAGACAACCCTGTAAATACTAGGCCAAAGCCTCGGCAGTCACACAGTCGGAGAGCCACCAGAAAAGGAAAATCCTAAAAGGAGGTCGGATTCCCATCACTCACCAAGGTGACATGCTTCATCATCTGGGATCTCCTCCTAGTTACACACTGGTGTAAACAAGGGCTGCGACCTTCTTACTACCAGAAGGAAGCTCACGGATGTTTTTATGTTGGAGTACTTTATGCAGTGGAGTACTCAAAGATCCTACAGATGTGAGAGAAATTTATGGAGTGATGGGCGCAGTGCATGAAAGTGAGAGTGCAATCTAAAATTGGATATCAAAAGAAAAGAATTTTTAATGAATATCCTTTGATAACCAAGTTAAAAAACAGTGCAAAAGCAGTTTTAACAGAATAACTGCAAAGATGTCAAACATGATGGGTCTACATGTTTCAGCCAACTGGATTCTAGATAATCCACAGCCTTCCTAAGGACCTCTGTGTATTATATTGCTACTGCGTCGTGAAAATAATAATAAGTGTATATATAAACCAGGTTGAACCCAATATAACCTGGTAACCTGAATTTCAGGCGTGGAAATCCTCCGCAAATCCTCGGATGCTGATGGCACCCGTAATTCACGAGGAATGGACCTCACCTCCCCTGGACACTGCTCAGGAATGGAGGCCCTGCTCTGTCCGTCGGTACCTCGAGCAGCTTCTGAAAAATGATGGAGCTGATTAGGATGGCGGGCGGGCGTTATCCTTCAACGGGACCACCCGAAAGGCTGCCGGCGGTCCAGACAGGCATTTTGATGCGACCACCACCAGGGCGGTCGCAATGCCTACACTTTGCATTGCACCAGGTGCTGCTGGCTGCAGCACCCGCCGCAATGCAAAATAGGGACACATGACATATCCCTGCACTACGTGGCAGGCACCATGCAGTGCCCCCAGTGCCCATATCGGAGGGCCAGGGGGCCCGCTGCAGGCCCCCAAAGTCCCTTTCCGCCTGCCTTTTCACGGCGGGTTAACCGCCATGAAAAGGCGGATGGCAAGGGACATTGTAATCCCTATGGCGGTGCCTGGTAGGCACCGCCACCATGGTGGGGAATACAACCCCTCCACCGCACCAGCAGGCTCAAGGAGCCCGTCGGATGTGTGGCGGTCGGTCTTGCCGACCGCCAACCATCCACCCGCCATTGAAATATGATGGGTGTATAAGATGGTTCAGATAGCGGTGGAACCGCCACCGACAGCCCGTCATCATAATCGGCCCCTACGATATGGGCAACACAATCTAAAAACAATGTTGAGAGAGGCTGGCTTAGTATATGGTACTCACTTTTGTAAGTGTAGCACCCTGCACTAATCCAGACAACACTTATGGTGATTTTAGTGGTCTTAGACAACTTTAGAAATCTCTCTAAGTGGTAGCTGTGGAGAGCAGCTTTCAGGCTTAGTCCAGAAGGAGTGTAAAGCGGCTTATTTTACCAGTACTTAATCTTATGGTATAGGTTAAGTGAAAAAGAATCACACAGTGTAGTTATAAAAATAGGTATTTTATTACAAACAGTCACTAACACAATTGTACTATCTCCTACCCGGAGAAAGAAACACAATACACACAATACTTAGGAAATAGAGCACGTAAGTAACACAAACACACAGTGGTCTCCAAGGGGAGACCAAACCATACACTAAAATAGTGGAATGCAAGCCACGACTCAAGCCAAGGATGGACCCAGAAGACGTAGAAGTGTTGGGGACCCAAGGAACCATCCAAGGTAAGTACCCAGGAACCCCACGGAGGCTGTGTGCAGTGTGAACACAACCACGTGATCAACACAAGTAAATGGGTAAGTCACAGTTTTAAAGAAAAACAGACCTTCCCAGTGTACCCTGAAGAAACCCAGTGGAGGATGGAAGGTTGGAGAGCCACCCCACCAGTGGATACCCCAGGAAACAGGATACCTACACCAGGGAAGCCGGCTGCATAGGTGTCAAGTGACTTCGGAAACTGCTGTAGACAACAATGGAGGACTTCTGGAAAGATGCAGCTGGAGAAGAAGACAAATGAGTCAGGTGGAACCCAAAAGTGGATTCAAGATGAGAGGTACCTGCAAGCAGAGAGGACAGAGTCTATACCACTCAGGAGTGACCAGGAGGCATGTGATGTCGGAGATGCAGGGAAGGTTGATGGTAACCTTGAAGTTGCAGCTGTGCGGACCATGCAACGCTGTGGAAAACCAGGAACCGTTTACGAGCTGTTCCACGTCAGATGTCGAGGGCCAAGGGAACAGTGTCCGGCAGGGGCACCAACAAGCCTGGGCAGCAGCAACCAAAGTAGTCAACGAAATAGGTGCAGTGTCAGGACCAGCGCGGTCCAAGTGACTGACCAGGTAAGTCAGAGCAGGCCCCGAGCAAGCAGGGGAGCCCACTGAAGCCAAAGAAGACCCTCAAGAGGACCCCCGGGCTGAAGGCACATGAGTCGCAAGAGGACCTCGAGCAGCTCACCAATGAAGGCGGCCCACAGTGCAGAGGAAGCAGTGAGGGTGAAGATCTTGGCTGCAGGAGTTGCTTGAGGTTGGAGCTTCTTGGAGCCCTAAGATCTCTGGAGGAGAGAGTCAACAAGCCTTGGCAACAGCAAGTCGACGCAGTGCACAGCAGTTCTGTTCCAGTGGGTCCGACGAGGGATACTGGCCTCAAACTCAGTGTGAAGACAGTGCAGGCCTCGAGGGAGTTCCAGAACCACCACATGTGTTGCTGAGCCTTTTGGAGTCTGTGGGAGCCCAGGATCAGCTGTCCAGTCATCTGCGTTGTGATGCCTGCAGATGCAGAGGAGTGACTCCTTCACTCCAAGGGAGATTCCTTCGGGTGTCTTGGATGTCCACAGGCCTGGTGAAGAACCTGTATGGAGCACGGACACAGACGTTGCCGAAGATCAGCAGGACGACGAGACTAGGAGCAGCAGGAATCTTTCCCGGTGCAGTCTTGGTTCCCAAAGCGAAGTCCAGAGTGTCCAGATGGTTTAAGTGGTATGTGATCTGAATCTTGTGCCACGACGAATCTAGGGACCCACCCACAGGTAAGCCCTTAAGTACCCTAAGGAAAGGGTTGGGACGATTCAGGGTCCCTCCCAGAGGAGAGGCTGGACAGTGAGGAGGATACTCCCATGTCCTTTGTCCAGTTTTGCGCTAGAGCCGGGAGCCAATGGCTCCCTGAACAAGTTTGAACTGGAGTATGCAAGGAGGGCACCAAATGTGCCCTTCATACAGTCTCAGTGGCGCTGGCAAGAACCCCACCCAGTCCCAATACACTAAACCCTGTCTGGGAGGTGGTCACACCTCCCTGTGACAGGATACCTATTGTTCTGCCTTCCCCTGCTCGAGCTTGGCTCAGCCGCAGGAGGGCAGACACAGGTCTCTGGTCAGCAGCAGCCCTAGCTTGCTGTCCAATTCTGGAACCCTGGTACTGGGAGCACTGAGGGCCTCCCGGAGGAGCTTTACAATGCATGGAATCATACCTCGCACACCATTTACGGTGTGGCGGTATGATTCCAACATGACAGGGTTTGTTACAGCCAGTTTAGAGATGGTCATCATGTAATGACGCATGGCCACTCTATGCCGTAATGGCTGTTGCACTGACAACCTGGGAGAACGGACTCCGAAGGTCGTAGGGCTGTCCTGCTCAAGCAGGGGCACCCTCACACTTAGGTCCCAACACCCTGCCTTCAGGATTGAAAAGGCCTGCCTTAGGGGTGACTTATAGGTTTTAAGTGTAATGACCACAGATATAGGGAAATCTATATCTGTCATAAGCTAGCACCAGCTTACACAGGCTGCAATGACAGGCCTGGAGTCACAATTGGAGTTGTCTCTCATGGGTGGCATAATCGATGCTTCAGCCCATGGGAGACCTATGGTGTACCTATGCCCTGGGTACCTTAGTACCATATACTAGGATCTATCAGGGTACACCAGTAGTCAATCTTGAGTGTACCTAAGTACTCACCATGTCCAATTTAGGGAAGAAGCACAGAGACTTGGGTCCTGATTAGCAGGATCTCAGTCAGGCTAGTCAGAAAACATAACACCAGCAAAAGTGGGGGTGACCATGAAAGCAGATCCTACTTTTCTACAAATATAGGTAGATTCCTTACCACAAATTGACTTTTATACGCAATATATAGTAAAAACACTCAGCTTTACTTATATTACGTAACATATCCTAAGGCCCTTTAATTACTCTGGCCTTACAACCTCCTCCTCTTTTCCAGTGATATCAGTGCTCACACCTGTCCTGAATATGATCACAAATGTTTGAGATCGAAATGCTGTTGAACCTCATAACTATAATCAACTCCTGCTTTCATTATATTAAATTCATGTAAAGGAATTCAATGCTTTTCTAAGAGTGCATGTTTTTTTTACAATCCTTTTCACCCACTAGAGCACTGGACCATATATTTTTATATTATCTAGAAACAAATAGACACATAGGGGCCGATTCCGATTCCGGCCGGAAATCTCTCCGACCGAGCCGGACCCGGAGAGAATTCCGACCGAATCGGACCCTAGCAGTCCGACCGGACGAGTACGATGCATTCGCATGCTATCGGACTCGATTCGGTCGGACTCCCAGTGAAGTCAATGGGAGCCGGTCGTACAACGCGTACGCAAGCTCCCATTGACTCAATGGGTGCGAGGCGAACAAGGGCGCCCCCTACAGCAGGTACGCGTCCATGCGCATCGCGGCGTACATGCACAGGTAGGGGGACCCATGGGTCCCCCTGTGTGCGACTCTCGCGCCTACGCGTACAGGGGGTCCGACGCGGACCCCCAAAGTCTGGCTCCGACAGCTCTTACGAGCCGGACGGCGCGAGTCGGTCGGACTGCTCGCAGCGCGCATCGTACTTACCCGGCTGGGAAACGTCTCCATAGCGCGGTGCGAGTCGTGTCGGTCGGAGCGTGTTGAAGCCGCGTACGAGTCGGTCGGCGATTTCGCGGGAGCTTGCATCGTACTCGCTCGGCCGGACCCGCGTACGATTCGGTTGGGAAACAGGGCTCCGAATCGGATCCGGTAAATCAGAATCCGAATCGGAGCACTACCGGCCGAGATCGGAATCGGCCCCAAAGTCTTTTAATATACTGCAATGAATAAATTAATTGCACTATAAAATCAAAATATCTGGAGGTTGTGTTTCTTCATAAAGTTTACAGTATATTACATAATACAGAGTCCAGATCAAAAACATACGGAACCTATTTTAATGTGTTTTTTCCTTTCATGGAAAAGGAACATATACGTGACCACAGGTGCGTTTCTGAACCACTGTTCGCAAAATATATGCTCTAAGGTTACCCAGCACCATACCCACACAGACTGTCGCTGTGTGAAATGGTGCACTCCAAAACGAAAACCCTGTGTGCCATATCCCCTAAAGCTGCATGGCAATACACCCCTGCAGCAGGCCTTACAGACCTAAGGCAGGGTGCATTATATTCCATGTGAGGACATATCAGCATGAGCAGATGTACCCCTGAGCTGTCCACTTCAATTTGTGCTAGTACAAGTGAACAGGGATCTGTAGTTGAGTAACAGGCATTTAAGGTTAATTTTGGTTACAGTTGTGGATGGATGAGATATGGGGACACGTTTAAGGTTGGATTTAGTAGTGGGCCTTAAAATGGGATGATGATCCCAATGTGGATGAGTGATTGGGTTTGTTCACACAGGCATAGTGTGTTTCATGGGTGCGTGGTTGTAGGAGGCAAGAAGGGAGAGGATATCGCTGTTGGATAATGGACTAGCTACTCACTGGGATCGGAAGGGGAGGTCTATATTTGGTTTGCAGCTTCATTTGGATTGAGGGGACCTTGTGTCAGCAGGGCTGTTGGCAGTAGGGCATTTTAAGGTGGTAGTGTTCTGGTTCCAGTAGTGCTTTTTGATTCGTACCTTTATGATCCAGTTTAGAGGTAATGTGTAGTCGTTTTTCGATGTCAGCACTCAGACATAATTCTGTTTTGAAATTGTCGAGTATTGACCAGAGTGGAGGTACTGTCCGGTTGATTAGACGTATGAGAGTTTTTGGGGGTGAGTAGGGATGTTATTGGTTTGGGGCAGGCTCAGGATATGGGGATGGGTCAATGCTTGTGAAACTGTTCATGGCTTGAGGTTTAGGAAGAGGGAGGATATGGGAGTTGGAGGCAGTGTGGTGGGCCTAATTTAGATCCTGACTGGGGGAGCACTGTCGTGGAAGGAAAGGGCATTATCTGAAGAGGTGGGAGGTTTACGATTGGTAGGCGGGGCGACCGGCTTCACGATGCTAGATAATTGATTGTGATAGGAGTGGCTGCTGTTACTCCAGTGGTCAGCATTAATATTAGGTTCGCTTTATGATTGAGTAGGGGAGTTGTTAGGGAGATGTTGGCTTGTGGAGGGGTCATCCCTCTTAGAGGGGAGATGATATTCTGTACTGTGGTAATGTGGCAACTTGGGTTATGGTCATAGTTCTTGATGGGGCGAAAGCAGTCTCGGTTGTCGTGGGGCCATGGGTGGTACAGAGGGTAGCGGGCACAGGAAAGTGGTGAAGAAAGGAGGGTATGGGGATCACTCTAGGGGGTAGTGGTTGGTCACAGAGGGGCTGGGGGTTATATTATTGCCTATCGTTTTTTTAATGTTGGAGAAAAGATGGTCAAAGGGCTCCATGTTTCGATTAGATAGGATCGGACACTATAGAGAACACAAATATTGTGATACATAAATATAGATTACAAAAATATTTTCCTATACATATAAAGAAAAAAATAGATTTTTAATAATATATGGGTTAAAATATTAAATATTCTGTTGTAACATTAATATAATGTAAAATACATACATTCAAGTAACATTTTATACTACATATAAACAATTACATAAACACAAATTTATACGTTTGTATGTTTATATATAGATATAACATTACTAAAACAAGATTCACATTACATTAAATATTTTTTTTAATTTACTAATTTAAAATGCATATATTCATAAAACAAAATAAACCAAAAGAAAAGTTACATTAAAAAGTAATTTAAAAAATTTATATGTATATACGATTATAAAATTGAACCCAAAAAATTACTATATAGATGTAAACAAGATTAGAAAGTGTTAAAATCTGTGAAAAAGAGACATACTATTTGTACTGCAATGTATACAACAGTAGGGAAGCGTTGAGTCCAGAGAGGCAAAACTTACTATTCCCACTCCACTCTGTGCAGCATTAGAGATAAAGTAGTTTACTTCAAACAAATCACATATTTTAACAACTCTATTAATTTACCAAAAATGTAAAATTCTTAATATAAAAATTATACGTATGTGATTTTTTTTTAAATTACATAATTTTTAAAATAATTATCAATTAAAACAATTATTAACTTAATTAAAATACCATACTATATTCCCACAAACTGCCAAGAACTAAAATGAAAAAAAAAACACAATTAACATACTAAGGGCCTGATTACGATGGCAGTCGGAAAGCCTCTGACCGACAGTCGGATTCTCCTAGACCGTGTCGGAACCTATCTGCCGACTCGGTCGGAAACAATTCTGACCGACCGATTAGGATGCTCGCGGTCGGAAGGGGAACCGTTCTGTCATTCAGAATCGGTTCCGACCGGCATTCGGAGAATTCGAGTTGGTCAGAGCCGATTCATACAGCTCAACGGACAGCGTTTCCGACCAACCGATTATGATGCCGGATTCCAACAGCCTTTCCGACTTGGTCTGTCAGACATGAAAAGGCTGTCGGAAACTGACTTTGGGGGCCCCTGGCAGGCCCCCCCTCATTTTCCCCCATAGGCGCCTGTGTTGTCGGTCGGAACACAGGCTCCCATTGAAGTCAATGGAAGTCCTTCCGAACGGTGTTCGGAAGCATCATAATCGGTCAGGCGTAACAGCCAACCACGAGTCGGTTGGAACCGTATCCGAGAAGGAGTCGGGAGGTTTAGTTTCCGACCGACATCGTAATGAGGCCCCAAGTAATAAATAAAATAAATCATTTTTAATTTAGCTCTTAAATAACTTCCCACTTCTTTCTCCTACAAACACAAAAAAACACCAAATATACAATGTAAAAATGCAAATAGAATTTACAAAATTATCACTAAATTAAATATTTTAATAAAAATGAATTAGTAATTAATTTTTATTTAACTACCTGCCCGCCATGTTGCCCTACAAATTAAACCTGCACCTAAAATGTAACTTGAAAAATATGATAGATACACAATTTACATAATAATCAATAATTACTTAACTTCCCACCCAAAATCTCCTCCTACAAACAACTCACATCTAATATATAATTTAAAAAATATAATTTCATAAATTACATTATCAATTGAATGATTAATACATTTTAAATATTTATAATTGATTATATTTTCACCCTGTACCCATACAAAACCAAACAAACTGTGCCTAAAATATAACTAGAAAAATATATTACACAATTGACATAATGATCTATTAAAGAAATAATAAATCAATATACAATTATTAATTATACTTATTAACTTCCCACTGTTTACCCCTAGAAACCTCGCAACCTGCTACAACACCATACATTACAATTAGCAATTAACTTAAAATTATAAACAACTTAAACATACAAACCATATTTAAAAACAATTACAGTTTACAACATACAATTGAAATGTAAAGTATAGTACATAAAAATAATTTTAAAAAGTTTTACAACTATATCATTGTAAACAACATTGACAACTCAGATATTTTTGACAACCATATTACTTACCTTAAAGAAATTTCTTTGTAAACAATATTTCAGCATCACGATATTTAAGTACGACAATATTAGAAACTCGATATTTGTGTAGTTCCATATTTTGGATTCAATATTTTGTCCAAATACCGATTGAATGATTGGCTGAGTACAGTGACGTAGTTGTAAATGGTAATGGTGGTTTTAGCATTGTACACAGATGAGGGTGCGATAGCAAGTTTGAGGCTGTGCAGAATCTTCTTGGTGGAGGTGACCGAGTACAGAGGATAAGGCTTTCTTCCATTGGGAGCGTCTGTTGGTAAAAACAAATTAGATCATTGCTTATCGATTCCTTATTTTTAGCAGAAATTGGAATCTAAGAATAGTGTTTGTCTATTCAATTTGAGCACTTTTGTTTGATATTTTTTGCTGCGTTTCTGGTAAAGTTAGGAAGAAAAATGATTCGGACCGAGTTGTGCCCAGCGGGAGATAGTAGGGGTTCAACGTAATGATGGGGGATGATTCCATGGTGAGGTCACTGGGCAGGGAGGAGCTAGGGTAATGAGGAAGGGAGTAGTTGTAGGACCCTAATGGAAGAGGACTTGTTCCAGGATGTCTGCCCCTTAAGATGAGTAGGTAGTTTAGTCCTCTTTCTATTTCTTTTAAGGTTTGTCCTAAAAGAAAAGGTCCTACATAGAGAAGAAGAAGCCCTCTTGATTTCTATGGCTCCTTCATGTAAAAAGACCATAACCTGGGAGTCTCAAAATGTCCACTACAAAGCAGTCATCCCTGAACCCCAATCAAAGGAACAGGCAGGACTGCACCAACTCGGTGCATTGGATGCAAATGGAGGAAAATCCACAGCATCTATGTGGAAGGAGTGGCTCGATCGGGAGTGAGAGGCCTGCAGGCATCGTGCTCATGATCAGCCCTACATAAAGTGAACCAGTGTGACACTAGATTCTGGTAAAGGATGGTGAGCACTGAGCTCATCATCGGCCCTCTAGAAAGAGCATAATACGTTGGGGCAAGGCTGAGCAGTAAGACATTAGAGATCTTGGCAGGGAGGGGTGGTGCCGGGTTACCCATTAGACTCCAGTTCGGGGAGTCATGGCATGGCTACATACTGCCTTCAGAACCTCATTAGTCTAAGGACCGGATTAAGACTTTGGCGCAGTTGCACCGGCTCTTCGCCGACACAGCAGCGCCAAAGCAGCGCAAGGACCGCCCACCTTATTACGAGTTTAATTTGCGTAAGGCAGACGGTCCTTCGCCTTTCCCATGGTGGTGCCTAAAAACCAGGCACCGCAATGGGAATGACAGAAAAGTTCCAGCCCGGCATGGAGGGTTTCATCCATGTCGTGTTGGAACTTTGCGGGAATAACCAAGGGGGCACTTGTTGTGCCCCCTGAATGTATCCCCATGGTGGGGGGCCTGTAGGGCCCCCTTTGTTCCTCCACCACCAACGTTTTCATGGGGTGGCTCCTGCCATGAAATGGCTGGTGGAACTCGCAATAAGCTGAGTGGGACTGCGCCAGTTCTGCTCAACATGTTACACTGGGGGCAGCTCAACCACTGCCAGGGAACGACTGTTCCATGGCACAGCTGGCGGTCCTCCGCAACGACTTTTAAGTCGCAATGTGGCGGACGGACCACTGCGAGTCTGGGGGGCTTACAACCGCTATACTCGTAATCAGCCCCTAAGTCCTCAGCAGGGTCGACTCTATAATGGATTGTTCATGACCCAGATCCACTCCCTCATGCAAAGCAGAGCCCCACAGTGGGGGATATCGGGCTATGAATTTCTCTGTGGAGTCACAGAAGGAAGGACCTGGGGCATTGCTGGTCCGGTGCCAGTAGGATCGCACATGCTGGCATTCAACATCATCATAAATAGGGGTCCAAGAAAGGGGAGAAACAGGGATCACCATGCACTGTGCACAATACCGTTCCACACTACCATGAATGGTTGCCGTGTGATAGCACTGCAAAGCAAAGTCTCTGTCCGATGCAGGCAAGAGATGTCGGGCCACAGCCGCTCCCCGCCATGCTGTTCCAGTGGTTGGCGGCGACCAGCCCGTAGGACCACCAGCATCGACCAGTGGATTCTAGGACCTCATCAGCCGCATGTAGAGTAGTGGGGTGTCTGAAGAAAGCCTATGCACAGGCAGTCGTAATAAACAGTTAGGACTCTGGGGCTCTTCTTCCATGCCTCCGGGAGTCCAATTCAGACCACTTGATGGACACCGTGGCGAGATTATCGGCGATCAGGTACTGTTGCAGATCTAATCAGGGCTATAAAACTGCTGAGGAGTTAGTAGTTGGGTTGCAAAAGTGGCAGGGCACAGAAGGCTGGCTTAACGGGGATTTAATCAAAAAGGTCATCCAGAGCCCTGGAGCCTCTGAAAGGCTCAACCTTGTGGTGGCCATCTTGCCCCATGCCAGACCTTGGAGATGCATCCCCTGCTGTCTACATCCCCACCTAGCAGGATCACCTGATCCACCTTGGAAAGAACATTGAGGGTCTGCAGAATGCAGGCCTGATTATCAAGCTAGGCAAGTGCCAGATAGGGCTCTGTTGTATACTTCAGCCACCCTTTCTGTGACCAACGTTTGTTGAAAGACCAGTCAGCACTCCAGCGACAGCACTGACAACCAGCCGATGAGGGACGTCGGCACCACAGAGGCCAGTACCAAGAGTGGCCCAGCTGTTCTATTTTATCCCTTCTTACTGGTCCTGACTGAAACCAGCAAGCGCCTTGACGGACAAGTTCCAGCTGACAAAAACAAGCTGCACCTAAGCCGTCCAGCCTAAAGGAACTGACTGCTTCCCCCATGCGCTCAGAACCCTCACGACTCCACCCGACACCCAGTTGGGAGCTCCCGGACTTGTCCCCAAGTCTCCACTTGCAGCCTTTTTCCAGTTGGCGCCTCTTCCTTTCTAACGCGTCGCACGCAAGGCTACCAACACGTCCAGCACCTCTGCACCCAGACTCCCCAGGGAATTCAGAAAAAATATTGGAGTTTAAAATATCGATGTACAAGAATATTGATTCTAAAATATCGTGACATGGAAATATTGAGGTCAAGAATATCTATTTTAAGGTGAGCAATGTCGATTTTTAAAATATCAGTCATTAATATTATTTGCAAAAATAGTTGTGTAAAATATTTTTTACATGGTTATGCATTTTAGTTTATATTTTAAATGTATATGTTGTAATTTTTTGTATGATTGTTTATTTTTTTAAATATATTGGTTACATTTTTAGTAGTTATATTTAATTTACTTAAATTAAATTCCGTAGCAGGTTTTGGGTTTTATAGAGAAGGAAGTTATTTAATTATTATACATTTATAAAAAAATATAATAAAAAATATTTTTTATTGTTATTTATGTTAATTGTGTTTTTTTATGTCATTTTTATGTGCGAGATGTGTGGTTTATAGGGGCGAAGGGCGGAAAAGTAAGTTATGTATAATTAATTACTAATTATTTGTTAATATTAAATGCTAAATATGTTAATTGTTTAATTTTTTGGGTTGCTGGGTTATCAGGGTGAAGGGTGGGAAGACATTTTTGTTAGAAATTCAAATTTATTATGTTTAAGTAATTAAAAAAATTTAGGTGAGGGTTGTGGGGTTTATAGGTGTAAAGGGTGGGGAGTAAATTAATTTAAAATAATTATTAGATACTATTAATTATTAATTGACAATTGTTATAATTGTGTAAATATTTGTTTTACTTTGATTTTAGGTGTGGGTTATGAGGTTTATAGGCGTAAAGGGTGGGAAATGTAATTAATTTTAATGAATTAATATTAAGGGGCTTATTAAAATGTCGGTTGAAGTTGACTCCGACCAACACTGTCTCAGACTCGGGCCGACAGACCTCAGGTCAGCAGTTCCGACCACCTGATTACGATGCAACCGAATACCGTTTGTTCGGATTCCCACAGTTCTCTATGGGAGCTTGTGTTACAGTTGTAAACAGGCCGTAATACAGGCTCCTACAGAGAAATGGGGGTGTGTGAGAGAAACCCTGCATCCTGTGCCAGGCACCCCATGGTGCTTGCCACACAGTGCAGGGTTTTACAGGTGGGTACCCTAGATACCCTCTCGACCACCAACCGTAGGCTGCGAAGGCAAGGGGGCCCCTAGGGCCCCCAAAGTCACTTTCCCACAGTCTTTCCGTGTCAGAAAGGCCGGCACGGAAAGGCTGTTAAAAACCAACATCGTAATCCCGATGCCGGAATCGCCATCTTTAGGGGATTGCGGTGCAGTTCCGACCGACAGGAATACTCCGAGAGCCGGTTGGCACGACCGGCTGGTTTACGTTCCGACCGCAGACATTGTAATCGGGCAGTCAGAATGCAAACCGACACTACGGTCGGAGGCTTTCTGACGTCATCGTAATCTGCCTCTTAGTTTTTGATATTTGTTTAATTGATAATTGTGTTATTAAATTATTTGTTTTAGATTTTATGTGGGTTTGTGTGGGAATGCTTGGGAAGTAAATAATTTAAAGTAAATTATTTTTAAATGATTAATTAATAATTTGATAATCATGTTAATTGTGTAAATCATTTTTGTAAAATTATGAGTAGTGTGTGTTTTGTGGGGGTATATTGTGCCAAGTACATTACATATAATTAATATTTTATTAAGGATATTTGGATTCTTCCATTTTATATTAATAGAATAAATATTCATTTTTAAAGTAAATTTTGTGGTGCAGGTTGAGAGATGTGGGGTTATATGGTGTGAAGTAAAAAAAAAAAAAAAGTATTTCTATGAAAATTATTTTTGAATTTTATTTCTAATATTTGTAGGTATTTGTGATCTGAATTTAACATTGTAATATGTTTTTATTAAATATATTTGTATATTTTTTTAACATATATTTTAATAAATTTGTTTTTGAAGTAAATTAATTTTGTTTTAACATTTTATTTTTTATTGTTGCACTAATTGAAGTGGGAATAGTAAATTTTACTCTTCCACAATCCAACACTTTCCCTACTGTTGTACTTATTGGAGTGGAAATGGTAAATATTACCCCTTTAGAGTTTGCCTACTGTTGTACTTACTGAAGTGGGTATAGTAAATTTTAGTATTCCGCAATACAACACTTTCCCTACTGGTGTTTTTATTGCAGTATTACATTTTACAATTCTGTACTGCAACATTTTCCCTATTGTTGTAGTGTGTCAAATGGTTACAGTAAATAAAACCTATCTGCAATTAAACATTACCTCCACATCCCTCTCGCTTATCTCCATTACGCAATGAGGCCCCTGTGCCTCGTAGACACACTGCCCTACCAATATAAAGGCATCGCAAACTCCACAAAACCTGTTCTTTTGTGTCTGGACACAGTAGGGTGGGTGCGGCACACTCACTCCAGCGTGAGTTTGTTTGGTGGTGTCAGTTGCTACATTTTCACCGCACTGGGCGGCGAGTGGCTCCTGCTGCAAGATGTTTATTCCGGGTTGGGCACGTATGTGCTCAGACGTTCCTGTCAGCTTGGTTCCCTGACGCGCGATGCCGGCGGTCCTGTGGTCCGGCTTCCGCGTTCTTCTCTCCTGGTTGTCCTGTCTTGAGGCATACGGGGGGGAGAAAGAGATGTCGTTCAGGTGAGTTCGGGGAGAGGGTCTGCCTGTGGGCGTGGGGCACCTCCCTAGTTCCCATTTTTTGCTGGGCTGGAGGGCTGTGATGCTTACCTCTGTCCGGCTTGCGGGGGTGTGCAGGGAAACTCTTGTCCCGCTGTGTCGTCCTCACTTCCACATAAAAAAACAAAAAAACGTTTTTTTCCCTGGCCGGAGGTAGACAGTGCCTTCCTCCGGTCGGGTGGGCATGGCCTGTTGCCGGGGCTAGTTTCCGCCAGCCGTAGGTTTGCTGTGCTTTTCTCAGGCCAGTGTGTGTATATAGCAAAACCAAAGGGGATGATGGACGGAGTGTTGAACATTGCAAGCACTCACCCCCAGTCAATTGATCTGGGTTTAATCCATCATCATTCTTTAGCTCACTCCGCCACCCCAGTTCAGACATGGCCATATGCAAATCAGTCTGACCCTGTGCCTCATGGGAACAGTCCAGCCCGAACTGCCAAGCCATGTCTTCCCTGGACCGGAAACAAGCATCCTGGGACCGGTTTCTGGCTTACAGCCGTCATCAGCCAGGCTAGCTTGAATGTGTGTATATATGCATGTTTTTTCTCACTGGGCGGAGGTCGGCACTGCCTTCCTCCGGTCGAGGTCGGTGTGGCCTGTTGCCGGGGCTGACAGCGGCCCTCTGTTGGTCAGCAGGGGGCGTTTGTTGGCCCTGATGCGGCACATGGCTTGGCCTCCGCATTGCTGTGCATGTGGTCCTGGTGCAAGTTTGTTGTGCGCGGAGTGTGCCCTTGTTGCCCTGAATCGCGACTCTTTGTTCCTGCTGGCGAGGCGGTGGGGGTAGATGCTAGGTTTTAGCCTTGTTGCCCTGAATCACGCCTCTTTGTTCCTGCTGGCGAGGCGGTGGGGGCTAGATGCTAGGTTTTAGCATCTCCTGGGCTGTTGGGTTCTGGTCAGTACGCCTGGGGTGGTTGCCTCTCCTTTCGTTTTGTGGCCAGGGGTGCTGTTGTGTTTCTTCTGTGGCCCACGTGGGAGACTGTGCCTGTTCGTGGTGAGGCATGATTTTCCTCGTTTGGTTCTTCTGGCCGGAGATCTGCTGTGCCTTTCTCAGGTGGCGCACTAGGGCCTCTCCGTGGTGTTCGGGGAGTGTTTGTGGGTGCCGTCTGCTTGTTTCCCCTTTGGGGTGCCGGTGAGGGGTGCGTTTGTTGGCTGATAGTGGTGCATTAGCCTCGTGCGTTCTGGTCTCTTCCAGCCAGTGGGTTGCGGTGCTTACTCCGGCCTGGGTGTGCTTCTGGGTTCTTGGCCCTCTGGATGTTGCGCTTTGTTTCTTGATGTGCTGTTGTGTGTCTGTCATGGGTGGACCCTCTTGCGGCCCTCTGCTGTGGCTCCATGGGTCTGGCGCCTGTCTCTTGCTTGGGCTTGGCATTCATGCCGGGGGTCCCGGTCCTGCCACGGGGGTTTGTGCAGGCCTGCTCCTACACGGGTTGGTCGGCCTCTGATCTTTAGCTGTGGCCTCTTTGGGTGGCTGTGCTGAATTTATCCTTGGGTCTTGCCAGATCTCCTTTGTCTGTGGCATTTCTTGGGTGGCATGGCCTATTCTTCTGATTTCAGCGCAATCCTTCCTTGTGGGTGCTTGTCTCCTGGCCTTGTTGGCGGTGGCTTCCGTGTGTTCTTGTGGTTCTCTCTGCCAGTGTTGGGCGGTGCTCTGTTCGAGTACGGGCTCGGGTATGCAAGGGTTCCTGGGTCTTGGCGACTCCTTGGCCTATGGTTGTCCCTGCGCTTCGGAGCATTGCTCTGGCTGTCGCTGTGGCTGGATGGGCACCTCGGTGCTGGTGGCTTTTGGCTCTTCTGTTTAGCTTGTTGTGGGGTGCTTGGACTCTCGGCTGCATTTCTTCTTCCGTTGGCGACTCTGTTCCTCTCGTTTGGTCGTCCTTTTTTGTTTTGTGTATAGCTGTGCTATTATTTTTGTTGCGGTTCGATTGTTTCCTGACCTGTCCTTTTTCCCCTTGCCTGTCGGTTTTCCTGTGTCCCGCCTCTGCGCCTACGGTGCAGTGCTTGCAGGCCTGGTGCTGCTTTTTCTGGGGGCGTCCCCCAGGCTGCTGGGCGCCCATGCTGGTTTCAGGGCAGGGTCTTGTGCCGACCCTTCCCCTGCACTTCCTATGTTTTCAGCTTCCTATGGGCTGTGGCAGTGGGTGCCTTCGGGAGGGGTGCGCTCCTGCCAGGGTCCCTGTTTGTGGCTTCGGTGTCTGTTAGGGCTGTTGCACGTCGCTCAGGGGGCTTCTCTATTGTGCAATTTCTCCCCCTTGGGTATGGCGGTGGTCTTTGTCTTCGGCTTCCCCTGCGCGCTGTTTGGTGGGGTGCCGTGGTTGCTTCTTTCAGCCTGGTTGTTCAGTATTGATCCCGCCTGTTGGCTGCTTCTTGTACTGGAGCTCTTTGCCTGCTGTTCCGGTGGTTTGCTGGCGAGTGATGGCATTGTCGGTCATTTGATGACCTCTGGTATTGGCCTGGTCTGCCTTCTTGTGCCAGTGCGTGCTGGTTTCCCATGTGCTTTTGTCCCGTCCTGTGGTCTTCCTGGGTGTTACATCTGCAGATCTGGTTGGGAGTGTCTGCGTCCTGCGGCCATACGACCCTGAAAGCACCTGCCTTCGTCTGTTCTCCGTTGTTCTGCAACATCAGGCCTGGTTCGTTCCTGGTTGGGACTCTGCCTGGGATTGCCGGGTGCTTTACGCTTCGCTGCCTACTCTGCTCTCCTGGCTTGTGGGCTGTGTTTTGTGACTTTGTGGTCCGGTTAGGGCTTTGCCCTCTTCGGTTCCATGGTGGGGCAGTGGTCTCCAGCTCCTGCTTCTCCCGTTTCTGGGTGGTTGAGGCGGTGCTGTGGCCTTGTTCGTTCTGCTTGGTTCCTTCTTAGCCCCTCTTGTTGCCACTGCTTTTTGGTTTCGTTGGGGCGTTGGTGACAGCCTCCTCTGCTGTCCTGGCCTGCTGGTTCCATGTTTGGTGTCCGGTTGGTTTGTTTCCCAGGTTGCTGGGCTTGGTTGCCCACCTGGTCCTGTTGGTCTTCTCCCAGCTCCTTTTCTAGCTTGCCTGCCTGAGTCCCCTGGGTTTTTCCAGCAATCAGTTCCCCATTCCTCTTCCTTCTGTGGGGCAGTTTCTGCCTGGATGGGATTGGCGACTGTTTTTCCACCGTGCTGCGGGTCCCTCAGGCTGTGCGCCTAGTCTGGGGTGTCCAGTGTGCACCTGTCCTGTGGCTGGTTGGTTGCAGTGGGCAGTCATGCTGGGGGCTTGCCTTTCCCTCTAGTGGGTGTGTTGGATCGTTCGGGGCTCACGGCTTTTCCTCCCTCCTGGTTTGGGGTGCCTCCCTGCTCCCATGCCTCGCGGGCTGCCTTGGTTCTGCCGGTTTTGGGTCCGGGGAGGGGCTTTTGCCGTTTGCACTGGGGTCTTCGTGCCTGCTTCCTTTTGCTGGTTGCGTTCCTGCACGTCCCCGTTGGTCCGTGTCTTCTGCGGTTTTTGGGGGTTCGCCTGTGCTTTCTGGACCTTTCTGGTTCCTGCCATACGGGCTGTTTCCTGTGATCACCTGGGGGCTGCTCAGACGCCTCCTTTACACTGTTCCCCGCTTTGGTTTGTGGATGTTTGGGGGTTGCCCTGCGGTTTCCTTGGCCTGCGGGCCTCTTGGTGGCTTCCCTCTCTTAGCCTCGTTCCAGGGTTCTGGTTCAGTGGGATGGGTGTCCGGTTGTTCTGGTGCCTCCGGCCTGTCCTGTTCCTTTGGTTCCTAGGTTATTGGAGTTGGTGGCGAGTCTGGAATCTCCGGGTCCGTTGGCGACTGTGGCCCTTGGGTTTCTTTTTTCTTGGTGCCCTCTCGGGTGTTTCCCGAGTGGGCGTCTTGCGGATGGGGCATGGTGGCTGACGGTGCCTTTGTCTCTCGGCTTTGGCTGCCTCTTCTGTGCGAGCGACTTTTGGGGGTCTGCCTGATCTTCTGGTACTCTGCGTTGACTGTTGGCTGGGGCTTGGTGTGCTCGTGGTTCCTTTCCATTTCTCTGCCTCTGGCACTCCGGCTGGCCTTTAGGGGCTCAGCGGTGCTCTTGCTGGGGTCTGTTGATCAGTCTGGGTCTGGTCTCCTGGTCCTTTTGTGGTGATCCTTCCCTCTGTGGATGTGTCCCTCGTGAGGTTTTCCCTCTGGTTTTGCAGGCTCTCAGTTGTTTCCCGTTGTTTCTTTTATCTGTGGGGGTTGCGCCTTCTGGTTCTGTTGGTTTTCTTTCTCTTGTTTTCGGGTTGCCGTGTGTGTCGGCTTGCAGGCTCAGGGGTCCTCTGTTCGTTGTCTTGTGGGTCTTCTTTCTCGTGTTTGTGGCCGCGTGTACCTCCGGGATTCGGTCTGCTATGTTGGGACTGGCCTATCTTTCCTGTTTGTTTGCCCTTCATTTGGGCATCTTGTTGTGATGCTCTGGGCTGATGCTTGGACAGTTGGCCTGGTTTTTCCTTAGCTTGGTATGTCTCATTGCGTAATGGAGATAAGCGAGAGGGACGTGTAGGTAATGTTTATATTACTTACCGATAATCACATTACTCTTAGTCCTGCTCTCACTTATCTCCACTATGGCCCGCCCTCCCTCCCGGTGGCCCGGCCAACTATGTCTACGTTGGCTTGGTACATACAGGTATTGTGGAGTGGGCGATGCCTTTTTATATTGGTAGGGGTGCGTCTACGAGGCACAAGGGCCTCATTGCATAATGGAGATAAGCGAGAATGAACTAGGAGTAAAGTAATTACCAGTAGGCAATATAAGCATTTTTACTACTATTGTATTTATTGGAGGGAGATTTGTAAAATTTGCCAAGTTTTTTTATTTTTGCGTTGCGTGAAGTGGGAATTGCAAGTTTTTTAAACTATATTTATTATAAGTTTGCGTAGTTTTAAATACATTTTAGTGTGAATAGTATATGTATTAAATTTTATATTTTATTTTTATTATATTTTTAATTATTAATGTTTCTCATAAGTGAAATATTTTTTACTAAATTTAAAGAAATAAAGTTGTTTCGTTTTTTAATTAGAACAGTTTGTTTTTTAAAGATTTTATTAGTATATGTATATATTTTTTATAATATATTTTATAATTTTGAAATTCTAATATAAATTACAATTAGCTTAAAATTTGTTTTTTAAGTAGGTATATAAATATATATTATTATATATGTGTAACTTTTTTGAATGTTATTATTTAATACTTATTCATTTATTTTATAGACATTTAAAAAATAATATTTAGTATGATGCTAGTAATTACATCGAAAACATTTTTTTATATTTTTGTACTTCCCATTATAAACAGATGAGAATATTTTTGTAATCGATATTTTGGTCGCAATATTGTGTGGTCGATATTCTGTCAGTGAACCCTCACCAGGGCAGATATAACCAACCTGCTGGTTAAACTTTGGTCCTGGTCCCTCTATCGTGTCACAAACGAAAGGGGTCCCACAGAAACGCATTGCAAGTATCTGTATGCAGTAAATGTTCTTCGTCCCATAGGAAAGCATTATGCGTAAAGACGCATTGTATTGTATGTTTGACTTGCCTGCTAAAAATAGATAACGCAAAAAGTACCTACCTGTATACAAAGTTTGTGGTATTGTTATATGGCTGTTAGGGTCATTGTCGACATTGCTAAGTTAGCATGAGCTCTGCTGCCATGATGCTGCTTTTGCGCACGTTACTACATTACTTTATTTTGCAAGACTCCGTTTGTGCCTTTCACATGAGAACTGTCTGCTTTCTGCATTCTCTGCTTATTCTGGAGTTTAGTCTGAACACGATGTGCAAGGTCGATAAACATGCCCCTTGTTATTCTATTCTGGTCACCTAGACAAAACATGCTAAACACAGCTGCACTGCTGGAAACTCGTGGTTTGATATTACGGGGATGCATGTTGTTCACACACACTTGGACAGAGACCTTTCCTTGGAGAAGAGCTTTGCTGTCCCTATGATGTAAACCTACCATCTAGGCTCTAAGGTATGGGGTCTGCTGACAATACCCAGAGATCTTCCTTTATATAATAAACTTCAACTTACCAAGGGAGGGTGGTTAGGCCTTATAGTCCTTTTTCCACTGTATGTATATGATGACAGCCCCCTTTATATTCTACGGTATTGTAACAATGCTAACTGTTTTAGGTTTATGCATTTTGCTGCCTGGTAGTGGCTCGTATACTGCATGATAGAGCACGATAGTTAAAATAAACGTTTTGAACTATACAGTGACTCTGACAATCCTTATTGTGGACAAGTACGAGTGAGTGAGCGAAAGGGTATGTCTTGCTACCGCGATTCCTGAGAGAGTCGGGAGTGTTGTGTTCTGGGTTGTGTAATCATTTGTAACTTCGTGATTATGTAGGAGACCGAATGAGACACTATAGCTAGTCGGTTTGGGGATTTTGGGCACTAAGGTGGTATGAAGGTACAACCCCTATACACTGAGGTCCTGTTTTCCTACGCATAGTGCTGGGTATGTGCAGAATCCCCGCAACAGTATCTAAATTGATATAAATGCTTAGCACTATCCTCTGATAAGCCTAAAGTGACTGCCCACACTGCCATAAAATAGAGCATGTAGTGATCATCATTTGAGCCCTGTAAAGCAATAAGGGTCATCTTCACTCTGCACAGTGTAGCTTACTTTGGTGCACTATATAGAGATCCAGGTTTCTACAATGCCAGATCAAAACATGTGTAATATTTTCCTAGTATTGACTTGAAGATTAATAAAGACTCTTCACAAGGAGGAGGGAGCATGTCCGACTTCAAAAGCACCATAGGTGCCACATCCAGCACCTAACGACGTCTGTGCGACACCTCTGAGCCATCCAGAATAATCGCCCCTTCTTCAATGGTGGTTTCCCATGTAATTTTCTGAGAACAATTCCTTGATTTGATGATGGCTAGACCATGAGTTGACATTGTGTCCGTGACCTGAGAGGAGCAAAGAAATACTGGGCCTGTTCTACTTTTTTTTTTTCTTTTTTACACAGTCTAAAGAACAGCCTTGGACACTGATCATGGCCTCCTCTGGAGTGTGTCATTAACCCCCTATGTAGTTATCCAGATTTCCTCGAACCCATCCTTGTTTGGCTGTACTTTTACTACAACCCTTGAAAACGTTTTCAACATCTGAACCCTTGGATGACCATGAAAAACCTCGAAAGTATATTTGTAACATTATTATTACTATTGCTATACCACTAATATACTTCAACATGAAGTCCTTGAATGTGCTCCTTAATGCATAAGAGAAAAACTTTTACAAAATGTAGAACAATTTTATGCGTTAACACTGTACATCAGGTAAAGAGTTTTACAATACTGTGTTGAAATTCACAATTCCATCCCTCTCCATACCACACCACAGAATACCAACTCCACTCCACCAGCACAAAACCACTCACTATATTGTACACAGTGCCACTCTACTCGGTTTTATAACAAAATAACGAAACCACAAATATCGTGGGACATAACTATGGAGTCCAAAATATCTAAATGAAAAATATAGTTTTCTTATACTTATAATGTAAATGACAAATATATTGAAAAAAAATATCGTTATACACCAATATAGATTATAAAAAGATTTTTTTACATATACATTAAAAATAGTTACAATTAAATATATTATCATGTAATATAACAAATTAAATATATTTAAATAATTTATAGGCATATAAATATTTACTAATTTGAAAAAACACAGGTATGTGTGTATGTTTATTTACACATACATAATTTAAAACTATTAAAAGAATGTTAAATTGTACTATAATTTTTTTTATTTAAAAAAATATATATATATATATATATCAAACTGGAAAAATGTAAAAGCATAGCAATTTAATTCAACGTAAAAAGAAACTATATAAAGAGTACAATTCACTAAATATTACACAACACAAATATTACTTATTAAAAATATTATTATTTAACATACACAAACAAATCATATGGCCTTATTCGTAGTCTGGCGGTCTCCTAACCGTCCTATACCAACTAGGGCGGTCAGGCCGCCCTGGGACCACTGCAACTGCCTTGGAGCTGCTGTTCCCTGGCGGCTGCGCGGTGTTCCAGAGGCCGCATGCTTGGCGGGACCGCCGCAGTCCGGCCAAGCATATTACAAGTTTCCTCACCATCACACTTTTCATGGCGGTGCGACCGCTATGAAAAGGGGGCGGTGAGGAAACAAAGGGGCCCTACAGGCGTAATGTGTGCCTCCCTGTGTGCATGCACCTCAGTATCTGCACAGCATGGACTGGTTCTGATTTTGACGTTCCCATTGCAGTGCCTATTCCATAAGCACTGTTGTGAGAACGCCAAAAAAAAGTTCAACACAAAATGGGGCCGCTCCCAGAGTAGTGACCTAGGTGAAGCTTAAATTGTGAGTGTGGGCATCTCACAAAATGTGACGGACTGGTCTCACACACCACCTGGTGTCATGCTTCATCATTGACCAATCCTCGCCCTCCAGTAACTCGGTTTGGTGGAGGGCGGGCATACACCTGACGACAGGGATGCACTTCTAAACTAAGTGGGGGCCCGTGATAAGTGAGTGAGATTTAAAAACCATTATAGTTACCAAAATAATTTTAATGTGACTGGCATCTATATGGTATTAAAAACAAGTGAACAGTGCAATGGGGAAATTACTGTCCCCTCACCGTTATTGGTGCGGTCGACATGTTTCTGCCGTGTGGCCCAGTCGGGTCCGTGGCATTCATCAGGACCTAAAATTAATGATGGGCTCCGTTCTTACCAGCCTTGCAGTGATAAGATGCCACTGGGTGGGGTGACCTGTGTCACACTCAACAAAGAAAAGGACTCATTTCGAAGTCTGGAAAACAATGAAAAATGAGAATACAATAAACTTCTTATGGTCACTTTCCCAATATTTAATTCAACCACATGCACAATTTATTAATAGCGAGTGGCTATATGTGTAACACGTGACGTACTTTTGTGCGCATTTTTTGAAACCTAATACATGAGAGAGGGTCCATCTTACCCTGGAGTAGAGACCTAAATGCCCCATGGGAGGAGGGGAAGGGAAGACCCCTGTAGTCAAACCCTGGAGGTGGAAGAAATTTAAGAACAGACAATTGTAAAAGTTCAGGTCAACAAAAAAGTTTCTTGGTTACAGGAAGTTGAAAAGAGCTTAAAAAACCCCTTTCCAAACAATCTTTTCAGTCACCCACTTACTGCATCAAGGTGCATCTCCCGTAAGTGCACCTATGTGTGTGCTCCTCTCCTCCCTGACGGTAACTGGGTGTGGAGAGAGTGGTTTTTAAAGTGCTCTTAATTGGGCAGGTCGGTATAATTGGCAGTGTAATTGAGTAAGTGTCTACCAGAGTGTGGGATCCGGTGTCCCAAAATGCGTCAATGCAAGTATGTAAAAATTGCCTCACCTGCTCTCTTCGAAGTGGTACCGTCGTCGCACTCTAAGATTTAGCAGGCTTCCGGTGTCTTTACGAGCCCAATGATAAAGACGACAAGTGGAAGCCTGGTCGTGGGTGCAGCCCTTAACCACCAATCGGTGCGCGACCTTTAGCGGGGGCGGAGTTGTCCCCACGTGGGTTTTGCAAACGCCGGAGGAAGCGTCATTTCCAAGTCGGACTATGGTTGTCCGTAATGTGTGGTCCGGGCGTGGCTGGAACCACGATTGTGAACCCGGATACGACCGCCTCACTGATGAGACTGGGCGGATGGGCCAATCGGCTGAGGCCATCCCCGGTCACGTGAGCGCGACTCGCTCCGTATGTTTGAAAAATACTTTATGCATATTAAACCCGGGAAACTTAAAAAGTGAAAAAGTTTTATTTTCCGGGAGAGGTGCTTTTTGTGCAAGAGCTGACCAGACCCTGTGCGGTTTCAAGGTAAATGCAGGATTCCTAAGGTGTCAAGCATAATGTGAATGCCCATAATATGGAATGTAAGTAAAGAAGGCTCATAGTTGGTTTGTTGAGCCTAGGTTCAATTTACCATTGTCTAATGGTACTCATGGTACCTTATGTATGATGAGGTCACCCCAGACATAACTGGGGTATGTTAAGGTGACAGCATATTAAACTGAAAATAGTGCATCAGACGAACCGTGTATTGGATAGACATGATAAAAGAGTACAGATTGTGTCAGATCTTCTAAGGGCCGTATATGCAGTGGGGTTCTACTGTTCCATCTGTAGCCATGGGATCTCATCATTGAGACCTATTTCCCATGAACGAAGTCGGTAAACCCATCTTTGTTTCATTAATGTGTAAGGGTTTTGCCATGTCGGTTTTTTGTTTCTTCATGACCTCAAGGACTACCCATTTTAACTCAGTATCCTTGTGGTTATGTTCTAAGAAATGGCGAGTCAGTTTTGTATTGGTTTTCTTGCATCGGATTGTACTTCGATGTTCATTAATCCGGATCTTGATTTTTCTCGTGGTCATGCCCACATACATGAGACCACACGGGCAGGTGAGGAGATACACGACATTTTCAGTGTTACAATTGCTGAAACTCCTGAGTTCCCATGGGTTTCCAGTGCCACTCACTATTAATAAATTGTGCATGTGGTTGAATTAAATATTGGCAAACTGACCATAAGAAGTTCATTGTATTCTCATTTTTCATTGTTTTCCAGACTTCGAAATGAGTCCTTTTCTTTGTGGAGTGTGACACAGGTCACCCCACCCAGTGGCATCTTATCACCGCAAGGCTGGTAAGAACAGAGCCCATCATTAATTTTAGGTCCTGATGAATGCCTCGGACCCGACTGGGCCACACGGCAGAAACATGTCGACCGCACCAATAACGGTGAGGGGACAGTAATTTCCCCATTGCACTGTTCACTTGTTTTTAATACCATATAGCTGCCAGTCACATTAAAATTATTTTGGTAACTATAATGGTTTTTAAATCTCACTCACTTATCACGGGCCCCCACTTAGTTTAGAAGTGCATCCCTGTCGTCAGGTGTACGCCCGCCCTCCACCAAACCAAGTTTCTGGAGGTCGAGGATTGGTCAATGATTAAGCATGACACCAGGTGGTGTGTGTGAGACCAGTCCGTCACATTTTGTGAGATGCCCACACTCACAATTTAAGCTTCACCTAGATCACTACTCTGGGAGCGGCCCCATTTTGTGTTGAACATTGTATGTTGGAGGCTGGTCTGCTCCTAGTGCCCCGTGCCTCTAGTTCCCTCCCCCAAGCGCCCCTGGGGATAGTGTGGTTATAACGCCAAAAAAAGCCCACAAGACAGGAAAAAACTCCTGATCTGGTGGGCGGTTCCTACACAGGTTTGGCGGTGCAGGAGCATGCGGTCCCGCACCGCCAAACTCAGAATAAGCACCATAATAATATAATTGTGAATATATATAAAATTGTAGCAATAATACATATACTATTCCCACTCCAATCTCTGCAACAGTTGGGAAATCTTTGGACAAACAAGGGCTAAAATTGACTATTCCCACTCCAGTCAGTGCAACAGTATGGAAAGCGTTGCAGTGACTAGAGTGGGAACAGCAGATTTTACCCCTCCGCAACCCAACAATAGGAAAAGTGTTGGTTTCAGGAGGGGTAAAATTTACTATTCCCGCTCCACTTCACTCTGTGCAACAGTCGGGAAAGTGTTGGATTGCAGAGGGGTAAAATTTACTATTCCCACTCTAGTCAGCGCAACAGTAGGGAAAGGGATGGACTCAGGAGGGGTATCAATTTACTATTCCCACTCCAGCCTGTGCAACAGTAGGGGAAACTGTGTGATTGCAGAGGGGTATCATTTTCTATTCCCACTGTAGTATGTGCAACAGTAGAGAAAGCGTTGAATAGGGGAGGTGTAAAATTTACTATTCCCACTCCAGTCTGCAACAGTAGAGAGAGTAGTTCAGTTCAAATAAATAAAATATTTGAACTACATTAAACAAATATAAATATTTAAATTTAAAATATATATATATATATATATATATAATTTTAAAAATTAAAAAATTACATTACAATTTTTAATAAATATTTTAAATAAACAAAAAATTCAAATACCACGCTATATTTTCACAATTATAACAAACAGGATATTTGCAAATAAAAAGAACATAACAATTAACACATAACAAATAACATTTTTTAAACAAAAGCTATTTTTACGTTTATTACTTAAGTTCCTACCCAATACACCTAAAATATATCTTGAAATGTTACACAATTATTATTCAATTAAACAATAGTAGTTAAGTGATGAAAAAATTTGATTTAATTAACTTCAAACCCTTTATCCCTAGAAACCCAAACATGCACACCTAATATATATATTTAAAATATCTTAATTACATAATTATCAATTAAAACAATAAACTAATAATAAATACATTATATTTAATGAACTTCCCACTCTTTACCTGTACAAACCCAACCTGCACCTCATAGACGACTTTAAAAATGTCCTAATTTCACAATTATCACAATAAATTATCAATTAAATAATTCATAACAATTATTAAAATGTAATTCCTTCGCAAACTTTAGCCCTACAAAAACCAAACCAAAAACAATAAAAAATTAAATAAGACAATTTACATAAATAAATCAATTAAATAACTCATAATTAAAAATCATTAAATTATTATAATTCAAATACTTCCAACCCTATACCCCTACCAACACCACAACCTTCACCTATGATGCATCCCTGTTAATCCCTGCACTATGTGGCAGGCACCTTGAGGTGCCGGTCACGCAGCGCAGGGATTAACAGGGGGCACCATAGGTGCCCCATTCTGCCCCCAACCGGAGGCCACAAGGAGAAGGGGCCCTGCTAGGGGCCCCCAAACTCGCTTCTGATAGGCTTTCCATGTCGGAAAGCCGGGCATGGAAAGCCTGTCGGAAACTGAGCATCGTAATCCCTACGGGGGAAACGCCGTCCATAGGGATTACGGGCTGGTCTCCAAATGGCCGGACTCCTTAAGCCCGTTGGAATCAAGCTGGAATGACCGTCCGGTTTCAATTCCGACCGCCTAGATTGTAATTAGGCGGCTGAAATTGAAACTGCGATGAGGGTCAGAAAGTCTCCGACCTGCAGTTGGAGGCCTGCCAGGCCTCATCGGAAAAAGGCCCTAAGTGTGCTGCAATTGTTACTCAAGTATGAAATCAAACTGTTACAAATGAAACCAGAATTGTGAACATCACATATTTCTTTCATTATGATAATAGCCCCTATCTAGCATTACAATATTCACTATAGCAAGAGCATAATGGTGTTATCCCTCTGCCTTTTGTGCCTGTTTAGGAAAATCCCCATACCTTTGCACAGCTGACTGTGATTTCTTCAGCTATGGAAGCTTCTATAAGTGCCCTTGTTCTCTGATTAAAAATATGCACACTTTTTGTGTAAAGTTGTGCTTGGATTCCTTCAGGATATTGCTTTCAGGCCTGCAGAGCTACGTAGGCCACCCGCTGGTTCATTGTGTGTGTAATGATAGATCAGGGACATAGGACTATGGGCAAACCACTTGCTGTGAATATTGTTTTCACAGATTTTGCCAAATCCATCGGGTGCAGAGATCGGAGTGGATCTCCCCCATACGCACCCTGAATTCTTCGTCATACTGTGCCCAGGCATATCCCCCATATAAGAGCTGTGCTTGCGTAAAACATCTGTGAGAAAGCGCCTCTTTTGACATGGTTAGCCTACCACTTTTTGCCAGGAAAATTATGTGGTTTGAATTAGAATACACAGGGTCCCTGCCTACCAGGTCCCCTGTGCCAGTGCTTCTTCCCTAAAAGCTTTCCACAATTGGCCCTTCAGGCCCTCTGTAAGTCCCCAGTAACTGGTACCAGGGGACCAAGGGCATTGGGACTGAAGAGGGTCCCATAGGGACCCCTCACCTAGGCCATGCAGACTGCCACTGTAGCATTCACGACCTGGTGCAGACAAAAATGACAAAGTCGACATGGCACACTGCCTGTGTGCCATGCCAACTAGCACTGCCTAAGGTATAAGTAAGTCACCTCTCTCGTAAGCCTTAAAGCCCTAAAGCTGGGTGCATTATTTCATAGGTGTGGACATATCTGCATGAGCAGATAATCCCCTATAATATTTAAGTCTATTCTTAGATACTGTAAGTGCCAGGGAAGCCAAAGAGAGTACATGGGCTAGAAACTCGACAACTCAAGTTCACCAGCACCATGATGGCTTCTCTGAACCCAGGAGTGTTTGGTACCGTTAGAAATGGGGGTCTCTAGTTGGCAATGGCTGGCCACTGTCCAAGTAGGGACCCTTCTTCCTAAGTCAGAGTGAGAGGGCTACCCTCTTTAATACCCCTGCTCAACCCTGTGGTAACGTAGCACGAGCAGGTAGGCTTATCTCAGAGGCAGTGTGTGAAGCATTTATGACCATACACAGTAACACAGTGAGGAACACTACAAAGGGACACCACACAAGTAGTTATAAAAAATAAGTATCTTTATATAAAGGCAGATTTATCACAAGACCAATAACTGTAAAAGCCACAATACTTGTCAAAAATAGGATAGCTGTTGAAGGACAGTCAAAAATAGTTCAAAGGTTGCAAGAATAAGGTTCAAATTCAAAGCAGGGGTCTCTGCGCCCCTTTCTCGTTCAGAGGTTGCAAAAATAAGGTTCAAATTCAAAGCAGGGGTCTCTGCGCCCCTTTCTCGTTCAGAGGTTGCAAAAATAAGGTTCAAATCCAAAGCAGTGGTCTCTGCGACCCTTTCTCTCACAAAGTACCTGAATTCAGTAGCAAAACCAACAAAATGTCGCAAAGAAGTGGTAGCGATGATTTTCCTCACGCGAGGCCGGCGATGCGTTAAATCCTTGCCGCAAGGGAGGATGATGCGCCGATCTGCTGATGCGTGCGGAGACGATGCGACCAACTTCTGCACGCTAGGCCGCCGATGCGATGACTTTCTTGCCGCGAGGGAGAAGTCGATGCGACGAGCCTGTTGCGTTGTGCGATAGTGTTGCGATGCGAAGAAATGGCGCTCCGCGAGGGAGCGACGAAATCCGGTGCGATGCGATGTCTTGAAGCGATGATTTCTTTAGGGGTTGCGAGCGCTCGGCGACAGCAGCGCGATGATTTTTCCAGCACGTCTCGGCTGCAGCGGCTCGCAAAGAGGCGTTAGCGATGGTTTCGTGTTGCGAGCACTCAGCGGCAGCAGCGTGATGATTTTTCCAGCGCTCTCGGCTGCAGCGGCTCGCAAAGGGGCGTTAGCGTCGATTTCCAGCACTCTTTTCTCTGAAGCAAACTAGAGGCCCTGGAACTCACAGGAGCCTCATCAGCAGATAGCAATCCTCACAGGGAGGAAGCAGGAGGTTGGTGGTGGAGTCTGATGTGCCTGAGACTCCAGCAGGAGGCTAGCTCTTTTCCTAGCCCTTGGGTAATTGCTGTAACAAAAATAAAAGTTCTCTCAAAAGTCCTTTTCTCTCTTCTTCAAGGTCCAGTGGTCACTGCTGCAGGCCAGTGCAAGAAACAACACACAAGCACAGGGACAGTCACTTCCTGCAGATTCCTCGAGTGGCACGGACAGAGTTTCCTCTCCAGATCCAAAAGCAATACAAATTGGAGGGGTTTGAGCACAGATATATATACCCCAAAAGTCTTTGTTCTCAGAAGCTACAAGTCACTGAACCTAGCCAGAACCAGTTCTGCTCAGGCCTGGAGCACTTTGTTTACCAGGCTGCATCCTTCCTTTCAGAAAGAGGGGTCTGCTAGCAGACACACAGTAGGAGGTGGAGCCAGCATTTACCTTGCCAGGCACAGCCCTATTCAGGTCAAGGAGCCACCCCTCCCCACACTCTAAATGCAGATCTCTCTATTCAACCCAGGTCTGACTCAGCCTGCCCTGCCCCTCTAAAACCAGACAGCCAATACACATAACAGCAGAGCACACTGGAAGGCTTAGGCAAGAAAATACCTACTTTCTAAAAGTGGTATTTTCAAACACAGAATATAAAAATAAACTTCACTAAAAGATGTATTTTAATATTCTGAGCTCAGGCATACTAAATTCGTTTTTCTACCATGTTCCTGGGGTCAGTTAGGACTATAGAATGTAATAGTCAAACTGCCCATTCTAGCCTATGAGGAACAGGTAGCCTTACAGTAGTGAAAAACGAAATGGGGCATAATTCACTACCAGGACATGCTACACACACCAAGGCATGTCCTACCTTACACATACAATGCACCCTACCATAGGGTGACTTACATGGTGCCAAGGGAAGGTTCAGGGGCTGGGAAGTGGGTGCACTTCACAGCCAAGATGGCAGTTCTGGACTGCACACAGACACTGCAGTGGCAGGTCTGAGAGACACTTTACAAGCTGTTTCTGTGGGTGGCACACATCAGTGCTGCAGGCCCACCAGCAGCATTTGGTTTACCAGCCCTGGGCACACATAGGCCACACTACTAGGGACTAACAGGTAAACCAAATAAGCCAATCAGGGATATACCAATTCACATAGACATATTTACAAAGGGAGAGCATATGCACTTTAGCACTGAACAGCAGTGGTAAAGTGCCCAGAGTCATAAAACCAACAAAAACAGGTCAGCAAAAATCCAGGAGGCAGGCAAAAAGTTTAGGGGTGACCCTGCAAAAGGGCCATTTCCAACACAACCCCCTTCCAGCCAAAACGCAGGGTAGACCAATCACTACTTTGATGGGCTTCCCTGCTTCGGGCGATAGAACACGGAACTGGCCCGCAACTGCAGGGGCATATGCCAGCTCTACTCCAATCTGAACCCTGGTGGATCCCTCTGTCCACACTCCCAGGGTTCACTGAGATAACCAATGGGGAACTCTTCCCCTCACCTGTGGACACCACCTGTGCAGCATCTAACCTTAACTGGCCCCCAGGTGTGTCCCAACAGATAAACAACAAGTCCCAGTAGTCACTGACAGTAGTCAGTGATGAACTCTAAGCCCTATACCTCTCAGGGCTCTCAAACTTTTGTGGCATCAGAGAGTGAGGGGCAGTAACCCCAGGTGTCTAGCACCTTTTGTCCACTCTCCCTCCTGTCAGGTCAGGCAACGCGTCCTGACACTGACCCACCAGCCCTGGGCCTGTACCCAATGGCGGGGCCAGCGACTGGGGTGGGCTCCCCCACACCCGGTCCTTCTCTTTGGGGCTCGGTACCCTCCCACCTGGAGCGGTACCCCCTTCCAGAATTGTCAGGGCACCTGAGGCAGGTGTCCTGCATAATTCGCCCACCAGTTCAGGGGTTCTATCCTGCAACTGGTATCCCAGCATAGGGTCTGTACCCTTAGACTGGGCGGAGGTCAGGGGTGAGGCTGCCCTCTCCCCGCCCCCTTTACTGGGGCCCGGCACCCTCCCACCTGGAGAGGTGCCTCCATAACACAAACCGGGAGGGGCACTGTTAGCAGTTGCCCCTTCCTCCAGGTCAGGGGGACACCCTGAACCTGGCCCTCCAACCCAGGGTCTGTACCCTTAGACTGGGCGGAGGTCAGGGGTGAGGCTGCCCTCTCCCCACCCCTTTACTGGGGCCCGGCACCCTCCCACCTGGAGAGGTGCCTCCATAACACAAACCGGGAGGGGCACTGTTAGCAGTTGCCCCTTCCTCCAGGTCAGGGGGACACCCTGAACCTGGCCCTCCAACCCAGGGTCTGTACCCTTAGGCTGGACCTGTGCCTTGCAACCCAGGACTTCTGGGGAGTACACCAATTCCCCCAAGGAAAACACACTCCTCTAGAGTTGTGCGACAGTCTGCCTGGCACACCAGGACTTCCTGGGGAGCACACAGGCCCCCCTCAAGGAAAACACACCTCTCCACCAGTTCAGGGCTTGGACCCTGCAACTGATCTACCAACCTGAAAAAACCCTTAGGTGGCACCGGGGTCAGAGGCGAGGACTCCCTCCCTCTGCACCCCCTTCCAGCATACTGCACCCTCCCACCTGGAGTGGTGCTCTTAGAAAAAAAATGGCCGGGACACTGCTTACAGTTGTCCCTCCCTCCAGGTCAGACAACACCTGGACCTGACTTACCATCCCAGGGACCAACCCCTGTGGTTGAACAACTGCCTGGCCAACCAGGACTGAAGTGGTGTCACCATGGTCACTCCTAGGGGGCTCAGCCCTTCTGACTGGCCCCTGACCCACTGGCTCTCCCACTGGGGACTCCTTCCCCCTTTCATCCCTCAGACTGGACTTCCGTACCCTCCCCTAGGAGTGGCACTGCCAGGCACAAGAACTGATGGAGGCCTGACTACAGTCACTCCCAGCTCACCTAACACTGGGGTACCCCCACAATGGACGGTCCATCCAGACAGACTAGGCTCCCCACCTGGTGTTCCCTCATGGAACCATCCAGTCCTGGGGACTGAGGCTGGGGCACTTCGGGACCTATCCCAGTCTCACTCCTGCTCCCACGAGACAGGATGTGAGGCCCTACAACCTCCTCACAACAAGGGGACCCAGCTGTAACACTCCTAACCTTTCCCAGCACTCTGGGTTGGAAAACTTCTGAACCACTTCTCTTAGGGTCATTCCCTAATGCCTCTACAGGGCCTCTGGTACTCACCCAGAGGTCTGCCTCCTGTGCAAGTTCCCTAGGATCAGAGAACTCGCAATCTGACAGGGGTTGGTTTAGCTCTGGAAAACAGGAACTCACAATATGCTCTCCCACAATTGGATTACACAGCTCCACACAGGTGCTAACCTTTACCTCACAATCCAGTGCCTCACACACGTACCCCACACCACTCTCCTGAAATGGGCGAGACATTAACTGACTGTCTCTATCACTCAACCCACACTCTTCTGGGCGGTCCTCACACTCATACACCAGGACTTCAACCACGGGGGAACCCCTCTCCCTGCACCTCTCATCCAGAGTCGGTAGAGTGTCCCTCCCTTCACTAGGACTATGGGCCCCTGCGCTAGTTCCCCAATCCACCTCAGGGACACTGCACACCAATGGCGCTACCTCAGGTCCTTAAATCCCCTGGTGTAGATCAACCCCCTCCTTCAAGTCAGGTGCCACATCTCTGGGTGGGTGTACTACACTGTCATCACTATATACTTCAATTTTGCTGCCACCACTGGACCCCACCCTCTCTGGGGAATCCAGACAATTAAAACTGCGCTCCAGGGGTAACCTACCCTCTTGAGCTAACTTCTCCTTTTCTGCTATCTGCGCCTCCAGCTGGGCAATCTCTATTTGGAGCCTCTCCAATTCCAGCTGGTACTCCCTCTCCCTCTGTCTGCCCAACTCCTCTGGGGACCATGAAGGGGATTGGGTGCTACCCTGTGCACTAGATCAAGCAAGGGACTCCCTACCTATGGGACCTTCCCGCCCGTCCACCAACTCCTCTGGGGACCCTGAGGGGAATCTGGCACTACCATAGGCACTAGACTCATCAAGGAACTCCCCACCTATGAGATATTCCATAACACTTTCTTCCTCCTCCTCAGACTCTCCAGAGCCACCCTCAGACCAACTACCCTCTTGGTAGGTGTACTGGGACTCCAAGAATCTCCATCTGTCTTGTTGCCAAAGTCTCAGGGATGTCTGCAGGGACAGCTGAGTCTCCTTCCTACTCACTGCTAAGCCCCTCTCCTCACAGAACCCCCTTAGCTCCTCTAGACTGTAGGTCAACAGATCATCTATATAAAAGGTAGGTCTCATTTCAGCAAGACCCATTGTAGCAATATCTGGCAATATCAATAATAAAAAAATAGGCTTGCCCGTTGTAACAATCACGGGCAATATCAATAACAGATAGAAGAAAACTTCTCAAGAAAATGTATGCGGGTAAAAAATCACCGGCAATATCAATCACAATATAGAATCCAAAAACTTTCAAAAATGTATGCGGGTACTATCACTGGCAATATCAATAAAAAATAGGCTTGCCCATTGTAACAATCACGGGCAATATCAATAACAATAGAGGATCCAAAAACTCTCAAAAATGTATGCAGGTACTATCACCGGCAATATCAATAAAAAATAGGCTTGCCCATTGTAACAATCACGGGCAATATTAATAAAAGATAGAAGAAAACTTCTCAAGAAAATGTATGCGGGTAAAAAATCACCGGCAATATCAATCACAATATAGGATCCAAAAACTCTCAAAAATGTATGCGGGTACTAACACCGGCAATATCAATAAAACATAGGCTTGCCCATTGTAACAATCACGGGCAATATCAATCAAAAATAGAATTTAAAAAACTTCAAAAATGTATGCGGTACGTTATGGTCTGCACTCACTAGTAGTGTAAACTATAATTATTGTATGCGATCATAAATGCAAGTCCAGATCCTCACCGCTGACCACCAATGTTAGAAATGGGGGTCTCTAGTTGGCAATGGCTGGCTGGCCACTGTCCAAGTAGGGACCCTTCTTCCTAAGTCAGAGTGAGAGGGCTACCCTCTTTAATACCCCTGCTCAACCCTGTGGTAACGTAGCACGAGCAGGTAGGCTTATCTCAGAGGCAGTGTGTGAAGCATTTATGACCATACACAGTAACACAGTGAGGAACACTACAAAGGGACACCACACAAGTAGTTATAAAAAATAACTATCTTTATATAAAGGCAGTTTTATCACAAGACCAATAACTGTAAAAGCCACAATACTTGTCAAAAATAGGATAGCTGTTGAAGGACTGTCAAAAATAGTTCAAAGGTTGCAAGAATAAGGTTCAAATTCAAAGCAGGGGTCTCTGCGCCCCTTTCTCGTTCAGAGGTTGCAAAAATAAGGTTCAAATTCAAAGCAGGGGTCTCTGCGCCCCTTTCTCGTTCAGAGGTTGCAAAAATAAGGTTCAAATCCAAAGCAGTGGTCTCTGCGACCCTTTCTCTCACAAAGTACCTGAATTCAGTAGCAAAACCAACAAAATGTCGCAAAGAAGTGGTAGCGATGATTTTCCTCACGCGAGGCCGGCGATGCGTTAAATCCTTGCCGCAAGGGAGGATGATGCGCCGATCTGCTGATGCGTGCGGAGACGATGCGACCAACTTCTGCACGCTAGGCCACCGATGCGATGACTTTCTTGCCGCGAGGGAGAAGTCGATGCGACGAGCCTGTTGCGTTGTGCGATGATGTTGCGATGCGAAGAAATGGCGCTCCGCGAGGGAGCGACGAAATCCGGTGCGATGCGATGTCTTGAAGCGATGATTTCTTTAGGGGTTGCGAGCGCTCGGCGACAGCAGCGCGATGATTTTTCCAGCACGTCTCGGCTGCAGCGGCTCGCAAAGAGGCGTTAGCGATGATTTCGTGTTGCGAGCACTCAGCGGCAGCAGCGCGATGATTTTTCCAGCGCTCTTGGCTGCAGCGGCTCGCAAAGGGGCGTTAGCGTCGATTTCCAGCACTCTTTTCTCTGAAGCAAACTAGAGGCCCTGGAACTCACAGGAGCCTCATCAGCAGATAGCAATCCTCGCAGAGAGGAAGCAGGAGGTTGGTGGTGGAGTCTGATGTGCCTGAGACTCCAGCAGGAGGCTAGCTCTTTTCCTAGCCCTTGGGTAATTGCTGTAACAAAAATAAAAGTTCTCTCAAAAGTCCTTTTCTCTCTTCTTCAAGGTCCAGTGGTCACTGCTGCAGGCCAGTGCAAGAAACAACACACAAGCACAGGGACAGTCACTTCCTGCAGATTCCTCGAGTGACACGGACAGAGTTTCCTCTCCAGATCCAAAAGCAATACAAATTGGAGGGGTTTGAGCACAGATATTTATACCCCAAAAGTCTTTGTTCTCAGAAGCTACAAGTCACTGAACCTAGCCAGAACCAGTTCTGCTCAGGCCTGGAGCACTTTGTTTACCAGGCTGCATCCTTCCTTTCAGAAAGAGGGGGTCTGCTAGCAGACACACAGTAGGAGGTGGAGCCAGCATTCACCTTGCCAGGCACAGCCCTATTCAGGTCAAGGAGGCACCCCTCCCCACACTCTAAATGCAGATCTCTCTATTCAACCCAGGTCTGACTCAGCCTGCCCTGCCCCTCTAAAACCAGACAGCCAATACACAACAGCAGAGCACACTGGAAGGCTTAGGCAAGAAAATACCTACTTTCTAAAAGTGGTATTTTCAAACACAGAATATAAAAATAAACTTCACTAAAAGATGTATTTTAATATTCTGAGCTCAGGCATACTAAATTCGTTTTTCTACCATGTTCCTGGGGTCAGTTAGGACTATAGAATGTAATAGTCAAACTGCCCATTCTAGCCTATGAGGAACAGGTAGCCTTACAGTAGTGAAAAACGAAATGGGGCATAATTCACTACCAGGACATGCTACACACACCAAGGCATGTCCTACCTTACACATACAATGCACCCTACCATAGGGGTGACTTACATGGTGCCAAGGGAAGGTTCAGGGGCTGGGAAGTGGGTGCACTTCATAGCCAAGATGGCAGTTCTGGACTGCACACAGACACTGCAGTGGCAGGTCTGAGACACACTTTACAAGCTGCTTCTGTGGGTGGCACACATCAGTGCTGCAGGCCCACAAGCAGCATTTGGTTTACCAGCCCTGGGCACACATAGGCCACACTACTAGGGACTAACAGGTAAACCAAATAAGCCAATCAGGGATATACCAATTCACATAGACATATTTACAAAGGGAGAGCATATGCACTTTAGCACTGAACAGCAGTGGTAAAGTGCCCAGAGTCATAAAACCAACAAAAACAGGTCAGCAAAAATCCAGGAGGCAGGCAAAAAGTTTAGGGGTGACCCTGCAAAAAGGGCCATTTCCAACAGGTACCATACTACTCCTCTTAATAAACACACACTGAGGCCAATGTGTGATTTATTAAAACATCTACTCAGAGGTGCCCACTGAAAACCTACCAAAGGTGGTGTGGTCACAGACTGGCTTTAGGCAGCCTGCCACCACCAGAAATGTTTCTGGACCCCTGGGTCGAGAGCCCCCTCTCTCTGGGACCAGAAACAAAGCACGTCCTGGGCGGAGGTGTCACACCTCCTCCCCCAGGATGGGAACAGTGCTAGAGAGGGAAGCTTCAAAGGCCTTCCCCATTCTAATCCAACCCCCAACCTCTTCTGCTAGCAGCAGATGGCAGTCCCCGGTTTACACCCCCACTTTGGGCCGGAAAACCGACGGAAAAAATAGGAAGAATAGGTGTGCCCACCTCTGCCAACTCCACCCCTAAGGTGAAGGAAGCGAGGTGAAGCATATCTTTCAGTCTCTGCCATCTGGAAGATGGGGGGTGGGGGGAGGAGACTCCTCCAGGGCTAGGACTATGCCCCCTCCCGCAGGAGGGTGGCATCATTGAGGGTGTAGACAATCAATCAGGGAATTGTAAGCGCGCTACTCACCCGTGAGGGTCTCAAGGCGCTGAGGGGGGGGTCCGCAGATCTGTTTAGCCGAAGAGCCAGGTCTTGAGGGTCTTCCTGAAGGTGTTCAGGGAGGGGGCGCATCTGATGTCTGCCGGTAGCTCGTTCCAGGTCTTGGCTGCAATGTGAGAGAAGGATCTTCCGCCTGCTCTGGCTCTGTGGATGCGCGGGGTTCGGCCAGTGCGAGGTTGGAAGATCGGAGGTTTCTTTTGGGTACGTGGAAGTTGATTCTGTCGTTGAGGTATTTGGGTCCGTTGTTGTGTAGGCCAGTGTTTCCCAAACTTTTGACTCCTGAGGACCCCCAGTAAGTCACTACTGGAAGCTGGGGACCCCCAAGCAATTTGTACTATTTAAATTTCAAACATTAAAACAGTAATTCGCGAAAAATACACAAACAAGTGCACACCAAACAAATACTCTAATAGCTAAAGATTTTATTATTTTATATTGAACAAATTTGCAAAAATCTAAAGATTTTAATGGGAAGGTTAGTGATGCACCTCTGCGACTAACTTTCCAATGTTTGCTTTTATTTCGCGGTACGAGGCTCCTGCCAGGGCCGTACTGGAAACCCAAAACACCCCTGGCAAATGTTGTCAGACCAGTCCCTGTATGGTGCGCACCAAGTCCAGCGAGTGAGCCTGACCACTACAAAGGGAGCTTTGGGGGCTCTCCCTCCCAAAAATTAGGGGAAAATGGTGCATTCCACACACATTTGTCATTATATATTGAATTGTATTATCTTTTAAAGCATAGTAAATGATGACCTTACTGTGTACCAGGATACAATGATCTTTGTTGGGGTTCTTCAATGATTCCCTCACTATCACCCTCCAACAGTACCTCTTATCTCTCCATAGCCCCTCTGCCACATGTATTGCATTTGTTTTATAGCATCTCTCATACCAGTGTAGGGCAGAGACAATGAATCATACATGTGTAAATCAGTGTATAGAAAATGTTACATAAGGCAAAGGGGACTTCAAGGTGTAGGATTCACATGTCATCTATACTGGTAGGCATTTTTTAAGAGTGCTTGGTCTGCAGAAGCACAAACTCAGAATTCAGAACATAGCACAGTGGTTGGCATTGACGTTAATAATAAGAATTTATTTCTACCCAAGTAAACCTTTATTAGCAACATCAGGATAATGAAAGACTGAGAGAAAACATAACTTACTAACTTGTACCATGCAGTTTGAATGCAGCTCTTTGATGGCAGCTCATAGCTCACTGTGCTAGTTTACGATTGTAATTTATGAACTGCACAGTAACAACAGAAGCTCTGTGACAAAAGCAGTAACCCATTGAGCTATGCACATAAAATATTTTTTTAATGCATGGTACACGTTCTTTGCAGCAGGCATATTAAACCTCTGCGCTTCCTTAGAGGAGTCAAAGCTGCCACTGGACAAAACTCCCATCTCTCTCCAGCAGCTACATTAATCACCGGAGTTATCTTAACACTTTAATTGTTGCTTTGAAAACTGCTGATTATACAAGGAACTTTGCAGTGCTTTTAAAACTGCTGCCTGCGGACCCCCTGGGAATGGGTCACGGACCCCTAGGGGTCCACGGACCCCAGTTTGGGAACCACTGGTGTAGGCATTTGTAGGCGTGAGTGAGGATTTTGAAAGTGACTCTTTTCTCCACGGGGAGCCAGTGGAGACTTCGTAGGTGTTGGCTGATGTGTTCGTGTCGGGGGATGCCGAGGACGAGTCTGGCGGCGGTGTTCTGTATTGTTTGTAGTTTGCGGAGTAGGGATTTCTTGATGCCGGCGTAGAGTGCGTTTCCATAGTCCAGTCTGCTGGTGATGAGTGAGTGGGTGACTGTCTTCCTTGACTCAGGGGGGATCCACTTGAAGGTCTTGCGGAGGATGCGGAGGGTGTTGAAGCAGCTGGAGGTGACGGCGTTGACGTATCGGTTCATGGTGAGTGATGAGTCGAGTACGATGCCGAGGTTCTTGGCGTGGTCTGAGGGGGTATGTGGCCTTCCGAGGGCAGTCGGCCACCAGGTGCTGTCCCATGCAGAAGGGGTGGTACCGAGGACGAGGACTTCTGTATTCTCGGCGTTGAGCTTCAGGCAGCTGTTGGTCATCCAGACTGCGACGTCTTGCATTCCTTTCTGGAAGTTGAGTTTGGCAGTGGTGGGGTCTTTGGTGAGTGAGAGGATGAGCTGGGTGTCGTCGGCGTAGGATACGATGTTGAGGCCGTGTTGTCGGACGATGGCTGCGAGGGGGGCCATGTAGATGTTGAAGAGGGTGGGGCTCAGTGATGAACCCTGTGGGACTCCGCAGGTGATTTTCGTGGGGTCGGAGAGGAAGGGTGGGAGTCTGATCCTTTGGCTTCTTCCAGTGAGGAATGATCGGATCCAGTCCAGGGCTGTTCCTTGTATGCCTGCGTCGTGTAGTCTGGCGAGTAGCGTGCGGTGGGAGACGGTGTCGAAGGCCGCTGATAGGTCGAGTAGGATGAGGGCTGCGGAATGGCCTTGGTCCAGGAGGGTGCGGATGTCGTCTGTGGCGGCGAGTAGGGCGGTCTCTGTGCTGTGGTTGCTTCGGAATCCGGATTGGGACGGGTCAAGGACGGCGTGCTCGTCAATGAATCGTGTCAGTTTCCTGTTGACTGTTTTCTCTGCAACTTTGGCTGCGAAGTGGAGGAGCGAGATGGGCCGATAGATCTTGAGGTCGGTGGGGTCAGCTGTGGGCTTCTTCAGCAGGGGTCTGACTTCTGCGCACTTCCAGTCGTCTGGGAAGGTGCCTGTTTTGAAGGTGGTGTTGATGGTGCGTTGTAGTTCGGGTGCGATGGCAGACGCGGCTCTGTGGTAGATGTGAGGGGGGCAGGGGTCGGTGGGGGCCCCCGAGTGGATGCTTTTCATGGTCGAGGCGGTGTCTTCGGCCGTGATCGGTGTCCAGTTGGAGATGGTGGGCTGGCTGGTGTGTCTGGGGGGCGGGGGGCCATCTGTGGCGCCTGGTGGATGGTCGATGAAGTTGTCGTAGAGGTTTTTGATCTTGAGGTGGAAATAGGTTCCAAGCTTGTCACAGAGGTCTTGGGATGGGGTGATGTCTGTGGCTTCGCTGCGTGGGTTGGTGAATTCTTGAATGACACTGAAAAGTTCCTTGGAGTTGGCCAGGATTTTGTTGTAGCTGAAGTTCCTCTTGGTGGCTCTGATCTGGTTGTGGTAGTCCGTCATGGCGTCCTTGTAGGTGGTGTGGTTTTCGTTTGTCTTGATGTTTCTCCAGTTCTTCTGCAGGTGCGTCTGGCTTCTTGGAGAGCGGTGGTGAACCAGGCGGCTTTCCTGGGGCGTTGTCTGTTGGGGTTGCGTAGCGGGGCGAGCTCGTCTGCGCAGTTGGAGATCCAGGTGTGGAGTTCTCTGGCTGCGTCGTTTGCGTTGGGTGCCCAGGTGTGGTTGTCTCGGGTGAGGGTGGAGTTAAGTTGCTCGTCGGTAACCTTGCTCCAGTTCCTTCGAGGTGGGCGTGGGGCTGGTTTGGGTTTGTTGATGGTGAAGTGTACGCAGTGGTGGTCGGTCCTTGGCGGCTGCGTTGTGTGGCTGAATTGGATGCTGTTTCCTGCCGCGAAGATGGGGTCGAGGGTGTGTCCTGCTCTGTGGGTCGGTGTGTTGACGAGTTGTTGAAGTCCAATGCTGGCGAGGTTGTCACGAAGGATAGTGGAGTAGACAGTCCAGGTAACGTGCCCATTGCCCTACCTGTTACTCCCTTAAGACGCCCCTAAATCTAGTATTTAGGTGGCTCCTCCAGTCCCTGAAACTAGTTTCTGTAATCTAAGAAAAAGAAGGACAAAGAAGATGCTGTGCAGAGAAGACTGTCAATACCCACCAACTTGGCTCCAGCCCTACTGGCCTGTCTCCAGCCCTTGAAGAAACGACGCCTGTCCTGCAGTCAGCGACCTCCACCAGCCCTGGAAAGACTGCTTGCCTTTGAAGGAGGCCAGAACTCCAGAGGACAGCGACTCGGTCCACAAGAAAGAAATACAAAGGACTCTGGTGCCCTCCGGATCCACAATCCCTGACCACTCAGCACCTGATGCCTGTGTCCAGGTGGCCAACCGATCCAGAAAATGTTCCCCAGCAATACTGTTTTCAAGTCCAGCGATGGCTGACCACTCCTGGACTCCACGACGAGGCCTGCAGTGTGAATCCAAATGCTCCCCTCGACTGTGACCAACTCTGGTAAGAGAAACCTGACGTCAAAGGAAAAACCTGTACCCAAAGCCCCTTGGCCTTGAGGAGCTCGACCAACGGTTTCCCTATGACCTACAACATCCCAACTTACCTCTCCTGTCACTGGTTTTCTTTGTGCAGACTCCAGTTCGTCAACTGCAGCCTGTTTTCCAAACAGGGTTTCTCCAATAAATTGCATTGGGCACCCGACTGGGTGTTTGCACCCTTCACCCGGCCACATCCGTGCCGCTGGTGGTGTAATATTGGTGCTGCCTTGTGGCCCCCCGTGCTTGCCTAAAAACTCCAAAGTTTGAGCCATGCAGACGGTTTATTTACCTGCAAGCAGTGTGTCTTCAAACACCCCTAGTCTCTAATTGGGTAACATTGGGCCTGATCTTCAAATTTGACCCCTGCACCCGGCTGCCCCTGTGCCGCTGGTGGTGCAGTGTTTGTCCTTAGATGAACCTTGCCCTCTGCTCACCCTGCAACTCGAAGACTGGATTTGGAAGTTGGTAACTTACCTGTGAAACCCCATTTTTATTTTCTTCCATAGGTTAACATTGCAAAGACTGAAAATTGTCCACTTGAAACTGAAAATAATTCCTATTTAAAAACGTACTTACCTTTTTGCAAAGATCTTTGTCTTAAAATAAATCTTGAAAGAAGCTTATGTTTTCAAATTGGTGTGGATCTCCTTTTTGAGTCGTGTTTCATTTATTGGTCATTGTGTGCACAACAAATATCTTATACTCTATGTTAGGCCTAAGGCTGCTCGCCCACACTACCACAAATAGAGCACTTTGGGTTTGCATTGAGCCCTGTACACTTCTGTGGGGATCTCAGGACTCTATGCACAGTATAAACACCAAGTGGTATACCATATACAGAGCCAGCTTCCTACAACACCCATGTATTTAAACAGGGCCACACTCTGCTCTGGATATTTATCGAAATATACACTATCGAAAATCAAAAATGCTGCAGTTCAGTGTTATATTGCCATGGGAACCCTAGGCCGTTTGGACAGTTCATATTCTTCTTCTTTAAACCCTTCTTTAGCGCTCAGCTCCATATGCAACAGCTTAAACATTTTGACATATACTCCCTGCCAGATCTTTTCTGTTGTGGACAACATATGGTGTGCCCCCAGTGGTTTTGTCAACCCCATGTATGGCAACTTTTTTTCCCCCAACTCCTTGCTTTCCTTGAACCCCGCTATTTTGACCTTACCTTTCTATCCCTCATCACAATCTGTTCCACAGCATCAATTCCTGTGTTCTTAGCCTTGTCCCCTTGCTGTTCTCCTGCTGACGTCCCTGTCAGTGTACGAGATCCTCCGTCCCTTTGTGCAGCCTCCTTTTGTATCCGACCTTCAGTCCTCCGTGCCTAACCCAGTGTCCTTAACATAGCAGTTCATCTGTAGACATAGTTCACTCCTTTCCATTCCCAGCCTCCACCCCAATTGACAACATAACCGGGCCGACAAAGTGGCCCTTACATCCTTACCTGGCATTAAAGTCAGTGACCGCTCCGTAGTCTGCTGCATTGCCAGTAGAAGCCGCCTGCCCGCCAACCTGGTGTCAGTGGATCTGGATGGTACTGTGTCTTAAGCCTGTAAAACACTATGTGGACACTGATTAACAAACCCAGCCCCCATCACCCAAAGACCTTCGTGCCCCTTGCTGTCACCACCTCTGCTATGCCTTATCGAACACATCACTGCCCAAGACCTCACCCTCCTCCAGGCTATCCTCCTCATAGTCTAAGTCCACCCAACCAACCAATTCATCTGCCCCCGCCCACTCAGCACGTGTTGGTACTGCCACCAGATATTGCACATTATACACCCCCTCGGGTTAAATGTTTACCTTCTCCTGAGGGGGGCAGTCATCAGCCCTCCCAAGTCCTCTATAGTTGTGGGCCGTTTTGACCTGTATGTCCTTCTTCCCGAAGATGCTCTGCGCATGTCCTCCGATGGACCTGACGAGAGTCCTCACTGGACCCTGTGTCAGAATACACCAGGTCCCACAACACCGTCTGGCTGACCGCTCTGTGACATACCTTCACTTCTCTGTGTTGTTGGGCTGCACTGTGCCCTCCATAATCTGCTGCTCGCAGATGTCCTTAAAACTGTAAGAAAGAGGAAAGGTCCGGTGTGTATACCCCTTGCTGACCTACATTCCTCCCAGTCTATTCTGTCTCTCCACTGACTTCCATCCTTCTGCTATCCCACCTCAGAGCCCTAGACGCCGCACCCAAGATGCCTACCAGCCCGCTAGAGGCAGAATGTGAAAGCTGAACCGCTAAACTCTTATGCCCTAGCTACGCCTATGTGCTGTCCTCCCTGCGCCTGTGCCCCCCTTGACCTCTGTGGGAATACACCCTTTAGGGTCCATTACTTTGCTCTTCCTGCTGCCCTAGACTAGTAGCTGCCCATGGTTAATGCTCCATTTCCTCCTGGCCTTCATCCTTTTTCCACTTCAACCTTGCAACTGCTGCACCCAGCATTGGCCCTGCAGATGGGCACCTGGCCAAGGTCTTGCTTCAGGCCCCTTGATCTCCCTCTGCTCCCTTTCCCCGCAGCATCTCCCCTCCCCACCCCCAAGTCACCTCCACTGGCTGTTGTACCTGCAGACCTTGCAGAACCCTTTCCAGCCATTCTTGCATCTTCAGAGATGTAACCTCCAACCACGGCTCTTCACCTCCTACTTTCCCTTTTCAGATATCCCAATCCTCTTGGGAAGACCATTTCACTACCTCACATCTCTCATCTGACATCACTACAACCGGTGCCTAAAACAAGGATCACCTGTTCCCCTCCTGCTGCTTGGTTCTGAATCACTATAAATCAAAGGAGGGAAAGGAAGCAGATATAATAGGTCCAGGACCTAAGCTCCTAAATGGACAATCTAGCCCAAAAGGAAAGTGCAGTTCCTCATGGGGGTGGATGATAAGGATGTCAGAAGGAACGGGCTGGTAGACCAGAGGTATTTGGGGGGCGATGGGAGCCCAAGTGATCAGATCTGAATGCCCCCACACACCCAGAAGGGTGTCATGCTTCATCATTGGGCTGCCCCTCGTTGGGCGGTCGCTGCAATGCCCGATGAGGCTCTTCAGTGATTGTTTTTTAGCAGAGATTTATTGATCTTTGGCATATTGATGAATGCAAGTTGGGGGGGGTACAAGTGTAGGGTAGTGTAAGTGACTGTACGTCTGAAAAATTGGATCAATACTTGGCAGACATAGGTTTAGCCTCTCCTGAGGAGTTTGGGGGAAAAGGCTAACCATTGGATCAAGAGTAGGGTTTCCCAAATGTCTCAGGGTGGGGGTGAGCAAAAGAAAGGGTTTGCTATTCCCCCACTGGAAAGATGTGGAAAAGTCTAAGGAAAAAAGGTAAAGAGTCTTCTAAAGTCCCACAGAAACCTGTTCAGGAGGGTGGGGTCAGAGGCACTTCACAATCCAAGGGTGGGTACCAGGGTAAGAACTGGGATTCCAAAAAGGCTTGATGTTTCAATTGTAATGCCAATGGACACCTAACTGGGGGCTGTTCCTGTCTCAAAAAGGCTTCCACTAGTGCACCCCTAGTTACCACTGGGGTGGTGAGTTTCCTGATGGGATCCTTGGTGTGCACTGACCAGGTCAGAGAGCACAGTGAAGCTATCTTAATCTCAGAGGGTGGGGTGGATGCAACTGCCCTGGCTGTCTGGCGTGGTGGACCTGCGGCTGGCGCTCAATGTCGCAGAGGCCCAGCTGCAGGTCCACCACTCCAGAGAGAGGATCTGGGCTTCTAAATCCATTACCTGTACCAGTTGGCGTGTCTCCTTTCCCCTTACATATCCCTTAATCAGACCCCTCATGCTGGGTTAATGTAGACAACAGCCACATATCAATGGGGCTAGAGTAGAAGCACTGAGGGATACAGGTGCAAGTGTCACCATGACGACTAAAAAATCCTGGTATCCCCAGAGCAGTATTCGGCTGGACAAACATAACCAGTCACCAATGCTGGTAACCATACTAAAGTTCACCCATGGCTATGGTATCCTTAAAGTGGGGCGGGGTTACTGGCCAAAAGAAGGTGGTTGTGTCCTCTGCCATCCCACAACAGTGTCTGCTAGAGAGTGATTTGGAGCCCTCAGCATGGGCTGAGGTAGAGCTAAGATACCATGCAGCAATGCTAGGAATACCTGAATGGGTGTGTGCAAAAAAAAGAGCACAGAGCAAAGCCCAGGGAGAAAAAGAGGAGTTGGAGCCTGTACTACAGACAAAGAACTTGTCCCACCCAAGAGCCTGAGGCATCAAGCTGCCTCACAGGAAAAGGAAGATGTCAGTGGATCCCACAAAACCTATTGGGAGGAGGGGCACCTGTATATTGAGGCCAGATATCCTAAACTTGGTGCCTCTAGGAGTGGTGGAGTCTCAGCAATACAGAGAGTTCTTACTCTTGTTGGCCCATGACATCCCCTTAACTGGGCATCTTGGTCAGGCAAAGACTGAGTAGGCTAGTTGCCCACTTCTACTGATACTGCCCAAGCAAGTCCCAGAAAGTGAAGGAGTTTTGCAAATCCTGTGTTACCTGTCAAGTGAGTGGCAAAACAGCTAACCACCAAAGGCCCCCTTAATTCCACTTCCAGTGGTAGGGGTTCCCTTAGAAGGTGAAACATCAGGAAACAGATTTATACTGTTGGTAGTGGATAATACCACCAGGTATCCTGAAGCAATTCCTCTTAGCGCTGTTACTCCTCCTGCTGGTGCCAGGGCCCTAATCATTTTCTTTACTACAGTGGGATTTCCTAAGGAGATGGTGTCAGACAGATTTAGTAACTTCATTATCCGGCTACCTAAAAGCCATGTGGGCTGTGTTTGAGGTGACATACAAGTTTACCACCCCATATCACCCACAAACCAATGGTCTAGCTGAGCGATTCAACAAGACCATGAAAGGTATGATCATGGGACTCCCTGAAGAACTCAGGAGATGGGATGTCCTTTTGCCATGCCCGATTTTCACCTACAGAGAAGTGCTTCAGAAAGGAATGGGATTTAGTCCCGTTGAGCTTCTGTTTGGTCATCCTGTGAGGGGACCACTAAGTCTAGCGAAGGCTGGGAGAGAGATCTCAAAGAGCCCAAGCTAGATATTGTGGACCATGGCCTACATCAGATGACCCTTATGTCACCCTTTTTGAAGCTATCTTGGTATATCATTACCCGCGATAGCTCCCTTGCTTTTACTTTGTCATGGGGACCACTTTAATAAAAAGTCTCCTTGGTACTCCTTAGGCTATTTTTGATCACCTAGACACCACCCTACACTTACACCCACTCACTTGCATTTATCAATATGGCTAAGATCAAAAGATCTCTGCTAAAGAGCCCCCCACTGAGGGGCCTGCCGGGCATTGCAGCATCGGACCGATGAGGAGCAGCCCAACGATAAAGCATGACACCCTTCTGGGTGTGAGATGGCATTCAGATCTGATCACTTGGATCCCCCCAAATCCCTCTGGTAGACCCGCCAGTTCCTTCTGACAGCCTTATCACCCCACCCCCCTCCGCCTATTAGGAACTGTGCCCTTGTTTTGTGCTAGTTTGCCTGTGAATTACCTCAGCCTGCTTTCTGCTGCGGCCACACCACGCTGCCGGTCTCAGTCTTTGTTCACTACCCTGGGAAAGACGCCTCGGCGCCTGGGCCTTCTCACAATGTCTTATGCCCTTCCCCCACGTGCCCTTCATTATGCTAGCTATCTGCTTCCCTGTGGGCCGCGAGTCCAAGTGGGGAAGCATTTTGCGCTACACATCCATTGACAGTTATGCAGCTTATTGTCTGCGGTCCTACCTCATCTTGACCTCACTGACATCTCCCTGATTTAAGGGCCCCTCTCTGAATCCACAAGTGGCCCCAGCCACCAACCTGGGCCACATGATGTCCACTGGCTCTGCCTTGGGGTGGGGTGCACGCCAATAGTGCAGCAGCTACCTCACCCGAAACGTGCCTTGCCAACTCCTGCACTTTTCTTCTGCCATGAAGTCGGAAGAGGTCATGTGACAGACTATAGTCAAACAAATGTGTATTAATAATCAACAATAAATAACACCAAGTTCAGTTCAGCTGTCAATCAATAAATCTTCAAAAAAAGAAATGTGGATTGCATTTTCTCAAACTGGAAGGAAAAACACTGGGTGAAGGGAGAGCAAGGGTCTGTCCTGTATTTCAAAAGGTAGCTCTTTCACTCGGAAGGAATCACTGGTCAAAGGAGGCTTGAGCACATCTGTGGAAGACTATGGGACTGATAAGAAAAGAAGAGTGGGACCAATGTCACGGGTAACCATTTAAACCACACATCACTGATGATAACATCAAGGTGGGCTGTGTTGGAGGCTCTCAAAATTGGAGACTAACCTTCAGTGATAGATTATTAACTACAGTAAGTGTCATAAGATGTGGGCATTTCCAAGTAGGCCCCCGTTACACGAATCAAAAGCAGAGACACAAAATCCAACAGTGTGTATGGAAAATGTTTATGAAAGAGGAGGCTTGAGACTAACACTTTGTCAGATGAAGCTGATCATCAGCATGTAAGAACTCAACAAAAGTTCAGCCTGTTGCAACCAGGATTGTGACCCTAGGGTTGCCCAGTCTCCCATGCTTGCTGAGGGAACATCACCCAAGAGGATCAAGAATTCTCACCTGGAACACAACCTTCTACCTCACCTAAGACCAGTGAACTCTGTGAGGTTCAGAAGACAGCTAGGAGGTAGCAAGGTCTAGAAGTCCAGATGCAAGAGTCTGAGAGGCAGAGTGTAAGATTAGAGTGCATCGGGACCACTGCACCGATCGTACTACCTGTCCGCGTGAGAGATATGACCCCTGTATTAGAAAAGGGGGGCAATGAAATTTAAGGGCCTTCACGCTATAACAATGCTTCAGAGACTATAGGGCTGCCTTAAATGTGAGAGACAACCACTGCACAACAAGAGTGAGCAATTGGAACTTAAGGACCGTTGCACTGGTGCAACAATGTGGAAATAATAGGGCTGTACCTGTGACCCCCAAGCGGGTTGTCTCCTTAGGTGAGTAATAACCCCTGTATTGGCCCTTGAATCCATGGGGATTCAAGGGCCATCGCCTTGGTACACTGTTGCTGGAGAAGACATGTTTGTCACCCTAGGCAGTAATGTGACCAGAATTAGGACCTCTCCTCGAGTGTGTGAAAGCGACCTCAGATTTGCAAGAGGAGGCCTTGAACACCAGCGTGGGTCCAGACTCGCACCGTAAGTGCAACTGCTACAATAACTTTGTAAAGACTGACATGCCCAAAATCTGCATCAGAACCCAAAGGAACTTACCGTCAACTCTGAGGAGCAGCGTGAAGATCCAAGTCCTGAGATGGTTGCAAATAGGCAGCTATTCCTTGGCAGCATCAGTCACTGAAGATTTGTAAGCCAGACTACCAAATGTTTCTGGGGCTGCCGCTAGGTCTCCCATAGAGTGGGTAAGATCAAACTTTGCAGGGCACAGCCCATGGGTGGCAGCTGCTTTAACTTTAGCACTACGGGCACTAGGACACATTGTCCTTATCCAGGTAACTGTGGGACTTTAAAGCATCATATTCTTTTTTTGATACCCAAGTTCTCAGATTTCGGCATTTCCCACAAACAATTCTACAAGACTCCATAAAATGCATTAGAGATATAAACATAGTAAATATATCATCATCAATATCATTACACATTCAACCCATGATGCGTCCACCACCCCCTCCATATGTTATACTTTCAGTGGCATGACTGGGCCTCGTAGATCAGCTTCTCATAGCGGGCACACCAGCCACCCCCCTTCTCCACCCCACCAATGAGGGGCGATTCCAGTGACTTCCAGTTACGGACGATATCTTGTTTGGCCAACAATGTGGCCATGCCGATAAAATTTCTCTCCAGTCTCAGTCCCCCAACCTCCTCCAAGAGGCACAGCAGGGCTGTCCTCAGGGGATTAAGTGATGGAAGTTCACAATGACATACAAGTGCAGGAGGAACATCATATTAAATAAGGCTACCCGCCCCATAGCGCATAGGAGGCCCCTTTTCCAGAGGCCCCTAGTCAAGTTCATAATGGGCTGAAAATTAAGAGGCCAGGCCAGGCTTGGGAGGTGGAGAATATAGTTATCTAAATATCTGAAGGAGAGGCAGCGTATCGTGATAGCAGGGCACCAAGAATGTCCTCCAGTGTTTTCCTTAACCGGTACCAACAGCGACTTGTTTATCCGCAGACCAGAGGCTTCACAATATAGGTGTAGTATTTAGAGGCATCTGGGGCCAGAAGGCTGCGGGTCATCCAGAAACAATAGGATGTCATCCGCATACAGAGCTATGCGCTCTTCAGGATCCTCCCCTTAAAGCCATCCCCGAATTTGGGCTTTACATCTGATAACACGTGCCAAGAGTTCGATTACTAGGGCAAATATTAGAGACAGGGGTCAGCCTTGGTGGCAGCCTCTAAGAACTGGGAAGAGCGGGCATAGGACTCCGTTTACCTGGACATGGGATGCAGGGGCATTGTATGGCAGGCTGATGTGTCTGCGGAAGTCCCAAAACACGCATGCTTCAGCAAAGCTTCCAAGAAGGTCCATGCAACAGTGTCAAAGGCCTTTTCAAAGTCAATTAGGAGTAAGGCCAGGGAGCCGCTCAACCGGCACTGCTGGGACAGGGCGAGTTGTACCCTCCGTATGCAACAACGGGTGCTCATGCCAGGCATGAACCAACATTTCGTCTGGGTGGATTAGGTAACTCAGTGTGTGACTTAATGTATTCACTAGGACCTTCGCAAACACGTTTATGAGAGAGAGAGGCATATAAGAGGAGCAATGTTCTGCGGGCTGGTTGGCCTTGGAAATCACGTTAGTGGCAGTGTCCAGGTCGGGGGGGGATGATCCACGCTCTGCCGCCTCAGTATAGAGGGCCAGTAGGTGAGTCGAGCAAATCAATCAGGATTCGTAGAGCACGGCTGCATCACCCGTGAGGGTCTCGAGGTCTGGAACCCATTTTATGCACTGCTGACATGTAAGTGTAAAGTTGCTGTGAGAGGTTCCAAAATCTCCAAGCATCTCATAGGCCAATTGAGTCGGCCCACAATGTAAGTTGGGATGAGTGCGCAATTCAGCCTGGCTGACGGGCCTTGGAAATATCCAGACTGGGGTCTGGGACCGCGTTAAAATCACCCGCCCCCCCATCAGGTAGTCCCTGGGGAGGGGGCACCACAAGGTCCTGGAGTGCCTGTAGTGTCCAGTGCAACATCTGTGGGGGAACATAGGCCGATATGAAGTTCTGGTGTCTAGTCTCTAGAGGGCCCTCCATCTCTATGTACCTCCCCTGTGGGTTGATGTATGAGGGCACCGCCATTGGGAAGGCATTGAGCAGCAGGATAGCGACCCCTTGTGAACCTCTGAAGAAGCCAGCATGAAAACTTGGTCATAGCCAAACCTGACGAGGAAGGGACAGTGGGAGCCTAAAGGATGCGTTTCTTGGAGCATGACCACATCCAGGCGAAACCGCTTTATATAGAGAAGTACCATCGATCTCTTATCGGTCGAAGAGATAGTTTACAATCCAGGAAATTATCATAACCAGTTGGGGCGGGACTGGAAAGTGGTAGGCTGGATCCTCTCCCCACGAGAAGCCTCCTGTTCCACATGGGGATAGACTCAGTGGAGCCGTAGAGCATGTGGTGTGTGAGTGCACGCAGTGGATGAAGTTTGTTGTAGGTGCTGCAAAAGAAAGTCAGAACAATAAAGCAGAACAGTAACCATCCCACCCAACAGCCCTCCACCACATACTTCCAGCCCTGAAGCATCTGTCGCCCAACATTCAAACATAAAGAAACTAGTAGGGTGTCTCAGGATCCTTCTGAGGCTCCCGGTTGCCCAATGGAAAGTTCACGCTAGCTGACAGCAATTTCTGATTATCACACTAAAACAAAAGAACGTAAGAACACAGGAAAACACTCCCTCCACCCCACTCCACATTAAACAAGCATTGGCATAGCCAATAGGTCTCGCCTTTGGGACCGTATAAGTGTTTAGCCATGCAACACTTGATGTTGTTGCACCAAGGATATTGTGCTGCATAACTAAATACTTATAAGGTCCCAAAGGCGAGACCTATTGGCTATGCCAATGCTTGTTGTTTTGAGAATCTGGTCACCCTACTTTAGGGCGGTGCGACTGGTGCAGCCGCTCCTAAAGTTGATTTTGGTGGGGGGGCTGTGTTTGCAAATAATTTTAGGTTTAAAAGCCCATGAACTTCCTTGTGCATCAGGTAGTTTTCAAGCAACAATAAAAATATCAAGATAACTCTGGTAATTCATGTTCCTACTAGTGAGAGTTCAGAAGTCTGTCTATTATTCATTTGGCTCATCGTAAAGTAGCACGGTGGGTTAATGATAGGGTGACCAGATCTTGAGAACCAAAAACCTGGACATTTTGGAAAAATAGAAGGACTACAGTTTTTCATCCACGAAATGGTGCAGAATGACAGCTCTCATCAACATAGGATCACAGAAGATGCATTAAGAAAATAAAAAAACATGTAAATTCTACAACCAACATCATACCTATTAATTAAATTGCTCACTTATAACAGCTGCTAACTAGCATAGCTTTAGAACAACCAAAAAAGTCTCTCTCACTGTTTTCAGTCGAGCCCCTCTAAAAACCGGGACATGAGCCAAAATTGCAGAAATCTGCCGGGACAGCTGGTGAAAAACCAGGACTGTCCGGCAAATCCTAGACGTCTGGTCACCCTAGTTAATGAGCCTGCTGCAAAGAACGGGTACCATGCAGATCTCATAACTGAGTGAGTGAACTATGAAACTATAAAAATATATTAATGTACATCAGAGAGAGGCTATGGAGAGATGAGGTGCACTGTTGGAGAGTGGTAATGAGGAAATTCATGAAGAAGGACGATATGGGGGAGGCGAGCGCCAAAAAACAGTCGTAAAACCCACCAACAGCGCTTGAGACGGCCCTGGCTGGGAGTCTTAGCCCCCACCGAAGTTCTGGTCTAGCGGCGCCCCCTGGCGCCAGGAGCACGTTTTAAAGTGCAATACTCGAAGCAGGGTGATTATACCAAAGACAACAATCTTCATGGAACTAAAGCCGTAGCAAAACTGTAGGGCATGTTAGCGATGGAAGCAAACCTAGAGTTACCTTCTGGCTCATCACGCACATTTTTAGGAGCAATGATCTGCCGTTTTGCTTGCTTACCTCCTTCAGAACGTGATCGTAGGCCCGCCCTAAAGGAGGGGAGTTTAGGAGGTTGAACGCACGCCCATAGGTCTCAGGGAGAAGGGAAGTCGCACATGTTGATCGTATCGTAAAGCAGCGACCACTACTAGTGTTCCACCCTTACCCCGCGTACTGTGGGTGCAACCAACCTCTTCTGGTACGCTGACGTCGCGTGTTGGCGTCACTGTTTTTTATTTTCTGTGGCGGGACGCTCAGGGTTCTAATGGCGGGAGTATGTGGCCGAGGTGCACTTATTGTGCTGGAAGGCGTGGATCGTGCTGGCAAGAGTACCCAGTGCCGCCGGCTGGTAGAGGCGCTGGTTTCTGCGGGAGGGACCGCTGAGTTAGTGCGATTTCCAGGTGAGGAGGAGCCTCCCGCCTAGATTGCTGCTCCCCAAATAGACATATCACTTAATGGTTTAAAGGAGTGAAAGCCAGAATGCGATATTTTCGGCAATAATGTGAACCAACCTTCAAGTCAAGTTTGATTTTATTTGATTAAGACCTCTTCTGAGGTCAACAAAAGAATAACAAGCAAAAGCGCGCCTCGCGCGGCAGCAGGGGGGCCTGCGATTCCCTTGCGGGGGCCAGCGGCGATAATTGATACCATATGGCGCTGCCGCTCGCTCCCGCAAGGCAATCGCCACACGTGCACGCGTTGCCATTGAAGGCAATGGAACGCGTGCACGTTTTTGGGGAAAAAAGGGAACCGATGGCTAAAGGTCTCCTCCTAAGCAGCGCATGCGCGCTGCGTAGGCGAGACCTAAAAAGATGATATGCAATACAGCCTTAGAGTAGTTCACAGCGTCTGCAGCAATGGTTGGCTATCCATGACCGGGTCATTCTGCACCTCACCGCCTGCCAGGGTTCAAGTGAGTGGCTCAGGATCACTGTCTTGAGTATGAAAGAGAGTGGGGGTGCCGGAGAGCGACGCCTCTGGGTCCAGAGCTCCCAGTGCACTCCTAGCACGAGATGGGCTCAATAACCCTCGTCTCCTATGCTGGTTTGGTCAGCCCCTCCTTGAGGGGGTTCTCTTTCTCCAGCGTACCTGAGAGGGGGGCTCACGGAGACCCAGTTGTCCTCATGTTTGCTGCCTCCCAAACTCTGGTGGGCCGCAGTGCCTGTTACGCCTTCGACCACTCCCATGCTTGTTGTGGAGCGACAAAGAAATAGGTGGAGAAGTTGAAAATTACTTTCAGACAGGCCGAGAATAGGAGCATATATTAGATCTGACGGGCCCGGAGTTTCTGTTTAACATCCTTAAACAAGCATCTGCGCTGTTGGATCGCCCAGGTGCATCTGGGAAGTTCATGAGCTTGGTGTTGCAACGCAGATCTTGCCGATATGAGCCTCCTGGAAGAGGACATCCCGATCCTGGTGGTTGAAGATGCAGCCTATCATGAGGCGAGAAAACCCCTGGGGGCGGCCGCTTAGCTAGGGCCCGATGCGCCCTCTCCTGCACGAAACTAAGATCAATCAATCAAGGGTTTGTAAAGCGCAACTACCGAAAGGGTCCCAAGGCGCTGGGGGGCTCCAACGTTGTTACAGTGCTTTGTCAAAGAGCCAGGTCTCGAGTCCCATCATGAACTTGGCGAGTGAAGGTGTCTGTCGGAGGTGGAGAGGGAGGGTGTTCCATGCCATGGCCTCAAGGAAGGAGAAGGAGGGTCCTCCTGTTCTGGTCTTCTTGATGCAGGGTTCCATCACAAGAGAGAGAGCTGGGCTGAGCGGAGGGATCTTTGGGGTGCGTGGAACGAGAGGCAGTGGTTCATGTAGGCTGATCCGGTGTTGTGGAGGGCTTTGTGGGTGAGGCGCTTGAAGGTGATTCTCTTCTCGACAGGGAGCCAGTGTAGTGTCCGTAGGTGTTGGCTGATGTGGCAGTGGAGCGGTAGGTTGAGGACTAGTCTGGCAGCGGTGTTCTGGAGTTTGCGGGTGAGGTTCTTGTTTATCCCAGCATAGAGTGCATTGCCATAGTCCAGTCTGCTGCTGATGAGAGCGTAGGCGACTGTTTTCCTGTGTTCGAGGGGAATCCATTTGAAGGTCTTATGGAGGAGGCGGATGGAGCGGGAGCAGGAAGAGGTGACATTGTTGATCTGGCGGTCCATTTTGAGTTCGGAGTCCAGGATAATTCAGAGGTTGCATGCATGGTCCGTGGGGTGGGGGGGGCGGGCGTGTGGGTTCCTGAGGGCGGGTGGCCACCAGGTGTCGTTCCAGGCGTCCGGTGCACGCCCATGAGTACTACAGTTTTGTCCCTGTTTAGTTGTAGGCAGCAGTTCTTCATCCACTTGGCGACTGCTTCCATTCCTTCTTGAAATTTGTGTTGGAGAGGTTGAGTTCGTTGGATAGGGAGAGGATGAGTTGGGTGTCGTCGGCGTACAATACAATGTTGAGTCCGTATGATCTGACGATTAATGCGAGCGGGGCTATGTAGATGTTGAACAGGGTGGAGCAGATGGAGGATCCTTGCGGGACTCCGCAGGTGGTCGCTGTGGGTTCTAAGGGGAAAGAAGGGAGTCTGACCAGCTGTGTTCTGCCAGAGAGGAATGAGCGGATCCAGTCGAGGGCCTTGTTCCAGATACCTGCGTCGTGGAGTCTGCGGGCTAGGGTGCGGCGTGAGACTGTCGAAGGCAGCGGAGAGGTCCAGGAGGATGAGGGCCACAGTCTCTCCTCTGTCGAGGAGGGAGCGGATGTCGTGGCGATAAGGGTGGATTCAGTGCTGTGATTCTTTCTGAAGCCTGATTGGGAGGAGTCGAGGATGCTATTTTCTTATATGAAGGAGGCGTGTTGACTGTTGACAGCTTTTTCCATGACTTTCACCGGGTAAGGGAGTAAGGAGATCGTTCTGTAGTTCTTGAGGTCGGTGGGGTCCGCCGAGGGTTTTTTCAGGAGAGGGTTGATCTCTGCGTGTTTCCAGTCGTCGGGGAAGGAGGTCTCGAGGGAGCGGTTGAGGATTCGAAGGTCGGGGCGATGATGTCTGCGGCTCTGTGGTATATGTGGTGGGGGGTCCGTGGCGGCCCCGGAGTGAGTTGACTTCATAGTCTTCAGGATGCCTTCAATGCTTCGGCCGGTCCAGCTGTCAGGTGTCGGCTGCGTGTTGTAGTGGACGGTGGGTTCCACGTGGAGGTTGTCATCGAAGTGGTCGTAGATGGCCTGATTTTGAGATGGAAGAAGGCGCAGTCTGTCGCAGAGGTCCTTGGAGGGTGGGATGTCAGTAGTCTCACTGTTGGGTGGGGCGAACTCTTTGGTGATGCCGAATAGTTCCCTGCTGTTGTGTGTGTGGGTGGTGATTCTGTCCTGGAATGCTTTCTTCCTTGAGTATCTGATGAGTTTGTGGTGGGCGGTGGTGGCGGCTTTGAAGCTGTCTGCTGTAGTTTTGGAGTTCCTCCATAGCTTTGAGGCGTCTACAGGTTTGTCTGGATTCTCACAGTTCGGTGGAGAACAATCTGGCTTTCTTGGCATGAGGGTTGGAAGTTTTCTTGAGGGGGCGATGGTGTTGGCGCAGTTGGTGATCCAGTTGTGTAGGGCACGTGCTGCGGTGGTAGGGTCGTCATCTGTAGCGGTGGGAGCGGAGCTGCCGAGGGAGGTGGTGAGCTGGTTGTCGGAGATCTTGTTCCAGTTCCTGCGCTGGAGAGGACGTTTGCGGGTGATGTTAGTCTTGACGGTGAACTTGACTCAGCGATGGTCCGTCCACGGGAGTTTGGAGGTGTGGCTGAAGGTGACGAGTTTCCTGCTTTGAAGATGGGGTCGAGGGTGTGTCCCGTTGAGTGCGTTGGTTCTAGTACAATCTGTTTGAGTCCGATGTTGCGGAGGTTGTCCAGGAGGGAGGCGGAGTTGGGGTCTTGGAGGTTGTCGAGGTGAAAGTTGAGGTGAGGTCTCCCAGCAGGGTGTAGTCTGTGGAGGTGATGGCTTGCGGGGTGATAATGTTGGTGATGAAGTCAGAGAAAGGTGCGCAGGGATAGGGGGGGGGGTCTGTAGAGGAGGGTGGTGGACAGGTTGGTCTGTATCTTGAAATGGAGGTGTTCCATCAGGTCTGTGGGCCCATCGGTGTAGGTGCTCAAAAGAAGGTTGAACTTGTGGGCGAAGGTGATGCCTCCACCTGGGAATTTGGGGTGGTCCTTCCATGTGATCTTGTACCCTTCGGGGATGGCGATCACGATGCCCGATCCCAAGGCGTCGTTCATCCAGGTTCCAGTGAGGAAGGCGACGTCAGTGGTGGTTCTGTCGAGGAGGTCCCTGATTTCCGTAGCGTGTGTGAAGGGAGCGGACGTTGAGGAGGATGCATTGCAGGGATTGGGGAGCGATGGCGTTGTTGCTGGAGGGTCCAGGTCCTGGGTCTCGGCGAAGGAGTGGCGGCAGGTGAAGTGTCCGTGGGTGTCGAGAGATGAATAGAGTTTGCAGTTGTTGTTCTTGCTGACGTTGAGTGCGTAGACAGCCGAGGAGCTGTAGCACTGGCGGGTCGGAGGACTAGGGTTCCTGGCGCTGGTCGCGGATGGGCTTGCCTTTGGCACGCAAGCGACGTGCCCACAGCGCGGCCGCACAACGGCCTCCATTAAGTAGGAGTCGGGGGAGGGCGGGTCAGCTGGGAGGCGGGAGTGGGAACACACGGGAGGGGGAGGGGCCACAGCGGCGGGAAGGAGGCAAGGGATAAAAAAGGAAATAAAGGAGGTTAAAAATGAAGGAAGTAAAAAGGAAAAAAGGAAAAAGGGCAGGAACAGAGAGGGCCAAAAAGGCAGCAGGGAAGCCAGAAAGAGCAGGCTAGATACGAGGCAGAGCGAGGCACAGGCCTCAAAAAGAGATCAGTGGAGGATGCAGTTAGCAGAGGCACTCACGATGGAGCTGCGCGCCGGAAGAGCAATAGCCTGACCAGAGGGTCAGGGGTCTTGCTCCCCTTGCTCCCATAAGAGACAGCTTATCAGATGGGACACAAGAATGGGACCATTCCTCCAGAAAGCAGTCTGTCCCGGAGGCCTCAACCCAGTCTGGGAACCCAATGATGCACAGATTGTTTCTCAGGAAATTGCTTTCAGCACCCTCTGCTCGTTCTTCCAGGGTAGCCATTGTGGAGAGCAACTTGGAGACCTGGAGTTTAAGGGTGGTCACTTCATCTTCAACCGTGGAGACCCTGGCCGCAGCCTCAGTCACCCTGTCTGCTACTTTGCGAATATCTTGGCACAGGAGGGAGACATCCACCCGGACCTCATCCACTTTTGTCTCTACTGCTCCCCTGGAGCTTTGAATTGCTTTGGAGGATGATGGGCATGTCTTTCTTGTGATCGATGGGGAAGGTGCTCTGAGGTCCACTGGATATCTACAGTAGGTTCGATGTACCGGTCCATTCTGGTTTGGGACAGCTTTGGTGGCTTGTCACGCCCCATCTCCAACTACAGAGCCACATTCGCCAGGGGGGGGGGTATAGGGACACCCAAACTGGCCCGCTTGCTCCAGGGCTCCAGAAAAGGCCGAAGCGAGGTGGATCACAGAGAATTGTTGCCGGGGTGCAAGGCCCCAAGTAGGTAAAGTGCAAGATTCAGGATTCGGCAGTTCCCCACACTCATCCAGACGCCACAGAGCGATTGAGGTGGGCGGTCTACGACCTCTTACTCAATCAAGGATTTATAAAGTGCGGCAGATCCCCTGTGAGGCACTGGAGTTGCTTAACTGCTTCATGGTGATCTGTACATTGAAAGAAGAGAAGGGTACGAAGTTCCTTGGTGGTTTATTGTCCACTTTTTATATGTACTCTAGGTAGTGAGGAGGAGGGGGAATTCCTCCTGTCGGAACTGAGGCCCTCACACACCCAGCAAGCTAGGTGTCATGCTTCATCATATGGGTCTGCTCCTCGTCGGGCCGGCGCTGCAATGCCCGACGGGCTCCCATAAAGGGGCTCTTTGTCGGAGATCTTCTGTTCCTTGCCGTATAGGTGCCGTGAGTGTGAGGGACCTAAGTGAGTGTAGATGTAGGAAGTGAATGTTTTAAAATAGGTAAGGGGGATCCTCTGTAGTAACTTTTAATCTGAGAGGGACCCAACCCAACTAAAAGATACACTGAACCAGCCAGGACTGGAGTCCTTTCCCGAATTGCCCGAGCGATGGGGGGAGTCGGGAGGTGCAGGGGAAGGTCGTTCCAAGCTTTGGCCACCAGGTTTGAGAAGGAGCATCCTCCGCTGTTAACTCGGCTGATCTGGGGGGGGGGGAAGAGGGCGTTGTCTGCGAGGACGGGGGAAGCAAATCGCAGGTGTCTGGTCAGTTGGTGGAAGGGTATACTTTTGTTGATGTATGCTGGTCCTTCGTTGTGCAGGGCTTTGTATGAGTGGGTCAGCATCTTGAACTGGAATTTCTTCTGGATCAGGAGCCAGTGCAGCTTCCTGAGGTGGGGTGTGATGTGGTTCCGTCTGGGGAGATCGAGGATGAGTCTTGCCACCGAGTTTGGTATTGTCTGTTGTCTCTTCAGGAGATGTGCAGTGACTCCTATGTAGAGTGTGTTCCCGTCGTCCAGCCTGCTGGTGACGAGGGCCTGCATGACGATACTTCGGGTGTTGACTGGGAGCCAACTGAAGATCTTACGGAGCATGTGTAGGGTATTGAAGCAAGCGGATGAGACTGTGTTTACCTGATTCTTCGTAGATAGCTTGCTGTTCAAAATGATGCTTAGGGTGCAGGAGGGGTCTATCTGTCAGGGCGGGGAAGGGCCAAGTTAAGCAGGCCACCATGCATCGGTCCATGGTGAGGTGCTGTTCCCAAAGACGAGGACTTCTCTCTTGTCCGTGCTGAGCTTGGGTCAGTTGTCCTTCAGTTCATCATACATCTGTGGAAGTTGGCTCTGGTAATGGAGGGGTCTTCTGACAGCTAGAGGGTGATCTGGGTGTCGTTGTCATAGGAGATGATTTTGAGTCCATGTAATCAGACGGTGTTGGCCAGGGGGTCATGTGCATGTTGAAGAGGGTGGGTCTGAGGGACAATCCATGTGGAATGCTGCAGATCTTCTCGGATTCTGAGGTGAATGGTGGGAGAAGGAATCAGAGTTCTTCTGTGCGAGGTGATCCATTTGAGGGGGGTCTCAATGCGAATGATTCACAGCAGAGCCTTCTTCCCTTCCCTGACCTGACAGTGACCAATGCGTCGCCTCTGGGTTGGCCATCTGTGAGAGGTAGAGATCAGTGACCTCGGGGGGGGGGGTAGTCCCAGCCCCACATCAACCTTCTGGAGCTGAGGGCAATACGCTTGGCGGATGAACTCAGCAGTCAGCGCCTAGCAGATCACAAGTGGCAATTATACCTGGAGGCAGGGCAGGTTCTTTTACACGAATGGGGAGAACCGTGGCTCGATCTGTTTGCCACCACCAAGAATGAGCAATGTAAGCACTTCTGCAGACTGGTGTTTCCAAGGCATCTCTCACTCAGGAACGCGTTCCACCTTAAGTGGAATATGGGACTCCTCTATGTCTTCCTGGCGATACCACTCCTGCCTCACGTTCGCAAGAATATTAGGACCAACTGGGTCCAGGTTATCCAAGAGGATCCAGATTGGGCACAGAGAGTATGGTATCCAGAATTCCTGGGCTTGAGTAGCTGCGCCCTCGGGAGGACCTGCTATTGCAGTAGCAGGGCTGGGCTCTCTCCCAAGGCATTCGCTAAATGCATGTCCATGCATGAAGATTGAGCGGTGACAGCTGGACAAGTTTGATCTTACTCTAGAGGTGGTTGATATCCTCTCACTGAATTCTGATGTGGTGGAGTCTGTTGATCAATATGCAATGGGAGACTGTGTTGAAGGCGGCTGATAAGTCCATGAAGATGAGGGCTGCCGTTTTGCAGCGGTCCGGGAGTGTTTTGAGGTCGTCGGTGGTTTCGATGAGGGCGGTCTCGGTGCTGTGGTTGATCCGGCATACGGATTGATAGAAGTCCAGGAGATTGTTGTGTTCTAGGTGTTTGGCGAGTTGCTGGCTGAATGCCTTCGAGAATATTTGCAGGAAAGGGGAGCAGGAAGATGGGCCGGTAGATCTTCAGTTCTGCTTTGCTGGGTCAGCGGATGGTTTTTTCAGTAGGGGCCGCACTTCAGCATGTTTCCAGTCTTCAGGGAAGGATGCCGAGGTGATGAAGGTGTTCAGGACTTTCTTGAGCTCGTAGCCAATCGTCTTGCTCCAGAGGTTGAAGGTGGGGTGGAGACAGTGGTCTATGGGTGAACCCGAGTGCACAGAGTTCATAATGGAGATTGTGGATTGAATTGTGAGAGGCTCCCAATTGGTGAGCAGGTGTTGGGGGTTTGCGTTTGTGGTTGTGAGCAGGCTGATGCCGTCAGCGGAAGGGAGTTAGGGTTTTGAAGTTTTTGTAGTTGACAGATCTTGTTGTAGAAGAAGATAGTCAGGGTGTCACACAGTTCTAGGGAAGGGGTGGTGTCGTTCTCGGTGGCTGCAGGGTTGGAGAACTCCACAATGGCGAAGAGCTCCTTGCTGTGGTTTGTGCTGGCTTCTATGTGGTCTGCTAGAGCGTTCTTCTTTGTTTCTTTCAGGAGGGGGTGGTACTGTTTTGTGCTGTCTTAAAGGTGGTATGTCTCTTTGCTGGTGCGCCACTTCCTTTCTACTTGCCGGCAGTTGCATTTGGTGGATTTCAGCTCTGTGATGAACCAGCTGGCTCTTCTGGCAAGTCATCTGGATTTGGCTGGTTTGGCAGGGGCAACTGTGTCGACGCATTTTATGATCCACTTGGAGAAGTTCTTCACAGTCTGTTCTGGGTCTGGGAGGTGAGAGTTGAGAGCATTGTTCCACTGTTCTTCTGATATCTTTTTCCAGTTTCTGCGCATGGTGTTGGGGGCATGGTGCCAGTGTTGGTAAGTCTTGAGATGGTGAAGTAGATGCTGTAGTGGTTGGCCCAGCTGAGCTAAGAGACATGGTTATACTGGACTAGGTCTGTGGACCTGAAAATGGGGTAGAGCGTGTGTCCTGCGATGTGGGTAGGGTCTGTGACAGGTTGCTTGAGGCCGATGTTCAGGCTGGTCTTCAGTACGCTGGCCGCTCTGCAGCCTCCTTTAAGTAGGTCCTGGGAAGGGAAGAGGAAACAACAGCGAAGGGCATTGGCGGGAAGAAAATGAGAGGGCAAAACAGGAAAGATGGAGCGAGAGAGAACAGGCAATAATGAGGGAACACAATGTACCACATTTTTTACAATCAGTCTAACAATAAGGAGTGGAGGGACCACAGCACAATGAATGGGCCGACAACAGTATTATTGTCAGGGCAGGAGGGAGAACATGGCACACTAGGAAACCTAATAATCAGGCACGAGAGAATGTGGCACACTGATAGCAGTATAGCAAACAGGCAGAGGGGAGAGCCAGGCATAATGAGGCTATGCAGCAGGGAGCAGCAGCGAGGCAGAGGCAGCGGGGAGCCGGCACGGGGACCTGCTCTTAAAGCCCAGAAAAACTCCAGTAGGGGAGAAGAGGTCTGGAGAAGAACAACAGGTCTGGAGAAGAACAACAGGGCTGGACGCACCACAGCCCCAGCAAGCTGGCAAGAAACATGTCCCTAGTCTTACAGGGCCTCTGTGGACCCAAGGCAGAGGTCGCTCAAAGTAGGCACTGTGAAGCATGAAATCGGCAGCAACCGCCTGCGCGGCTGCCCTGAGCTATGTCTCTGGGCGAAGGTGTGCAGATAGTGCCAGCCCGCAGAAGCACACCAGGCATCAATTGCTGAATCTGAGTGCTGCACCTAGCCAAGTTGTGCTGGGTCTAGGCCTGTGACTGTTCAGCTGTCATCAGTGGCCATCCACCAGTCGGGCCACAATGCGAGGCTTACCAAAGTGCAACAGGCCGCTTGGAGCCAATTCCTAGTGCTAATCTGCGATGCTGCATAGTCCAGGTGACATCACTATATCACAATGGCACTGCACCCACGTGTGCCCAGGTCCAGGCGGTGACCACCCCTGTAAGCTCTGACCCCAGCGGGGCACACAACCAGACGCTGTCATGGGGGGGCACCAAAACCATCCCCAAAGGAGAGTGCTATTGGTGATGGACGATTGGAGGCAGGATGCTAGGAGGTCTCAGGTCGCCGGACAGCCTCCCTTCAATATGGGCATGAAGGGGGGGGGGGCTGATCACACCACGAGGCCGGTGCCGGCACCCGCAACTCGCAGGACACCTCGTTGGGAGGCCGTCACACAGGCAGATCGCCCCAAGTGTCAAAAACATGTGGCACCCGGTCTACCCGGGTCACAACAGCCGCGCATGCGGTCCCGCATAGCAGGTCTCGGTGACGGAGATGCCAGCTAACAGAGACTTAACCAGGTGCCCCAATCAGTATCTCACCTCAATCTCGGTCTCAAGGACACTCCCGGCATGGGTATATCCTCGCGCAGCGCCAGGGGAATCGAAGGGTGCAGCGGACATTATGCGCTGCTTCGCTCACTGGTGTGCAGGCGGCAGCCATCTTGTATTCGGCCCTTCCCTGTCGATGCCAGGCTTAACAGGAAATTATATTGCTGTGTCAATAATTATGCTGCTTAAAAAACATTTTTCTTTCTTCCATAACTGTAGATGCCCTGGTATATAGTCAAATCATAAGTTTCCTGGCAGGACGCAAGTCTGGCAAAGAGTCAGTCACACAATGTTGAACAGATAACAGCACCAGACCCTTCTAGGCAACCCATTTCACTGCGTGGTACCCGGCGTTTAAAACATACTCTGCAATTCTGTTTTTGCGCCTACATAAATAAAACATCACCTGTGTCTCCCCCAACCGTACTTGGATCCTAACACTAATGACCAAAGTTAAGCAGATTTGACACACAAGAGAAATAAAATGGTGAGAAGGCTGACAATGTCTGGGATAGTGATTTTAGAGTGGACATTATTTGGCACACAGGGAATTCGGAGTCATGTATATCGGGGGGGGGGGGTCATGGATGAAGCAATAACATAGGCCTTGAGGCAAGCAATAGAAATAGTTCACCATGCACTGGTTAGGTAGCAAAAGACAGTATTCAGTACAATGAGCCAGACACACATTACTCATGATCCCGGCATAGAGGGCGTTTCCGTAGTCCAGTCTGCTGGTTATGAGTGCGTGGGTGGCGGTCTTCCTTGATTCGGGGGAGGGCGGATCCATTTCAAGGTCTTTTGGAAGATGCAGAGGGTATTGAAGCAGGTGGAGGTGTCGGCGTTTACCTGTCGGGTCATGGAAAGGGAGGAGTAGAGTACGATGCCGAGGTTTTGAGCGTGATCCGTGGGCAGGGGGGGGGGCTGCTGAGGGCATTGGGCCACCAGGTGTACTCCCATGTAGACGGGGAGGGTCCGTGGACGAGGACCTCTGTCTTCTCCGAGTTGAGCTTCAGGTAGCTGCTGCTCATCCAGGATGCGACATCCTTCATTCCTTCCTAGAAGTGGAGTCTGGTGGTGATTGGGTCCTTGGTGAGGGAGAGGATGAGCTGGCTGTCGTTGGCGTAGGATACTATGCTGAGTCCGTGCTGTCTGATGATGGAGGCGAGGGGGACCATGTAGATGTTGAAAAGCGTGGGGCTGAGGGACGATCCTTGGGGTACTCCGCAGTTGATTTCCGTGGGTTCGGAGAGGAAGGGTGGCAGTCTGATTCTTTGGGTTCTGCCGGTGAGGAAGGAGCAGAGACAGTCGAGGGCGGTTTCCTGTATGCCAGCGTTGTGGAGTCTGGCGGTGAGTGTGTGGTGGGAGACAGTGTCGAACGCTGCACAGAGGTCAAGTAAGATCAGGGCTGCGTTGTGTCCTTGGTCGAGAAGGGTGCGGATGTCGTCTGTGGCGGCGAGTAGAGCGGTCTCTGTGCTGTGGTTGCTGCGGAATCCAGATTGGGAGGGGTCGAGGATGGAGCTTTCTTCGATGAATTTTGTTAGTCGAACGTGGACTTTGGCCGTGAAGGGGAGGAGGGAGATGGGTCGGTAGTTCTTGAGGTCCGTGGGATCTGCTGAGGGCTTCTTTAGTAGGGGTCTACCTTCTGCACATTTCAAGTCATTGGGAAAGATGCCGGTTTCGAAGGTGCCGTTGATGGTGTGTCGTAGTTCTGGAGCGATGGCGGAAGATGTGCGGGGGCAGGGGTCCGTGGGGGCTCCTGAGTGGATGCCTTTCATGGTCGATGCGGTGTCTTCAGTGGTGACTGGGGTCCAGGAGGAGATGCTGGGCTGGCTGGCGTTGCTGGAGGAGGGAGTGGTTTCGGAGTCAGTTGTCTAGTCGTTGAAGTTGTCGTAGAGGCCCTTGATTTTCAGATGGAAGTAGGAGCAGAGCTTGTTGCAGAGGTCCTGGGAAGGGGTGATGTCTGGTTTCGCTGGGGGGTTTGGAGAATTCCTGGATGACGCTGAAGAGTTCCTTGGAGTTGCTGGAGTTGGCGAGGATCTTGTCCTGGATGAAGGTCCTTTTGGTGGATCTGATGCGTTGGTGGTATTCCGTCATGGCGTTCTTTTAGGTGGTGAGGTCTTCTAAGGATTTGCTGTTTCTCCAGTTCTTCTCGAGACGTCTGCAGGTGCGTCTGGCTTCTTGGAGGTCGGTGGTGAACCAGATGGCCTTTCTGGGGCGCTGTCTGTCTGGGTTATGCAGGGGTTCAAGCTCATCTACGAGGTTGGTGAGCCATCTGTGGAGGTCTTTGGCTGCAAGGTTGGCGTCAGTCGAGGTGGTGGGGGCATCGCGGGTGAGGGTGGAGTTGAGCTGCTCCTCGGTGGCCTTGCTCCAGTTTGTTCGTGGAGGGCGGGGTGCAGGTTTGGGCAGCATGGGTTTGTTGATGTGGAAGTGTACGCAGTGGTGGCCCGTCCATGGGGGTTGCGTGGTGTGGCTGAAGTAGATGTTGTTACTTCCTGCGAAGATGGGGGTCGAGGGTGTGTCCTGCCTTGTGGGTGGGGATGGTGACTAGTTGTTTTAGTCTGAGGTTGGCGAGGTTGTCCAGGAGGGTGGCAGAGTTGGGGATCGCTGAGGTGGAAGTTGAGGTCTCAGATGAGCATGTAGTCCATGGAGGCGATGGCGTGGGGCGCGATGAGGTCGGCGATGGTGGTGAACGCAGTTCGAGGTCCGGGAGGTCTGTAGGCGAGGGTGCCTCTTATGGTTGTTCTGGGGCTGGTCTGGATCTGGAAATGGAGGTGCTCGGTGGTGGGCAGGCTGGTGGGCGCTGGAGGTCATGAGTCGGAGGGAGCTCTTGTGCACTATGGCAAGTCCTCCTGGGCGGTTGGGGCAGTCCTTCCTCTGGATCTTGTACCCGTCGGGGATGGCGGTGGCAATGTCGGGGCCTGGGTGGGGTCGGTCCAAGTTTCTGTGATGAAGGCGACGTCTGGCGAGAGGGTGTAAAGGAGGTCCCAGATCTCTACAGTGTGTCTGTGCAGGGAGCGCACATTGAGGAGGATGCACTTCAGGGCTTCGGTGGTGTTGGCGTTCGACGTGGGGGCAGTGACCGTGGGAGTGCGGGGGGTGGTGAAGGTCTGGCGGCAGTGACGACAGGAGAACTGGCCGTGGGTGGTGTTCGGCGTGTACAGCTGGCAGTTGTTGTCCCTTCCAGGGTGGAGTGCGGGGAGGGCAGCTGAATCGTAGCAGAGGGTGGTCGGAGATCCAGGGTCCTTGGCACTGGTCGCGCTTGCCTTTGGCGCAGCCGCCATTAAATAAGGAAGTGGGGAGGGTAGCGCATCTGGGAGGCGGGAGCGGGAACCGGCAGGGGGGAGGGGCCGTGGGGGCAGCAGCAGTGGGAAAAGGGCAGCGAAACGGGCACAACGGCACAGGAAAGGACAGTACAAGCAGTGAAAACACAGGCAAAATACCACAAAATACAGAAAAAGACAATTTACAGGCACAATTAACAAAGACAGAAAAACGGGCACAAAACACAGGACAGACAACTGCGAACCAGCAGAAGAGCAACGATCTCCCACTGGACCACCAGGGATGAGGCACAGGCAGGAACCTGCGGGTGGAGGAGGGCATCGAACACCTACCAGGCAGAGGTGAACGGGGTCAGCGGCACAGACAGCGGAGCTGCTGGGGGAGAGAGCAGGTCTCTGACCAGGACTCAATTTGTAGGTTATCAGGTCAGCTGAGTAGGTAGGATGAGCAGAGGGTTCAACTCATAAGATTTTCTGCTCTACTTTAAATTTACAGCTTCCGCTGCTTACAAAAGAAAAAACTAATGATGATTCGAGCATATGGATATCCTGAGGGGATTCTTGGCTATACACCTACATACATGCTAAGTACACTTATGTGCATCTAGTTAGGGTTTGCATCATAGGAGTACATATTATTACTGCCATGTATCCATTTGTCTGCATATATTCATTGTTTTAGCACTATGGTAGAATTGTACCTTTTCTTTACGCTGCTGGTGCTCATAATCATATATATCTGTTTCTGTCTAATGATTTTTGAAGCACACGTATTTTACACTAGAATGACACTGGTTCAATAAATGCTTATTGAAAACGCCCCAACCGTTTATTCTCTGCATCTCTCTGAGACAAAGTGAGCACGAGTGACTGAGCAAAAAGTACTGTACTGTTTCTACAATCCCTGAGGAGTCAGGGTTGTCATGTTCGATAGTTGCCAGAAGCTATTTGCTCCTTAGTAAGAGGGGCTAATAGTGGCACTGTAAGCTAGCTGGACTAACAGACCAACATATCCTTTGGGGGTGTCTAGAATCAGTGTGGACACCAATCCCTTAGTTTATGTTGTCTAAAAACGCAGATCCTATATAGATTTGTAGGAACTACACGACAACTCCTGTGTGCCTTCCTGTCGATACCAATCCTGCCTCACGTTCTCAAGAATTTTAGGACCAACTGGGTCCAAGTTATCCAAGAGGACCCAGATTGGGCATGGAGATTATGGTATCCAGAATTCCTGGGTTGAGTATCTGTCCTCGGACGAGGCTGCGCCCTCGGGAGGACCTGCTATTGCAGTAGCAGGGCTGGGTTCTCCACCCAGGCATTAGCAAAATCCATGTCCATGCATGGAGATTGAGCGGCGACAGCTAAACAAGTTTGATCTTACTGCAGAGGTGGTTGATATCCTCTTAGCAGCCAGGCATCCCTCAACTAAAACTGTATATGCCTGTTGTTGAGACCAATATGTCGCCTGGTGAGGTACTTGGAGCCCAAGAGAGTACGGACCCTCTACATAATCGTACCAAAGACAATCAGGTGGGTGATTAGCTCTTTGTGGAATTCACTGGAGTGAACAAGCATCGGCATAGCCAATAGGTTTTGGGACGTTATAAGTGATTAGCAATGCAAAACATTATCATGGGTGCTGTGCCGCCAGGGACTGAAGAGCTATACAATTACTACACACTGGGTCATGCAGTCTGATTCAGGAAAACATGATTGCCTCAGGAAACATTTATGGACACATTCCAAGGCTTTTTAAATGCACAGACAGAAAGACAAGTGCATCAATGCAAGTCAACAGCTCTATAAAATTAAGTGTGCGACTGCAGCGCTAGAGTATTGAACAGCCTATGAAAAAAAGCAGTGAGGACCTTTCCAATAACGGGGACGTCACATCATTCCTCCCCCAGGCCTCCATTCACCAGGCGCCCTTTTTCAGAGTTTTCCATTTAAAACAATGCTCGCGCCATCCGTTCACTAGCAAGCCCACGGCCCCGCCCTGTGTCGCAACCCCCTGGGTACAGAAGCACTGGTCAAAGCAACAATAACAAAATGCTCCCATTTGTCAGGTACAGGGGAAATAATAAATAAACAGGGGCGGCAATGGCTGGGAGTCCTAAACAATCAAAAGGAAAAGTGGAGAATTTAGAGCAATGCCAAAGATTGCTTAAAATACCGGACAATCTACAAAGCTCACCACATTACTGCAGGGGGTCTATGTAATCCGTCCCACAGTGGCAGGACCAGTATCTGCAGTTTCACTGCAGCCAGTACACACCAGACTGTTCCAGGTGAGTGTTCCCTATAAAATCTGGTTTCCTGACCTACTTTTCCCCAATTCGTCACAAGCTGCAAAGTCAACTACCTCTTTGGCAGTATTCACTTTCCCGCCGAGTGCAGGTGGTGTGAGATTAAACTAAAATGTGGGCGAGCCACTGAAGGCTCGAGCCAGAGGCCTGGCTCTGATGCAGGTCAAGGTCCCCTTGGGCCCTGGAGCCCAAAAAAGCCGAACTTCCAAGTGGCTTCTGGCTGTCAGCCACGCTGTAAACTAAAGAGCCGCAAATTAAAAAACACATTAACATTAACCTCTGATGTAAACCATGAGAGGGCGCGAGATGCTCATCCAGTGGCTGAATGAGCAATGTAAAATCAGAAAACCTAGGATTTTTTCCTGGCTTCCCCAATTAGAGTGATCATAGGAAAATATATTATTTCCCTGTGGTTCCTTTTTCTTTACTGCATTTAAGCACTCTGAAATACGCGAGTTCAGATTGTGTGCTATTCAAGCATCTCTCATGTGCCCGATTTAAATAAATATAATGTTGCTCCTTGTAAGAATCTATGCCAGATACAGGGTGCACGTAACAACGGTTTTGCCTCTTAATTCACTAATGGCTTTGTTCAAGGGAGGTGGGTTCATGTGTAAAAACTTTCACTTTTAATAACCGACTCCCAGTGTAGTGATATAATATGAATAACTAGCCATGCATGTTAAAGTAAATTCCTTGGAATTTTAAACAGTATCATATTTTTATATGGGATTTGTTGCACAGGTGTCAAGCCACACATTTTCAGGGCTCAGTTCGTGCAAGGGCTTAGAGCTCAGCCAACCCTCGGCTTGTCTCCGCTCTCCCTGTTAATGATCGAGGCTCGCCCAAATCTACATGACTGCTAGTGTAGGCAGACACAAATACACAGTATCTTACATCCATATGCAAGCAGGCAGTACCTGTACTAGCCTCTCCCGTCCTCTGGCTGGGCTTCTCTGGGGTTAAACGCCTAGGCCAGTTCCATGCAGCGTGCCACTGTGGCACACTCTTCTTATAGTGTTCTATCCAGTGGTCAAAGTGATGGAAAACAAAGTAGGGTAACTGTGGGCGGAGAATCAGAGGGCGGGAATAACCCAATGTTTGGGTGAGTGGGCAGAGTCAGGCGTGTGGCCAGAAAGAGCAAAACATCCCAATATTTACTATTGGTTTGGCATTTCACTGACCATTTATAGCTTATTACATTAATTAATTCAACCAATGGATACACATGTTTATTTCAGGTTTAATAAAAGTTATTGACATTAAAATACATTCACATGGTGGGATACTTTTCCAATCACAAAATGTCCCAAATACACTTAAAAGTGGACTCACAAGCCATTTGTCTCACAGCCATGCAGTTTCTGTCATCAACACTTCTTTTTTCCACAAGATCAGTTCAAACATGAATGGCAAAATATCCTTGTTTGCAAATGTTTTCCACAGAATTATGGCTCTGACATATTTGTCACATAATACATCATCTGTTACATAAACTGATGATTTTAACTTAAAATTGGTTGTAGCTCAAATAGATCAAAAGATACTAAAAAATGTGGCTTGTGTTGCTGCGAAGTAGAGGGCCCGTTGCAAAGGTTGATTGGTCACCTTTCTCACTGCTGCATTTGTATGTTACACTGGTACTAATGAGGCAAAATCCTATTGTGCCTCGCTATAAACACCTGAACGCGACTCAATTCAAATTATGCACTAGACAAGAGTAATATGCTGCCCGGAAAAAAAAAAACAACATTCTGGAAAAAAGCAAACACTCCTAGGGAATGCAAGATTAAGTAAAGCATGTGAAATGTGCGCAGGAACAACATGGTTAACTTAACGCTTTTACACTCATCATTCAGAAATCAAAGAGTAGTTTTTTTGTCTGAAAAGTTAACATGACAACAGGGCCCGGAAGGGAAACATTTCAATGCCCATTGCTTATATCCTTACAAAACGTAAGCAGTATGGTTTAAAAAGACCACATCACTGAACACAGAGCTGCGGTACACATTTCATAAACTAAAATAAGAAAAACAGCTGATATGGATCACATTAAACGTTTTCCACTCCACGCATCAACTAGGTATTGTAGTACCTCCAGAAATGGTGCACTTCCCCACCCGGGGAAAACAATGCTGTTCAAACAAAAAGACAAGAAAACGAAAGTAGCTCTTCACTGGCAAACTCTGTAAAGTGGCGCTAATGTGTTTGGGTGTGAATAAAACCAATCTGGCCATTATGTGACCACTCTGGCTTGCTTTAGTTATTTATATTTGGGAAAGGAAAGGAGAGAAAAGAGAGTGGAAGAGCCCCTTCTTGAAGTCACGGTTTTCATTCTGCAAGTGAGGAGGAGCGAGACAAAGGCAGGAAATAAGAGGAAGAGAGAGAGGGGTACCTGGATGGCAGCAGTGCAGTCAGTTCATTGGACGCTGCAGGTTCTGATAACTGCTGGTTTAGAAAACCGAGTATGCAGGAAGGATTTACCTATGTTTAAGAGAGACGAGAGTTAAAGAGCTTTAGTAGTAGGGATATTACAACAGTGTGTGCATCAATAAGGGAGCCAGAGTTGCAGACAGCAGGAGGGACTTGTGGACCAGGCCTTCCATTGAGTCAAGGTAGAAGGCACAAGTCAGTTGTGAATCAGAACTATGTGGCTGATAATACAAAATAAGAAATAATTGGTTGCTAGAAGCGTGAATCATTAGGCTTAAGCGGTTGTGTTGGCCAGGAAGAGGCGCGGATTCGACTAGGGATGACAGGCAATCTTTCATCCGATACTCGGTGTGAAGGTCTGAAGTATTTTCGAAATTTAAAGAGGCGTTGTAAGAGGGTTTTGATGAAAAAGCATATCAGATGTTACAATTGTGTGCACATTTAACACTCATGAACTAGTGTATATCTCTGGCTTCAATGTTGTTTTTCGTGATTTACCAGTATAATAGCAAGCGAGAAATTTATGGCATGGAATTAATGAAAGGTTTGAAGGGGGGCGGCTGACAGTGGCAAAGCAGGAGAAGTGGACACTGTCCTTGTCGTCTGTGGGCAGGAAGGAAAAGACAGACAGAGAGTCCCTTTCCTTCTCTGCCCACCCGCAGGTCCCCGAACGGCCAGGGACGGTTGAGCGTTAGCTATAGACCTTCGCTATTTCTGCGGCGCTTTTTTAAAATACATAAAATGGGGAACTCAATCTATTTAATTAAAAAAGTAGGGGCACGCCGTGCCCTGCCGATCTGCCCAGTTCGACCACTGGCTCTATAACCAACTAACACTCTTCACGACTACGGGTAACGCTGCCGCGGGGAGCTTCCAAATGAACGGCGTTACATAGTGCGCGCGCAGCACCTGTACCAGCCTCTACAGTCCTGTGGCTGGGCTTCTTATGAATTAAACGCCCGGTCCATGCAGCGTGTGGGAGTGGCAATGTCTTTTCACAGGCTGGTGGTCACCTGTCTAACTCTCCATGATCACTTGTAACGCTGCCGCGGGGAGCTTCAAATTGAATGAAAAATCACAGTGCGCGTGCGTATAATTACACGCATGCGCACTAAAACGGTAGAACACCGGGTAGCTCAAAAATACATGCTATAAGACAAAGTGCACAGTGTGCATGCGTATCGCATGTGTAAGATGATACGCATGCGCAAATGCGAGGGGGGAGCACATACAGACGGGGAGCTGTAAACGACGGAACACCTGTTAATGAAAAGTACATAGCTCAAAAACATTCTCAGAGTGCTTGACAAAAAAGAAAAAAAATGTTAAAAAGTAAAACAGTGGAAGCTGCAAAAGCCACAATCAAAAGAGATTTAACAAGGCAATGCTCAATGGCAGGGAAATCACAAGATTGACAAGCTGGGACACGAATAAGTAAGCAGACAAATGGGACAAGGAAAGCCAATCAATGGCGGGCTCTGTCATGTGTTCGCTACATGGCCCATTGTAGTTTTCCCTATATTAGCCTAACTATGCACGATACAGGCCACATTTGCTTTGCGCACAATACTATATAAACACGCTCATTGTCGTGCCATGTTGTACTTTCACACAGGAATTGTAGCTGTTTTCGTGTTCTCTTCTTTCCTGGGATTTAGTCTGATCATAGCAGACAATGTCAATCAACAATGTCTCTTGTTATTTCGTTTTGGTCAGGCACTAGCACCTAGACACAACAAATGAGTGCAACTGTTGTTTGTGAGCATATGAGCCTTGTCATATAGACATGCACAGTAATGTAACATACATAGAGAGATTTTCTGAGAGGAGATCACAGCTGTTCCCGAGATGTAGAACGTCGACCTGTGTATGCTAAAGTACGGGGTCCGCTACTAATCCCAGAAATCTTTGTTGTATAATCATTCCACTTCTATAGAAGGGGGGGAGGGTAGGCTATTCTGTCTTATAATATGGCAGGGCTTTTTATACTATATGGTTTACTGACTATGCGGACTGTATTTGTTTTCAAATTGTGGCACGAATACTGCATTCTAGAGCACGATAGTAGAAATAAACATTTCAAACTTTGTGTCTCTGTTATATCTTATTGTGGGGGAGTAAGAGTGTGAAAGCGAAAGGGGGTGTCCTGTTACCGCGATCCACGAGAGGGGAGTGTTGTGTTCTGGAGTGTCAATTCATTTGTCTCTCTGGAAATGGTTAGGAGGGCAAGTGAGACTCTATAGCTAGTCGGACTCGGGCTCATGGGTACAGAGGTGGCATGGTGACTCAGCCCCTACCTACTGACGTTCTACGGTCCCAAGCATAGTTCTGTTCCGAGCAGAAAATCCTTGCAACAGCTCCAAGTCCCTGAATGTTCTTGATCAGCCACAATATATCTTGCCAAATCACATGCATGGTCTAGTAGGCTTTGACCTAAAAATGTATTCCATTGGCAGGGAAACAACACCAAGTTGCTCTCCCCTGGACTGTCACCACTTGGGTGACAGGGCCACCTGCTTTTACCAACCTGAAAGGTTTTATGGTATCAGAGTATGGTGCTACCAAACTCATAAAATTCATTGAAACATCCTCAGTCCAGGTGGCAAAGTTAGCAATGGAAAGCCTTAAAAGTACCAAAATTTACCAATCATTTATGTCACAACACTGTCTCTCCAAATGTATGCCATTATATATGACACCAATTACATCACAGACAATGCAACGTTAGAAAGGAAAATGTATTTTGCTGCCTACAATCTTATTTCTTGCCTCTCTTTTTAACCAATACCAAGAATTTGTAGAGGGCGCAGCTGCTTCCAAAGAGGTGTCCCGGCACTCGCGGCATAGGTCAGTAACAATACAGAATTTAAGTTGATGCAGGGTAAGGAGGAGCCCTGAGCTCCAACGGCCACCAATTGCACGAGTCAGGATGGCACACAGTACCAAAAAAAGAGGACCTCACTTTAATCAAGCCTGAGGCTATTATTATGCATCTAATCTCCAACAGACTTTAAGCCCATTTTAAAGGAGTTGGGGGCCTGAGAATCCTCCTCATGGAAGGATAAACGCAATTGGGTGTCGTCAGCATAGGAAATCACTCTGAGACCCCAAGTTTCATTTAGACTCGCTAGCGGCTCTAAGTAATTATTAAAAAGAGTGGGGCTCAGAGCTTGCTTGCCAAACCTTTCTACTATTCAGACTGGACTAAACAAGAGTTTATAAATAGTTGCCACTAACTGTGAAGATGAACCAAAATTAGATTCTATCAAATCATAACCAGTTGGGTGCAATTTGATATACTTTCCTGAATTGCAAGCGTAAATGTGTAAAAGTACATCAACTGATATACCAGTATTCAACTACATTTGTTTTATTGCATAACATTCTCCATTCTCAAATAAACCATTTTGTATTCATACAACACAAGCTGTGTATAAATATAGAGAGTTTATTCATTACAGTTTAGAAAAATAAGTACACAACTTCAGAATACAATAAAACACTTAATTGTCCAGGCACAAAATAATCCCTTTTACAGTACAATAAACATACATACTTTAGACCTCTTTGGTTGAGTACTTTAGCACAGAAATGTTTTGTGACATGCTCTGTGTTCCATCATGTAACAGTGCAGTAGTGTTTCTGGCTATTCTTTTGAAAACATAAATAGCTCATGTCATTCTTTCTTGTAAGGCACAATTAAAATTACAGTAAACGTAGAAACAGAAAATGATGACTAGATCTAGACAAACATGCAACAAATTATTTGACTTTCCCTTGGTAGGGATCCCAAAAGATTCACATGCAATATAGATGTTATATAATAATGAGTTCAGAAATAGATTTGTTTTAGAAATATAAAAGTTTCACTTTAATCCTAAAAATGACGAATGAAACATGGTTCAACAATTTGTTCCGAAACCTCACTGTAACAGGAAGAATAGTGTAACGATTCATTTTGTGTATCAATAGCTACAGTTGTGTCAAAAACATTTTGATTGTTGTTGAGGTTAGGTTACACCAACAAACATAAGTACACTCGCAGTTTCTGATGATTCAGGCACCTAACAATGTAACCACTGCAGTCAACAACAAGCATACCAAAGGCCATGCAGGTACTTGAAGTAAAAAATGCAATTAAGAGGCCAATTAATACAGTAGTGCAATACAATAGATTAGTGTCCCAAATCACAAACATGAAGAACATATTCATAATTAGAATGGTTTACAAAAAAAAGAAAATGCGAATGAAAGGGCACAAAGTGATTGTCTTTCAGTTGTGTACACATACAGCAAATGTTCAGCTTTTTTAATAGTGTGAAGACATTAGAGATTTCAAATCTTGTATTCCTGAAACACTTCATACTGTACGCTCCTCAATAGTATACTGTATTTGAATGGTCAGTCGTTCCAGATATGTGCTTTAAAAAAATAAAAAGTAATGAAAGGCCACTAGGAAGAAAGGCACAACGAATCTGGTTAAAAACACGCACACTATTTAAAAATAAAACTGGTCCTAATAAAAGACAACGCAAAACATCCGAAATAAAAGTCCAACCATACATTGTAAATGTATTTCCTGTCTTATAGATTCAGCACTGACAGTATTTAAAACGTGCTCTCTGTAGCAATAACCTCTTAAAATTATTTCTTTTTAAAAAAACAAAGACACTTGTTCAAACAAAAAAGACATATAAATAACAAACACAAATCAATGCTCACACTTCAATAAATCTTGATTAAAATAACTGTCAATATACATTCATTTATAAGCAAAATCTTCAGTGTTGCTAAATTCGATATGCATCTACTTCACTGGTAAGGAGAGCAACACAATCCAAAAGTTGCACCACGAAGATTTAAAAATCGACATCCCTTGTAGAAAACAAAAACTTTCGAATTAGTTAATTTGCAATCTAAAGAATCACTTAAAACTCAAACAAAGGGAGTGTGTATGAGGTATTGTATGTCATTCAAATGTTGCAATGCCCACGGGGAGACGGAAACTCCATGTATCCTTTTATTGCATATTTGTGCAGAGTAATGTTTACTATTCACACTGTTGCCACCAACGGATTACAAGATATTCTGGAGAGACACTACTAAATATTTGTTCTGTGCTCGTTATGTAATTATTTCTCTTCTTCTGTAACAGCACATCTTGGATGCCCAAACCCGGCATCAACCCATCCCACTACTTAGTAACTGAGCATTTGACAACGAAAAAATATTATGTATACAATCCTATTTTTCATTAAATAAGTCATTTTTCAAAGAATCTGCAGCTGTACTATTTTGCATAAATCCCACAATGCCATTCATTACATCTCTTGCATCTCTTCGTCCATGAGAACATTCTGGAGTTTGGCAAGCTTTTTCTTGTCCATGTCCAGGTCTCCACAGATCATGCTACTGATCACATAGGTAGATCTGGAATCCGGCACAACAATATTGCCATTTGTAGATGTACATTGTGACAAGGATAAGAAGCCCTCCTTAACACTGGGTACCGACTGAAGAACCATCATGTGCTGCCCGATGACATCCTGATGAACCTGTCCAGACTGTTGACTCTCATTCTCTTCAGTTGTAGAACCTATTTCACTAAGAGTAGAGTGTGATGCTGACAAGGATAAAGTATCCGGGCCGGTGATAAAAGAGCAGTTTTGGAGAGCTGCATAGTTAGCGTTGCTGACTGAGATCACAGTGGGTGCACTGGTTACAGGTGCAGACACAGACTGATCACGTATCATCCCAGTAACACAGTTCAGTTCCTCGGTACCATTTACCAAAGTTGGCTGGGCTAATGAAAAGTTTGGCATTGTACCATTTACTAAGGTGGCTGCCATAGATTGAAGGCTACGGTCAGAAGGTACGCTAACATTCACATGTGCATTTTGACTTACGGGCATTAACTGAGAAAACAGAAGGCTTCGCTCCAGTCCTTGTTGTTTGACGGATCCCAATGCCTGCCCTGAATTTGGAACAGTGTACACCACGGTGTTAGATGGAAGAGTGCCCAAGAAAACCTTTCTTTGTTGTGCTGTTGCAGAAGAGTCATTTGTAAACGTTACTCCATTGGACGTACCAAGATTCATCGAAACATTACCTACAGAGATAGAGAAATTGTGGTTAATATTGGCGAATCGTTATGCAAAGTCCAGTAACAACTTCATTTCTAAAGTGGAGTAATCTATAGTAAGCACAAATGCATTGAAAATGGGAACTCCATGCTGCACCTGGAGTCTAACATAGGGCTGGAGGTGAGGATCATGCAAGAGTTTCTAGCTTTTATTCTTAACAGTTTTCAAAGTAACTCAAACAAACCACTTCCTGGGACTACATGGAAAAAGAACACAACAGAATTGGCTAATTGCAGAGTGTCCCAACAAAGACATAAGCCCTCAAGAGAAACATCATATCCAAATTGTTCACTGCTCAGCATACAGTTAAGTGCTTCTCATTGGGGTTTGATCTACTCTACTCGAGGACCTGCACAGGGTGGCATCAACTTAACTTGTGTTTCCCTTACATATTTCTACTAAATATTAATGACATCTTCACTGTGAATTAAACTGTAAAGCAATTTATTTAACAGACTTCTTGCACTTCAGGTCTGCTGCCCATGAACTGGTGCTAGCCTTTCTCACCACACTCTGATAGGGTCCCGCAACAAGGTGCATATGTTCATGACTCCGCCTTCCTCCCCCACACCATGCAGTATGTTCACAAATGGTACCTTTTGCACTTCCATTTTGGGAGCAGAGTACTCTCTAGCAGGCCGATACCCTCCTTTCAGGGCTAAGCTTAGACTGGCAGTGCGTGGGCCTGGGCTCGAGAGAGAGACACCACTGCATCCGACGGGGAGAGGGGGCAAGAGAGCACCGAGTCATGCCCTCCAGGAGGTGTACTTGCCAACCACAAGGAGTGCCGTATGTGACCCAGTATGTGCAAGTCTCTCTGCTATTGGTGGGCCTCAAGGCAAATCTAGGATAGAGGGAGCAACTCGCTGGCAGATCAGGAGAACCACCAGTCTTGGTCGCTGGACAATCACAGTTCTACTTTGCCAGACAATTTATTACCTGCCTAAACTCTGTAACAACGCCCCCTCATCCAAACCCACTATTGATACCCGACATAGGGCCTGTACTAGTCAGCCAGCATAGCTAAAGAAGACTCACAGGCACCATGTGGATGACTGCCTTCATAGAAATTAGGTTGTTTTGGGTGCCTACTGTAAACCCCCTCGTTATTACAGAAGCTATCTCAGGCAATGCTGCCTAGTCAAAGAAAGCACTGCAAAGGTCAGGCCGCTGTGATCAGGACTTCAAGAAGATCATGGAAGAGGTCTGACACACTACTGGGGAAGGTCTTTCAAGGCGGTTGAATCCTCCTTTCAGAAAGCTGTAAATATTGCCCTCAAGCCCCTAGGTAGGCAGGACTTATTCCTGGCTGCTGGCAGGCGTATAGCTCTCACGTTGAAAAAGGAATCCCTGGTCCCAAAGGACCCAGAACCCCAGAGGGATATCATGTCTCAGAAACAGGGGGTGGCTAAAAGAAAGCATGATCCTATTGTGAGAGGCTTTCTTTCCTCTAGACATTACTGACCCCAATCACGCCCCACAGTGTGAGATGGAAGATGTTACAACAATAGAAACCTTGCCTCCCCCCGTGTAGTGGTACCAGAAGTGGAAGGTACCTCAGACAGAAGATGGGGGCTACCCAGAGGACTCCCCCCTCAGGGATGCCTGGCACAGCTGGCTATGGTGTCCCATATCTAGTGGTTAAAGGCCCCAGTTGAAAGAACAGGTATTAGTAGGCCCAAGTAAGACCACTGTTTCAGACCTGCTGGTGGCAGATGAAATCACCGATGTCCTTAGCGTGGGCACAAGCGACAAAGTCACACAGCACGGGGGCGTGGCTACGCGTCGGAGCGCGATGGCGGCGAAATAGAGTAGCTCCCGGACCTTTGCCGCCACACCAACAATTCGGCTACTTCATCCGCACCCCGAGCGGGGACAGAGCTGCCAGAAGTCAGCGGGAACCAGCCGATCTCGAAACCAGGCTCGCCTGAATTGAATTGGCGGAGTAGCGAGCTCCGTCACCTGCGGCCTCCACGGAGCTAGAAGCCGGGCCCTGCTGTGACGGCCGGAGCCGGGGAAGACGTGCAGACGGGCGGCCGGCGCGCCACGCAAGACTGCGGCCTGATTCTGCGTCCCACGTCAGGGGGTGAAATATCGGCACCGGAACAGTGCCCCCCCAGGCAGCGATAGCCGGAAAGAGGAGTGAGGCCCCCTGGGGCCCCAGCGGCGGTGAGTCACTTAATTAGCCGGGATCGGAAGGAGGGAAGTGGACGAGTCCCATCGGCAGTGTGGCCCGGACTCCTGAAACGAAGACCACGACTGGCGGAGTCGGACAGGGTGGTGATTAACGGAGGCACCCCAGTGATGCCAAAGGACTTCACCCGGCCCCGTAAGTGTGCGTTTAACAGCAGAGAAGCCCCAGCCACCGCGGATTAGTGTGAGGTCCCTACATAGCCCGAGTCCCGTGAGGCCAAGACAGTGAAGGCTGGTCCAGAGCGTGGAGAACCCCGGGGACAGAGGTGTACCCCAGATGTGTGAGTACTAGGGTGAGGCGTAGCACAACACACGCCGGGTGTGCAAAATAGGGAGCCACCCCCCCGGGGAGCCAACGTGGGAAGTTCGCCATCCAGCGACAGAAAGAGGTAGCATCCGAGCACGCAGTCTGCTCTTTGAGCGTCCTGGAGCACTGTAGCAGGGGGGAGGGGGGGGGGACACCAGTATTATCTCCCGGGCCCTCCAGACCGGGAGCCAGCTGCGTGTCGGCGGGACACCCCTCCCCCCCCCGCACGCATCATAGCGGAAGAGACCAAGGACCACGCCAGCGTGACCAAAGAAGTGAGGGAAGAAGAGGAGCATACCCCAGGGTGGAACAAGATGTCGGGCGGGAGGGGCCCAAAGATCACGCAGCAGAATAAGCTGGACCGCTACACTTGCCCCAAGACAGCTATCCCTGACCAGCACATCCGGGACAGGACTACTGGCGGGGCAGAGGGAGACCTCCCTGAGCTCACCCTAAAAGATGTCATGGAAGCGATCGCTGGGGTTAGAACGTCAATGGAGCAGAGGACAGACGCAATCGCGGTGGAGATGACACTCGTTAGAGCGGACCGCACCAAAATGAGCGAAAAGGTCAAACAACTCGAGGTGACCACAGCTAGCCTAGTCGATGATACCTCCCAGATCCAAAACGAAATCCATGAACTGAAAACCTTCAGGAAATTCGCCGAGGACAAACTGGATGACTATGAGGGGCGCACCAGACGAACCAACGTTCGTATTATTGGGGTGCCGGAGAAAGCGGAGGGGCAAGCAGCCGATCTCTTCGTAGAAGATCTCATACTCAACCACCTACAACCCAAGGGCCTGTCACAATTCTTCGTGGTTGAAAGGGCCCACAGAGTTCCGGAGGGGGGCGTCCGAAACCTGGCACCCCTCCCCGCCCTATACTGGCCAGACTGCTTAACTTCCACGACCGGGACGTGATATTACAGCAAGCCAGGGTGGCCCCGCCGCTCAAATATGAAAATGCCGTCGTAGCCTTCTTCCCCGATTTCACCCAGGCGGTTCAAAAACAAAGGCGCTCCTTTCTTGCCGTCAAGAAGAAACTCAGGGACAAAGGCCTAAAGTATGCGATGCTCTTCCCGGCTCACCTCCGGGTGGAGGCAGATGGAAAAACCTGGTTTTTTGACCATCCGGAACCAGTGGCAGACTGGCTGGAGGGCTGGAGAGACGCAAAGGAACATAATGCTCGCTGATCTTTACGGAACTCAGACTGCTACATAGTCCCAGCCCCAAAGGGACACAGATTTCGCTTCGCCCTTTAGCCAGACCTGATCCACCAAGTGGTTGGGGGTAACCAAGGCGCCCAAGCAGACTTGGGCTGGTTGGATTGGTACACGTCTCCTGTCACTATTGACACTGGTGCCTGCCCCATCTGGGAAATAATTTTGATCCAAGAAATGTGTGGTCGGGCTGAAGGACGGAGCATCTTCCCCCCTATTTAGCTACTGTTAGTTTACAAGTTGGACGACAGACACTCTGCATTGTTGATTTCATGGGCAGTTCTACGTCCAGAGTGCAGGGAAGCAGGGAGGGGGTGGTGGGATTGGTGGTTGGTGGGGGTTTTTCACGTCTTTTAGTTAAATCGGCAACAACTGTTCGAATGCACATGAAGATATGCTTACAAATGAATGGTTCTCATGGATACACACTGGGATAAGAGTCTAAAGTTACTGAGCTGGAACGTAAACGGGCTTGGGGATAAAGTTAAACGCAGTTTGGTCCTTCAGTACTTCAAATGCCATTCCCCAGACGTGGTGCTCCTCCAGGAGTCTCACCTGATAGGCAGCACCTGTAAAGCGCTGAATAGATGGGGATATAGGCTGGTCGCCCATTCTGGCTTTACATCCGGCTCCAGGGGAGTCGGCATCCTCATCAGAAACTCCTTCCCCTTTTCCATACAGTCTACGCGAGCGGATGAGTGGGGTAGATACATCGCCATCATGGGACAGTGGGAAGGGTTAACACTAACATTAATGTCAGTCTATGTCCCACCCGGACTACAGGGCCAAACGTTCAAGGACCTAGGCGCCCTCCTGCTTTTGCTCCCTGAAGGCCTCTTACTTGTGGGAAGGGGACTTCAATGCAGTAGTCTCCGGCTACTTGGATCGCTACCCCCACCGCGACACAGGCCCCTCGCGCCGATGGCTTCCGGACTTCCTGGAGGCCCTCGGCCTCGCGGACGTTTGGAGAGCGTTCCATCCAGACAGCACCCACCACACCTTTTTCTCGGGGGCCCACAATAGCCTGTCTCGAATCGATTACCTCCTTACGCCAGCGTCTCAGCTCACCCATGTCCAGGAGGTTAGACACCTGGCGCGAGGCATCTCCGATCACTCCCCAGTGTGGGTCAGGCTGGTTCTGGGAGATACACGGGTTGGAAGGGTCATACCTATCAATCCCTGGTTCCTGCGGAACCCGGTGGTTCAGAAAGAGCTACTGCATGTCCTGGGCCACTACTTTCAGGAAAACCAGGGGTCAGTCGAGTCCCCCCAAACATTATGGGAAGCGTTTAAGTCGGTAATTAGGGGGCAGGCTCTTTCCCTGATTGCTGGAGTTAGAAAAGAAAAACAGAAAGACCTTGTAAATGTTGAGAGCGAGATCCTCCGACTGGAGGGTAGTCTAGGCGTGGAGGTGACCCAGGAGAAGATGCACATTTTACAGCTGAAGAGAGACGAGTATAAAGGTATTGCCACTGACAGGGCCAGAACATGGGGAAGGGAGAGGGATGGCAGAGTGTACGAGTGGGGAGACAAAGCCGGTAAGCTACTTGCTTGGCTGGATAAAAAAGAGAGGGCAAATAGACTTGTGCCAGAGCTGATTGACGAGGCAGGCGAGAAAATCACACACTTCCAAAAAAATCGCTAGTGAATTCGCTGCGAACTACAGCACTGTATACCAGACAAGCACGACCTTGCTCAAGGAGGATTCTCTAAACCTGCTTCGAGATATCCGTCTCCCTACCCTCTCCGAAGACGAGAAGAACTCCCTGGAAAGCAACATCGCTAGCGATGAAATAGCGCAGGCGATCAGGAGCCTCCAGTCAGGGAAGGCTCTAGGCCCTAATGACCTACCGATAGAACTCTATAAACTACGTCCAGACAAAATAGCCCCGCACTTGAGAGCCATGTTCGAAGAGAGTAGGAGGGTGGGGTCGTTCCCGCCAGACCAACGTATTGGGTCACTTGTTCTGATTCACAAAGAGGGTAAACCTAGAAACAAATGTTCCTCTTACAGACCCATTTCCCTGCTTAATGCAGACCCCAAAATACTTGCCAAACTCTTGGCAACCAGACTGACTTGAGTGATTGGCAATTTGGTGCACCACGATCAATCGGGCTTTATGCCCCACCGAAATACAGCCCTAAATCTACGTAGAGTGCACGGAGTGCTGGGTAGGGTTGACACTATCCAGGAGGAGGCCGTGATAGTTTCTCTGGATGACTCCATGGCCTTTGACACCATCGAATGGCTGTACCTTCTCGCTGTCCTTACCAAAATGGGGTTCGGGCCCGTCTTCACTGCATGCGTCAGACTCCTTTACTCACGGCCCCTTGCGCAAGTAGTGGTCAATAATAAAATGTCAAACACATTCGAGCTGAGTCGTGGAACCCGCCAGGGGTGTCCGCTGTCACCCCTGCTCTTTGCCCTCTCCCTGGAGCCACTGGCGGCATGGATCCGAAGGGATCCAGTGATACGTGGGCTACGATGGTCGGCAGATTGGGAGGACCGCATCTCGTTATACGCAGATGACATTCTCTTTTACCTTGCCACCCCCAAAATGTCACTTAGTAGAGTACTGGACATCTTCACGACCTTTGGTAGATACTCGGGTTACTCGATCAACTGGAGTAAGTCTCTCATGTATGTCCTCAGCGGGGACCCCCCCTCCACTCCCAGGGACTGCCCTATACAAATGGTCAGGGACGGCTTTCGCTACCTCGGGATCTATGTTACCACGGACCCTAGGCTCCGTTTTGAGAGAAATTTGCTCCCACCCATGCAGAGATTGAGGCGAGACATCGCTAGTTGGAGGGCACTTCCGCTCTCTCTGCTGGGCAGGGCAGCTCTATTTAAAATGATGCCATTGCCTCGTTTCCTTTACGCCCTGCAAAACTATCCAGATTGGGTCCCGGCGATATATTTTAGGGAAATTGAGGGCCTGTAGAGGGAGTTGCTATGGGATGGGAGGCCCCGGATAGCTCTAAATAAGCTGGCCCTAAATTGGTACAATGGCGGAATAAGTCTCCCTGATATCAGGAAATACTATTGGGCTTCTCACCTTGCTGCCATCAATCATTGCACCCATCGCCGGCCAGATGACCCAGGGTACACTATGGATAGATGGCTGCTGCCTGCCGGGAACTATACAAGGGCCCTCTATTCGAGCCCCGGGAAATTCCCCCTAACTGGCCCGACCAAACACGCTGTTCAGGTCTGGCACGCAGCAAATAAAAGCTTGGGATGGGACCGGAAACTTACATTGGCAAAGCCTTTGTGGGACGCGGAACAATTGGGCAACCTGAGGTCCTCGAAGGGGTTCGACAAATGGGACCTCATCGGAATCTCCCGGATTGGAGATCTCTGGGTGAAAGTAAAGATGATTACGTTCGATGCATTGCGGCAGGAGTATGAGTTGACAGACTCGGAGTACTTTCGATACCTGCAGGTCCGCCATGCACTTATAACAAACCTACAGAGGAGTTCCTCTCCCCCTGAGTCTTCGCCACTAGAAGATAGATTACTCGACGGGTATCTACCGCAAAAAGCTATCTCCTTAACTTATAAAAAGTTGATCAATAACACCCCGAACCCCTTGAACAACTACGTGAATGTTGGGAAAGGGATGGCCTACTGCTCGATGAGGAGGAATGGCGGGAGGCGGTCGCCTCCCCTCGGGAGGTGGTGATTTCCGCTCGACTGAGACTTGTCTAATTAAAAATATTACACAGAGTATATGTCACGGGACCCCAACTGGTTCACATGGGGAGAGGGGAGGGGGGGAATTGTAGAAGGCACTGTGGTCAAGTGGGTTCTTTCCTACACATAATTTGGGAATGTGAACATATACAACTGTATTGGCGGGGGATACACAAGATCATGAGAGGAGTACTAAAGATGGACATACGCCCAGAGGCCAAAAGGTGTCTCCTGAATGTTTGGGAACCCACGGATCTCAATAATATGGACAAACTATGGGCTACCCTGTGCCCAATAGTGGCTAAACGAAACATTGCGCAATTGTGGGGAGCGGGAGTGTCGCCGACTCTGGAGGCCTGGAAAGCTAATCTAGACTGGTGCATGTTCCGGGAAAAAACTGTTTACATAGCACGGAGCGGTCCCAAAAAGTGGGTCTCTGTATGGAATAAGTGGAATGTATACCGGGGCAATATATGTACCGCCCCGCATGTCCCCTCGGATGATGAGTCCCTTTCTCCCTGAGACCCAACCCCATGGTTTCTTGTATGTCCCAAATGTATTCAACAACGAGATGTGCATGTCAATCTGATTCAATACCTTGCAAGTGTAAATTGTATTGCCGAACTGTTCATGTTTAATAAAAAAGATATGCAACAAAAAAAAAAAGTCACACAGCACATTTGCAACAGGTTGTGAAAACATTTGGACTAAAAGATATGGTATAGACTGAGGACACAGTGCTCTCATCTGTCATGGGAGGGTAAGGTGGCTCAGACACGGATAGCAAAATGGCAACATTTTTGGTCACATTCGTTAAGAACCCTAGGAAGAGAACAAACCTCTCCTGGCTGGCATGCCAAAACAAAGAGACATTATGAGCCCACTGACAAAAAATACTCAACAAGGCTTAAGAAAGGACTCCGGAAGCTCAATTTATCCCATCATTCTCTGGATGATCTCAGTGTATGAACTGTTTACTCTGGAACACAAACTCCATGCTTTCCAGAGAGCCTAGAAGGTCATTGCAAATCAAGGTGAAACAAACTGGGGGAACATGCCACTCCGAAAACAGGTCTGGTGGCAGAAGGGGGAGCCTTCATGGAACCTTTCAACAAGTAACTTGGTACATTTGTAATCTCCTTCTCATCACTCCATGTAGGTGCCAATCACACTGACCTTTCACCCCAAACGTTTTGCTAGGGCTGGTATGTGGCACTCGGCTGGTGACTGTGGCTTCCAAGGCTGTTTCAGTGAAAAAGCCCCACGAAAGGCAGCCAATTGCAGGCCCAGAGGTACATCAGGGACATCTTTCCCACAACAGGTGTCCGTTATGGCTGGAAAAAACAGAGGAGGGCTGCTGTGAAACAAAATGGAGGAAAGTCGCTGGGAAAAAAAAAAAGGAGGAGTGTTCGTAGGTGCAGCTAACGTCCCCGGAAACTTCTCCAGTAAGGAATACCTATTTTTCCTTACCAAAATGGAAGGATGGTTGTCTCTGCTCAGACACAAGTGGCAGACACTAAAGGGGAATACCAGGATGCTGCAAGAAGTGCAGGGGTTCCAAATAGTTTTATAGATTCCCCTGTCCAACCCAGAAGGCCTCAGCCTCTGATTTGTTCCTGTAAAAAGCAGACCTAAATAGATCAAGGCACAGGATCTAGAAAACGAGGGTTCCGAGCTAAGAACTACATTTTATCCCAGGGGATTTTTGAGCAACTTGTCCTTGGTGGAATAAAAGGACAAGGAATACCCACCACATTATCAACCTTTGCAAAATCAACTAATGGATGATGTACCAGCATTTCAAAATTGAGAGGATCTATTTTCTAAGAGATGTACTGCGGAAGGACTATTTGGTGTTAAGTCTGGATCTGAAGAACGTGTTCCTTTCAGTGCCTGTTGAAGTCCCTACCTGCAGTTTCTTCTGTTTATCTGAAGAGATCAAGTGTTTGAGTTAGTGGCAATATTGGTTGGGTGGTCCTCAGCCACATTATGTTATGTGTAGCGGTAATGACTGCATTTTGTGGAATTATTTACCCATGACTGATAGGTGTAGCCTACTGCACGCCAAACTTTTTGGGCAAAAACAATTATGGAGTAAATGATAAACAAGTGATTTCAATTCATACGGCCCATACAACTATAAACCAGAAACAAAAAGGATAAAAGACCATTTTAAACTACTACAGATCTAATGCAGACCTAGTTACCCCACTCCACGCGGGGAGCCCGAGCTCCCCAAATGCACTTCTCCACATCTGTCTGTCCAATAACATTGGGTTCCAGTTCTGATCATGATACCTTATCTATTGTGACTATGACTAATTACTACTTTTTATGTCCTTTACCTGTGATCCCTTCTTAATGGTGGGGTAACATGAAATGAGTATGTGCTAATTAATTCATACTGTGAAAGTTTTCTGCTGACTCATGATTTTGAATTGCTTGCATTCACAATATATACAAAAATAAGTTAGCATTATTGTTTCTCATTGCTCACATTCAGCAATATTATGTAGAAGCCTTTGGCACAGCCAGTGCATCATATTCGTCATTACCTCACCAGAGTGTAAGGCCTCATGCTGTGGTCTGATGTCCAGTGAGGGAGGTCCCATATTTTTAGAGCAAACCAGAGTATAAAAGCCCCGCGATATAGTCGATCAGGGAGGATTCTTTGGATCTCATTCATCGCTATGCTGGCCATCGGGGTAGCCTAACTGTGACCTCTGAACATTAGATTGGCAAAGGAGGGGGGGGCTCACTGCCCCTGATTTAAGATTATGTACGAGGGGGATTAGTGCGGGTACATTTTTAAAAGAATCTTCAGAAATTGAAACGTAGGCTGCCATTAACTTTTTGGTATGTTGTATCTGTGCATGTGTTTAATATTAGTTTGTTCAAATGGTTTTCTAATATTCATTACAGTTGTTATGCATCTAATATTGTCTAGTTTATTATTTATTAGAGTATTGTAAAACTGAATATACTAGTGGCTGTCTGACTTCTAAGGGCAGTGTGAGGATCCCACATATGTAATTTTACCCAGCTGAGTCTTTGACCGGTCTGAGGTGGTCTGCATACTAGCCCTTTTTTAGGTCGAGCCTGGGCAGCGCATGTGCTGCTGCGAGGCATGCAGTATTAGAGTATGGCTTTGAAGCCCTGCCCACTCTCCGCCCATATTTTTAATTGGCTTGGGTCATTGTCCTTCGCAAACGCTGGTTTCCGAGTCGTTATTAGGCTGGTTAGTCCCTCCTTGGTACCACCATGTCTGCATTTGTTATCTCCCCTAATGACTCGACCTTTTACTTGTCTCGTTACACAGTCTGCTTTATCTTGGCTGTGAGCACTATTTTGTTTAATAATTTGCCCCTATACCACCCCCTACGTCGCAGCACGCCGCCCGCTTTTATTTTATTTACTAATGGCAGTCCGCTTTAACTATAGCGGCCGCGTTTCTTTATTTATTTACTTTAGCTGCGCGGTCCGCTTTAAGTATAGTGGCTGCAGGTACTTATTATTATTTTTTTTTTTGTTTACTCGCGCCCATGCAGCGCTTTCATAATCATGGAAGCAGCGCTCCTTTCTTTAGACAAGCCCAGTCTAAAGAAACGTGCGCAGCCGCTATTAAAGTGAAAGCGAGGCATGGGCGCTTTTACAAAAAAAAACATCTGTTTGTCAACTTGACAAACAGATGCTTTTTTTTGTCAAAGCGCCCCATGCTGCAGTTTCACTTTGATGTCAGACTAGTTAAGTCTCCACGACATCAAAAACTGCTCGATAAAGTAAGATGCATACCAGAAAATCTTCCGCTTTCTGGTCGCCAGTCCACGGTATTAGCCAATGTGCCTCCCTCCTAGAAATATGAGTGACCTATGAGTGTTAGATCTTTCATAATCCAAGATTCCTTTCAGTAAAGTGAACGTTTATTTCCTTACCATCAGAGGAAGCATGTCTGCACAACTCTGAAATTTACATTACCTATTAATGTGTGCACGCTTTTATTCCTTTAAATGTAGTTATGTCATTAGCATCTGTATAGTGCATACATATCATACAAGTGCCTTTGTCCCTTCCCTCGGCCACCTTCCCTCAACAGCAGTTGTTTTACATGTGTTGCGTTACGAGTATTTTTAGGGGACACTATCAACCAGAAGGGTATCTTGATGCTTAACAGGTGGGAGCCAAGGGGAGGCTGAAGAGGTTATTCAAAGAGCCAAGTTTTCAGCTTCTTGCAGAACTCATGAAGTGAGGAGGAGGGCCGGATGTGCAGCAACAGGTCATTCCATGCTTTAGGAGCAATTTAGAAAGCCTGACTGCCAGATCTGGTTCTGCCTTTGCATGGGATGTGTGAGAGTAGGAAGATGGATGAGTGGAGGTGCCTGGATGGCTTATGAAAAAAGATGCAGCTATTGTGGGATGCTGGGCCTGTCTTGTATAGTGCTTTGAATGTGTGAGTGAAGAGTTTGAAGTGGGCACGCTTGTGTATCGGGAGCCAGTAGAGCCGCTTGAAGAGCAGTGTGATGTGTGTAATGCATGGGAGGTTGAGAGTGATTCTGGCTGCATGGTTTACAGTTGCTTGGTGAGTTTTTGGCTGATCATGGTGAAGAGGGTGATTCAGTAATCCAGTCTGCTTGTGATGAGGGCTTGTGTGGCGGTTTTGCAGGAGGTGCTTGGGAGCCATTTGAAGATTTTCTTCAACATCTTGAGAGTTTGGAAACAGGAAACTCTAACGGCTTTGAATTGGTCAGTCAGGTTGAGTTTGCTGTCGATACTAAGGTTGTTTGTGGAGGTGCCGATGTGGGTCCTAGTTTAGTCAGCCAGCAAGTGGAGTCCCACAGAGAGGTATTCCTCCCAAAGGTTACAACATCTGTCAGCCTTGAGTTTGAGACAGTTGGTCTTCATCCAGTCAGCAACTTCAGTCATTCAGATAGTGAACTTTTCAGGTATTGGAAGTCTTGTCCAAGAGAGTATGAGCTGTCTGTCATCAGTGTAGGAGAGGATGTCAATATCATGCTGTGGATGCTGCTAGCCAGAGAGAATATGTACTTGTGAAGAGGGGTGGGCTGAGTGAAGATCCTTGTGGTACGCCACAGATGAGGTCGTGGGCAGCCGAAGAGTAGGGGGCCAGGCTGACTGCTTGTGTCCTGCCAGACCCAGATGGAAGAAGCAAATCCAGCAGGTATTTAGATTCCAATCTGGAGTAGGTGTCGGATGAGCACTGGGTGGGAAATCGTGTTGAATGGCACAGGGAGGCACAGGAGGATGAGGGCCGCCACCATGAGAACTCGGCAATAACATTTATTTTAAGCATTAAGTACATTTCGTATTGCATATATTGCTTCAGTCACATCAATGTTTAAACTCTCCTTACAGTAAGAACTCTACAAAGAGCAATGCATTGTTTGTATAGCCCTTATTCCTTGGAAGAGGTTTCCGAACTTGATAAGCAAATAACCAATCTTATCACTACCCAACTCAATAGCAATGGACCCAAGAAGAGTGAAAGGCTGAGAAGACCCACAAAGCTAGTAAGTGCCGATTGCACAACAACCTTCGTAGCAAGAATATAGCTTGTTGTCAGACAAGTCCACTTTTGGCTCATGACCAGCATGGAAAGTGCTTTGTCAGCAAGTTATGCATAAGTTACTTATCTATGAAATGCTATATTCTTATTTCTCAAGCTCACCACTAAAACAATTGTGGGAACTGCCGTCATCCCATGGCAGGAATAGAAACTACTTTAAAACTGTTAAAAAGTTGCAAAACCAGAATCCTTCCTTTATGGTCAATCCTGCCCCTTGCGAGCCAGCCGTTTATGCCTATAGCCTACATCTGATATTTTCTCACTTGCCTCTCTGTAAACATGCAGGTAGTATAGAGCCTAAAATGAATGCTGAGTAATAAGAGAAACGCGTCCTACGATAAAGAGAAATTTCATACTCTGCTGTAAGGCCTTCTCCTAGTCCCAAATTCGGGGAGAAGACCGTCCAGCAGAAGGTTCTCCGAGGTGGTTTCCGTCTACATTCAAGCCACAAAATATTCCAACAAAATGTTAAATATCTGCTTGTTCATACTAGGAGCTTCATTCCATGGGGTACCTAGGCAGTGGTTCTTAACCTGGGGTCGGTGAACCCCTGGCAGTCCGCTACAGTTAAAAAGAAAAAAAATTATAATATTAGTAGATTGATGAAATATAACATGACATTCCCAATCCCATTAAAATGTTGATTTTTATCTTTTGTCTGTGTATTAAAATATTTTCATAATTTATGTATGTGTTTAATGTATACTTGTTTCTGTAGTTTTGTGTATTGTTTCAAGGTTCAAATTGTAGAAATTGCTTCGGTGGGGGTCCAGGCTGTCCAGTAGTCATTCACTGGGGTCTACAAAAGTCAAAAGGTTAAGCAATTTCTGACCTCAGGAGTTCTGTATGCATGTTAAGGCATCCCACATGGTTTCCCAATAAAACTCAATTACTGCTGTTGGTGGTGTATTAATGGGAGGAGGCAACTCTCTGTAGAGCAAAGTATACTGGAACCTCAATGAAATGCAGCAGATGATAAAAGCTTTCCTCCTTACCTGGGGCATTACCAAGGCTACCAACATAACATACACCCGGCTGACAGACAAATATATTTAATCCTATCAAAATCTCACTATCGAGTTTCAAATATGTCGAGGGATATGGTAGACCTGCTATTTTAACAGCACTAACCCTGGGATTCACCCAGCCCAAGCCCATATGATTAATATCGTGAAGGCAGACAGTTATTAACTTAGTAGAATTACTCCTGAGCTAAACTGGAAAAAAAGGGAAGGCCATAGAAGGGTTGTTGACTACTTTATCATGTAAACAGACTGCTCATTGGTAGTGGTGAGGCGCTAGCAAACAGGGGAGGAGCTGTTCGGATGTTTGCTACCCATGACATTCATGCATTTTGGGGAAGGGGATCTGACTAAACATGGTCAATATTTATTTTATCGGCAGGCTTCTCTTATCTCGATAAGTGATAAACATTTAATTCTGTTAGTTACCACTGTCGTGACCAGTAAAGGATGACCTAAAATGTACTCGGGTGAACTGTGGACACAACACTGAGGTTATTTGCTGACAGGTTGAAAACCCATAGTGTGAGGAAGAGAGATAAATAGGCAGAGCACCCTTCTCCCAGGTGCCACCGGTTCATTCCGATCAAGCCAGCACGGATTAGAAAGTTATGTAAGAAGGAAGTTCATGGACCCCAAGCACTCTTCCTAGAGTCATCTCCTAAAAGGTAATCCTGAAAGGACACCATGTTAACATTATGCAGGAATCAGAAATACGACTCCCAAGAGCATAGGTTCTATGCGGGTTAGGCAAAAAGACCAACATGATGCACAGCTTGAGACCTGACACAACGTTGAGTCAGCAGGCATGTGTGGCTAAAAGTAACAGTTTGGGAATATACAATGCAGAAAGAGTTTAGTGGTTGGAAAGTGCTAAGACCCTAGGAACACTGTCAAAATGATAGACGTATGTTCCATCTACACTGAGGAGTGAAGAATAAGACAAGCATTGGCATAGCCAATAGGTCTCGCCTTTGGGACCATATAAGTGGTTAGCCATGCAGCACACAAGCTGCAAGTTTACAAACATCAGAAAGAATACAGAGCAACCAGTCACATTTCGTTTAACAGTGGTAGTTGCGCTGGACAATTGTTTAACCACATGTGCTTGAAGCTTTGCGCTTATAAATTGATTTAAATTTTAATTATAACATATTCAGCCTGTTCTAAGGCAATGTATCTCCACGAGGTCTGACACTTCTTGGGAAGCCTAGGTGGAAGGAAGGAAGGAGCGAAGATAATACTAACTGGTGCTCATGTACATCTTTGGGTGGAGTTCGCAATACATAAGAGCAATATAAAACTGCAAACGGATCAAATGCCCCGAGGACGTCGTTGTTGGCATGTGTGCACTACACGCACGTTACATACATATGTGCATACCGACACTACATTGAGCGACTGAATAAATATAAACTTCAGCTGTGAGAACACATGACTGCCCTTGTAGGCAATCAACCCGGCTCCCGTATCTCGACCATGTGCAGCATCCTCAGATCCTGAGTGAAAACCCCTGGCAGCCGAGGCGGGAAGAAGCCCCTTACCACGAGAGATCGTGCACGTCAGCGCCTAGGTAGGGATAGGGAAGAACGGGTGTGAAGAGGGTAAGAAGAAAGGAAGACTGGGAGTGAGGGGAGAAAGAAGATGAGAGAGCGCGAGAAGGCGAATCGGGGCGAGAGCGTGGGTGTGGGAGAAGGAGAGGAGAGAAAGGAGGAAATATAGTGGGGAGAGGAAGAAGAGAAGGAAAAAGAGTGAAGGTGATGCAGTGGGTGTTAGAGAGAAGAGGGAAGCAAAAGGGACAAAATGTGGGTATGAGAGAGAGAGTAGCAGGGAAACAGAAAGGGCAAGAAACGGGGGGACTGAAAAGAGAGGAGAGAGGCAGAGGAATGAGAAGAAAGACAGAGTACAACAAAGGCAGTGGGAGAGGGAGACAGTGGGAAGGAGGAGAATGCAGGAGAGAGGGTGCAAGAAGGGTGTCCCATAAAACTACGTAGCTCGTCACATTGCGAGTATTCCTCTAACAGTCAACTTCCCCCTCGGCCCTTTGCACAACATGTGAAACGTTCAAAGGTGGCAGACTGCCATCAGGTGTCGACGAGTTTAATCCACTCCGCTCTCACAGCTCAGACACACATTTACCCCAGATGTAGATTGTGTGGTCGGCGCTAATTCAGTTAATTGATTTCTGATGTGTGCCATTTCCCGCGCTCACAGCAGGCAGGCACCAGCCTGCAAACGGACTGGATCCGATGGGGAGTTAACAAAAGCGCCCCTCCCCCTCTCAAGCACATCCTAAGGGTTTCCTGGAAGGGGATTAGCTCCCCTGCGGCTCGGCTCTACTGTCAGCAGTAGTAGTACTGCATAACAGTTGATTTCAGTATCCACGTCATGTCTGCTATAAATGCAATTTAACAAAAATACGTAACGGCATTCCAGGAAAATTCACGTTTTTCATGTTTCACGTTTTGTCATCCCACTACTGTGGATTTTTTCATTCAAAGAAAGGAGCGCTCCGAAGCGGTGTTAAGGCAACACAAGATAATTACTAAAATATATACATACAAAAATGCTATGCGTAATGCGCCTTCATCTCTGCAAAGGTCGATAAACGAGAAATAGTGAAACAAGTTATATAAGATTCTATGAGAATCTATGGGAGAAAAGACAGCCAGAGGTTCCGTAGGAACGTGATTGAATATCTAAGTGACGTGGAAAGCAGATACTGCGCAACAGATATATGGGAGCTTACGTTCTTTGCGCTCGTCCCTTCCTATCTATTCATGGGTAAACTGAGTGAACTTGGGGCTGCGCAGACGTAAGAAAACGGCGGCGAAAGTGAAAGCGACTGCGCTAATTTGTAACATGATACACAACAGATGGCACCCTGCTCGCCGCTGCTCGCTCCCGACAGCTGTAGGCCGTAGGAGTGAACATTTACAGAAAAGGTGGGACATGCACCCGCCTTTGGCCAATCGCGTGCTTTCATTTTTGAAAGCCACATGCAAAGGCCAATGGAATGTGTGGGAGGAGTCCGACCCACACGGAGAAGTCTCTGGGAAGTCTGAAGTGATTTCAAGAGGCCCTCTCCTAGAGCAGCGCATGCGCTGCGCTAGGCTCGACCTAAAAAGCATGTGCCGCATGAGGGGATCCCTTAACAATCCACTAACAGCAGTCCAACAGCTCTGGCTTCAGCAGCGCTGCTCATGAGAAAAAGAGGCCAAGTGGCCCTGTTATGTCTAGAAAGCAAGAGCTAGGAAGCTGAAAAGCAGAAAAAAGTTGCTGGTTTACAGGAGCAATGCCAATAGCGCCCCTTGGTGCCTTGGATATGCAGTCTCACCATGTTGGCCACAAAAGCAATTCCTGGGACACTGTTCTCCGACAGACGGCCAGGACATTCCTCTAGTGAGCACAAATGGGGCTTTCTAGAAAAGAGCCAGCCATTCATATCCTCCTTCAAGGTGGGTATGGTTTGTGTTTTGATCGACTAGCAGATCTGGCATGGACTAACACCATACTTGCCCTGTTCAGCATCCCATGCTTGCAGTCTCTTGAATTTCCAGTACTAAGAAACACAGAGGGGAAGAGGCCAGGAGCAACACCCAGCAAGCAAACCATCTGCCGACCACAGCATGAGAGAGACACTATGGCAAGAGGCCCTGGAGGCCCAGGCAGCAGCCAATTAACAATCCCACCCTCAACGTGGATGACAATTCATGGAGCAACACAGTACTGCACATTGCTCAGAGATCAATAGATGACAAGCTCATAGGAACTGGACAGCAGCCTGGTCACCTGGGAAAAAACTGTCCATTTCCATAACATAAGACTGATGTTCATGACATGTAAACCGAACAGCGTGCTTCTGAAGGCCTCTTCTGAGTAGGGATCCACTATCTCTCCACAAGGGAGTGGTGGAGGCAGAGTAGAGACCGAGTGCATTGGGTGCAAACAGATGATATCTGGTGTTACAGGCGAGTTACCATGTATACCTCCACCGAGTTGCTTACTAGAAATGGGAAGCTACCTTACTGAATAGACCAAACACAAGTCAAACCACAAAATAGTGTCGTGAAGAAGGAAGACGTAGACCTTCAGGTAAGTAATAAATGTTGTTTATTAGATCCGAGTAACAGCGAACTGTCCGGGCAGCAAACACTTCTCCAACTGTCCCTAACGTCCTGAGCATGGAATCCTCACACGTCATCCGATTCCATGCCCAGCACGAGGTCGCAAACACAGTATCACAATGATTTTAACAAATAAAAGATCACAGAGAGAAATAACCAAACAGAACAAAATAGAAATAATAAAATAAAACATATGGCACTTAAGAAGAGCGCATAAATACCACCCACAACTAAGAGCAAAATAAATACCATTATAGTAACATGGTTACAAATGACATTACACCAGAGCAGGACAAACACTCCCAGGATAAAACATCAAAAGAGTGAACTTAGACAAAATCGCGATACTTGCTGGGAAACAGAACTCTCCTTGTGCTGTGTCTCAATTTTACCTCCTTAGCTGAGATACCAGCAGTGGAGGACACATCATCTGCACCAAGAGCATCCTTGCCACACACGACAATGTGACAAAACTCTTTTTTCACTCTCATCCTTCTGCAAATTGGCTTGCTCAGGTTCAACCCGAACCACTCTCTTACCATTCCACCATTGCCCACTCTTGACTTGCACACTATTGCCATTCACCTTAATAACTCTGACTGGGGGTCCAAACTTAGTTTTGCCCTATTTCACATGAACAGGGTTACAAAGGCGAACTAAATCACCCACCTTTACCTCCAAATCCTTGACTGTGTTCCTGACATCAAAATTAAGTTTTTGTTTCTCCTGAAAAAAAGAAACTCTTTTCCTGACAACCTCATCAGGGACATGACTCTGCTTAGACCATACCCATTTGTTCATCCAAGCAGGACAAAAACACATGGTTGCTCTTCTGCCACGCAACAATTCAAAAGGAGAAACACTAATTGCCGGGTGGGGAGTGGTGCGATAAAACCACAGCATACTCTTGACCGCATTGGCAATTATACATTTGTTTGCAATAGCCCACTGAATACATTCTCCTAAGACTTTGTTCATTCTCTCTACCAGTCCATTAGTTTGGGGATGATAAAGAGAACTTCTAAGATGTTTTATGCCACTGGTCTCAAGAAATGTTCTAAACTCATCGGAGATAAACTGAGAACCATTATCTGAAACTAACGTTGCAGGAAATCCTTCCTTAAGAAATACTTCTTTCATGAATTCAACAACTACTTTAGAAGTTACCTCATTGACGAACTTTACTTCTGGTCACTTACTTTTTTTTTTGATAATCAACTTTTATTGCTTTTTTGGGAACAAAGAAAAGATTAGCATTAACAGCACAGTACACAGGTTCGCATATAAGAAAGACATTGTGAGGGGGTCGGTAGTGAAGTTATACATTATGCACAGCGATCGAGCACATTACACGGCAAAAGCAAGCAGTCTGTCAAAAGCAAGAAGCCATCCCCACGGACCCCACTAACCCATTTGGTCCGTCCATTTACCCCATACTCTCTGGTACTTGGCAGAGCATCCTCTGGCTTCACATAAGGGTTTCTCTTGAGCGGCGCACCAGTCCACACCTCGGTGCCATTTAGCTATTGTGGGGGGTCAGGTTGCGTCCAGGCCATGGCAATATCTCGTTTGGCCACCATGATGGCCGTCCCCAGGAATAATTTGTCTGCTCGGGACCAGTCTAGACCATCCATAATGCCCAGGAGGAGGCGCATAGGGTCGTGAGGTACATGCCAGCCTAGGATGTGTGTGAGTTCGGATTCTTAGATGTACTGTTTAAAGAATAAAACAGACCGACAATATCAATTCCTACCTTGTCCCAGGGACCTGTGGGCAATTCAATAGGACTAAGAGGAGGAGTTCTTAACTTAAATGATTTGTCACAACTGGAGAATATGACACACTTCTTTACCATCAAATCGATCTCCTGAGCCATAGCTGGCCACCAGAAAGACAAGCGAGCTTTTCTCTTCGTCATGGTAGCCCCCAGATGTCCATCATGTGCTCCTACAATAATTTTTTTTCTTAAGGTCACAGGAGGAACAAACTTGTCCGCTCTCAACAGCAACCCATCCTCATCAACAGACAACTCACCTGCAACTTTGACAAAGGTTTTGAGATCAAAATCTACATTCCTCTCTTTGGGCCAACCAGCTTCAATGTACTTCATGACTGACTTAAAATTAAAGCCCTCCTCCAGAGCATCTCTCGAATCCTTTTCAGAAAATGCACCAATCAATGGTAAATTAATGGATGCCACAATGCAATTTTTTTTATCCTCATCATAACACAACGTCTTGTCATCTTCACTCCAGTCTGATGAGCGTGACAATAAATCAGCACACCCATTTTCAGAGCCAGGAATATACTCTGTGGCAAAATCAAATTGTAACAATTTAGTGGAAAGACGCGCAGTACGGGGGGTGAACCCTTTTGAGTTTTTTCCACTCAAAATAGCGGTTTGTGGTCTGTTTGGATAACAAAACGTGTTCCTCAAATATAGTTCCTAAATTTCAAGATCCCCCCACCAACAATTTTTCTCAATTACAGAATATTGTTTTTCTGTGTCAGAAAAAACCCGGGATGCATATCCGAGCATGTACATTTCAGAGTTCTTCACTTGGCTGAGTATAGCACCCAAACCCTCACTGCTCACATCAACTGTCAATACACATTGAAGTTCTGGATCGTAGATTTTTTAATACCTTCGGCGAAGACAGCTGCTCTTTTACCCATTCAAACACATGAAACACATCTTGACACTCTAGGTTCTAGTCAAACACAACACCCCTTCTCAACATGCTGGACAGAGGCCGCAACTTTGTAGCATAATCCTTGATGAATCTGGAGTAGAACTCGCACAGGCCAAGAAAAGATTTAAGACTAGGTTTGTCTACTGGGGCTTCGGCATTTATAATGCTCTTCACTAAACCTGGCTTTGGCTCAACATCACGTTCAGTGATGAGATGACCAAGATATCCCACCAGGTCCGTGAGAAACGCACATTTGTCCCGCTTGAGCACCACACCTCTACACTGAAATCTGCTCAGAATCTCATCAAGGATGAGGTCATGAGCAGGTCTGTCAGGAGCATAGATCAATATTTCGTCTTGAAAAATTGATACCCCTTTGATACCTTTGAGCATGTTCACCATAACTCTCTGGAACACAGATGCGGCTGAAGCTAAGCCAAAAGGCAACCTACGATATTGGCATGTACCAAAAGGAGAAACAAAAGCTGTGAGGTGTTTGGATTCATCATCCAGTTCTATTTGGTGATACGCAGAGGCTAGGTCAAGCTTGGAGAAGACATTGGCCTCTGACAACCTTGCCAAGAGCTCAGAGATATTGGGCAATGCGTGCAAGTCCACCCATATTTCTTTATTTAAACATCCGAGATCAACACATACTCAATTCATTGTTGTGCTTTCATGTCACCACCAAAGGAGACAACCAAAGAGAGGACTCCAACGGTTCAATCACACCGCTCTTACACAGCATGTCTAATTCTTTTTCTAAATCCTTAGCAATGCTGAACTGAACATTCCTGAGTTTATGTTTGACAGGCCTAGCACCTTTCTTCACAATTATTTTGTGTTTAAACCCAGAGAACCTTCCTAACTCACATGAGAACAAGCATGGATACCGGTTCATAATATTCTCCAATTTTGAGTCGTCCCATATGGCTAAAACCGGTTCTGATGTCCCTGGTTTAAGAATCATACCAAAACGTCCTTGGTGAAACCACCCCAGGATGTTTAGACCCTTGTTTGCGACATATATGCTGACAGCAATTCTTCGCCCCTTGAACTCTAGTATCTAAAAAAATTTTTTTTTTAAATGTAAGTCCGTTTTTATATAGCGCAGCTACTCACCCTTACGGGTCTCAAGGCGCTGGGGGCCGTCGTGGAAATTAAGTGAGCTATTGCCCAGAGTCACATGGTGCTGAGCTGAGCTGCCGCCGGAGGCGGGGATCGAACCGTGAACCCTGTGCTCCGAAGTCAGTTGCCCTGGCCGCTGCACCACACCTCTCCACTCTCATCTATATACCTACATAGATCAATGCTACGCCCCTCATATGATACAGCTTTGCGGTCAGGAGGAGACAAATCTCTTTTAGGCCAAACTATGTCAAATAATTCACGAGTTATCATTGTTATTCGAGCACCAGAGTCCACCAATAACTACAGAATTGTCCCACCAACCACAATGTCAAGAAGAGGGTCAATACAAGAGTTGGGGTTCTCCACTTCGTATGTCATCAGTTTTGACCACCATAACCATGTCTCTTAAATCTCTTTCAATGTTGTCTTCATCTTCTCCTGCACAGTCATCAGTGACACATTTGATTGCGGACGTCAGCTTGTTCTTTTGACTTTAGCACACCTTCGCAAAGTGTCCACGTTTATTGCACACTCTATACACAACACTTTTCACTGGACACAGTCTACCACCACGAACATGACTGCTCCCACACCTGAAACATATTTCCTGTTGAGAAAAAAAAACTTTTGTCTATCCTGCTGCCTACTGTCCTTCTGTATTATATTGTAGTTCCAATTAGCAGCACCCACTAACTCTTCTTTCTTTGAATCCAGCTCTTTTGCCGAAATTTGGGATGTTTCTATACTCTTTGCCACTTTTATTGTCGCTTCTAATGATGGGTTTTCCATGGAAAGTAATTTTTGCTTAATGGTTCTGTCAATGCAGTGACCAATGAACTGATCCCTGACTAACTGGTCACAAACATTCTCAAACTGACACTCAGACGCTAACCTCCGGAGTGTCGTTATGTAGGTGTCCATGTCTTCACTTGCTTGCTGCACCCTTTTAAAAATGTATGTCTTACCATCACCAGACTGGGTTGAACGTCAAAACACTCTTGTAAGTTCCTTACAGTTACTTGATAGTCATCTAATTCTTCATCCGCCACATTAATTTCAGGTGTTTAAAAATTGCTCTCCCTTCGAAGCCTAACGAATGAAGAAGCAGGTATTTCTTCCTTTCTGGACGATAGCGGATTGCACCAATAGCACCCAGATAAGTCTCAAAGCCCTCAAATCATTCCTTCCATGCCACAGGTGGATCTCCCGGTGTGTGTAAGAAATCTGGTGTTGGCGGTACAGCCTGCATTGTACACCCTTGTATTAATATTACTTAAGATGTTTGCTTCAATAGCAAATCAATCTTTTTCCTAAAAAACGATGGTCCAACAGAAAAACTACACCTGAATGTGCCTGAAACCTCACTGATGAACTATCATTCAGCACTACCCAATGTAAATAGCACGTGCTAGTACAAAATAAAAATATATATATACAAATGTAGATAAAATGCTGTGCGTGTCAGCGTATTGTGGAAGTAGATGACACACCAATTTTCCAGTATTGCCTAGGCATAGACAGTATTACACTTGGATCGCAAGTTTTTGCAGCACGTGTGCCAAAATATACAAGCGTACAAAAGATGCTGTGCGTGTCAGCGTATTGCAGTGCTTGTCAACATTTACATTTTTTTTCCTTTCAGCGGAGCACGAAACACGCAATTCACTTCAGCTGTGCATGTCAGCAATTAAGCTTCAATCTGAAAAATCAACTTTTGACTGACATTCCCCTGTGATTCACTCCATAAGTGTACTCGCTGCAGCTTTGCGATCGGGCGAAAGAAATGAGATACTTTGTTTCTAAGATGGCCGTTACGTACATAAAGCACATCAAACGCATTGACCTGGTTTGGCAGTTCGGGCTGTACTGTTTCCACGAGGCACAGGATCAAGACTGATTTGTATATGGCCAGGTCTAAACTGGGGTAGCATGGTGAGCAAAAGAATGATGGATTTAACCCAGATCTCTTGACTGGGGGTGAATGTTTAGATTTGTTCTGCATTCCGTCCATCACAAGTGTGTATTTTGCTTTCTCGCCCTAAGTGTGCCGGGTATGCCCAGACGTGGGCCCCGGGCTCACTGTGCCACTGGATTCAAGCTATCCTGGTTGATGAGGGGTGAAACCCCGAAACCGGTCCTAGGATGCTTGTTTCCGGTCCAGGGAGGACCTGGTTTGGCAGTTCGGGCTGGACTGTTCCCTTGAGGCACAGGGTCAAGACTAATTTGCATATGGCCAGGTCTAAACTGGGGTGGCATGGTGAGCAAAAAAATGATGGATTTAACCCAATTCTCTTGACTGGGGGTGAATGTTTTGATTTGTTCTGCATTCCGTCCATCAATTGTGTGTCTTTTGCCATCTTGAATGTGCTAAAATACAATGAAATAAAATAGGCACATTTTCAATCCCATATTTTAGAATCAAAATTGTCTGGAATTATGCTCACTAATGAAATTTGTGAGTCTCGAAAATATAAGTGTTGTAAAATTCATGCAAGCACAAATTTAGGATGAGGAAAGCTTGTTGTTGTTTCTGGGTGGGGCTGAACAACTTACACTTGGTTAAATTACATATCCCTCACAGGTAGCTTCCCAACCTGGAAATGAAAAACTTCAGAAGGGGCAGAAGTCAATTTCCACGGCATATATTTGTATTTGGTGGGGGGAGGGTGGGGCGGGAAGACTCCCTTATTAGATGGAGAGGTAGAAAAATGTTTTTCTTCAAAGGCAAAATATTTTTCACATGGAGGGAAAATACAAATGTTAAATGTGAACATACATTTGAATCATATTTACCCAAATCGTATCCATCAGGCAGCTTTCACATGAATACATTTTATGGTTTGATTTCTTCTAGAAAAATACAAGTTTTCCACAAGTATCCTAGGAATGCTTTAAAATCCCCAAAAAGTTGGAAATTCCCCCTAATACAGAAGTTATCCAACTTGCACAAATTTATAATTTTCCAGCTGTTGGCAGCTGGAGCAATTATACAGGTGATGTCCCGATGACAAATTTGAGTTATTCTCGGTAAAATGGCTGTAGGAAGAGAATATCTTTATATCACACGGCTGCACAGAAAGCCTATATTTAAGTACAGAAGGTGCTTTTATTTGTTCCAAGGGTGGGGCAAACTGTTGACTGTTGGATGACCTTTACCAGAACAAGACTGCAGCGCAGAAGGCTACACCAAACAGCATTATCTCTGTCAAGGAAAGACGGAATTATGGATTAAATTAGTGGACATCAGCTCACTCAAGGACTTGGAAAAATGGACCAGTTGTATCAAATAAGTTAATAGACACTTTTATACCGTAATCATGTGGCCTCAGAGGGAGAGCGAGATCAAGAATGAAACCAAGAGAATTAGCCCTGGCACCTGAGGTAAGAAATTCCCAGAGATTGCTCGGGATGATCAATTCTCGATGCATCAAGGAGATTCTTTACAGTGAAACAGAAACTCTAACAAACGAGGTTTCAAGAAGGCAAACAACATTCAGTATTAAGAAGGAAGGATTTCAGTGAGAATGAACGACTGGATCTTATCAACATATTGATGAATTTTAACTCACCAAACAGATACCAGGACTTTTAGCTGATTCAGATTTAGACTGAATAGCATGGGCGGTATAATTTAGCACTTTACTGTTCTGGTTACAAGGGAGGTGTGCAGATATTTCAATTTGACATCCCGAGTAAGAATGAGGTAAACCAGTTCAGAACGTTCCAGCCATGGCTGACTGCATTAAATGCTCACCAATGTTTCACATGTACCAGCGCTGAATGACCTACAACTCATCCAACATATGAAAGTTTGCCATGTCAGTGCATCGTAGTCGGTGGCGAGACTAGTTTGTAGGCGGTTGTGGGCATTTAGGAAAGTTGGATCAACAATGCTTCCTTGATTATTATGCCAGAAGTAGCAATTTGTCGACTAGTTTAAAGTAAAAAAAAAAAAAAAAGTTCTATATAGCTAAACAGTGGCTATTTTTGGAAGAGGGATAATTTGCCCATTTGTGAAAACAAGGGAATTTGCCTTGCTTCAACATGGTATTGATGATACAAGAGAATCAGGGGTGGTGAAGGGGCTAACAGTTCTTTAATGAGTTCTGTATAAATAGCACTGTCTGTATAGGGGCTAAATGCAAGCTTATTGATAATAATCTTATGATCAGGTACATGCGAAGTGCTTGACACCCATCTGTAATGCAGAGTATAAGAGAAATCTGTTTTTTTTTGTCAGAGTTCTAGTATTATTTATTATGATGAATGGAGATCCTATTATTGAAGGTTTTTGAGATTTATGGCAACATCTCTGGGGGGTGCCAGGTTAGGAGGGGAATAACAGGGCTTGTGCAATCCTGGTGGAAAAGAGGGTTTTGAGGCAAAGAATACGCTGAGCAACACCGGGGGCATGGAGACAGAAATATTGTTAAAACTCTTTTCCATTCATCAAGAAGCAAAAAATAAATTCCTTTCAATGCTGATATCTGGCCTATGTCCAGCTTAAGGGTGTGCACTTGTATGAACTCAGTTTCTGGGAAAGGAAAAAGATTTAACAAGAAAAATGACCAGTATTCAACTATTCATGCAGTCAATCTGAAAATTATCTATCAAGCTAAGAACTACATATTTAAAGAAATGCAAGGAAGACCTTGCATTTGCCAAAAATGCAGTTTTTACTTACCATAATGGGGAAGAAATAATTGTAATCACTTCAGACTGCTTCTGCTTAATTCGGTTTTCTAATGTTAATTCTTATGAGGTTGGTGGGGCGGTGTTGAAGGGAGCAGTGGCTCTAGGTATTTTGATTGTGATTGGGGCTAACCTCACTTTACCATTCACGAATTGCCAGTCAAATTTCGGCAAAAAGTTAGAATTAAATATTTTATGGTAGGTATGATTTTCAAGAATAGCTTGAACTAACGTGTGGACATATATACAAAGGATAAATGGTCCATGGCCAGTTTGCTAAGTGCTATTTCAATGAAGCACAATAATGTACTGAATTAAAATGAAGGTCTTTTCAATGTTAATGGGAGAATGGTATAAAAAATATTACTGAACCACAATAGCAGTTAGGCAGCTTGTTTCAATTATAGATTTTCAATATGATGTATTGTTTAAACTTGCAATAGTACATTGTATTTTATTAAATGGAAAAGCGGGAGTCAACCACAGGGGTAAGAATGACTCACTAAGATATCTATACAAAGCTCATCATGCTACAATTCTCGATACCACCTTTAGATTGGTTTTCCATCATCAGGTTCTAAAGCATGCAAGACATCCGGAGAAAATAAAGTCAGATTTAACTATACCAAGACTAACAGACCATCCACCGAAAAGAGATTGATCTTCAAGAAACCAGTTCATGAAAGTCACAAGAACCTCCAAAATTTCTGATTTGTGTCTGCTTTCTCAATTCTTCTCATGGTTCTGACATCATAAAGATAAAAAGTAACCCAGGATAGATATAGACATCAAGTGCAGCATTGATGATTCATGATCCTATGATAACTCCAATAGGCTTGTGTGCATATCAAGCCTAAAAGTCTAACAACTAAGAGAGGGAAACACAGGGCTACAGAATACCTCAGAAACAAGATCAACTTGGAACCTGCATGATGATGCAACCTATGCAGAACATGTTTGACAAACTGCATTAAAATTACCTTATTGGAGCAAATCCTCTACCTGCTAACCGAAACAAACTTTTCCGCGATATGGTGCCCCCTCATAGATTACATGTCTAGATTAGAATACTTATGCTTCCCCCCCACCCAGATTATGTGCATTGCAGCTCTTTGAATGATGACTGAGGTGTGACACCACAAAGACTTCCTTTCCTGACAATCAGTTATTTAAAAGCCTCAGTCGAAATTGGTGTGCCTCAACCCTCCCACTCACCCTTCAACCCCTCCGCAACCCTGCTTTACCCAGGCATTGCCTTTGCTGGGAATTGGTTGGGGACAGATGGGTGGGTGTCTTTCTCTTTTAATTTTATAGTTTGTTGCTCTTTTATTTCCCTTTCTTCATGACATTCATGATTAAGGCACTGTGCAACGGGAGCTAATGTTGAAATGCATATAAAGTGTTGATTTCTGCTCGGTCCATTTGCTTGTGCAAGTACTGCTCTCATTGCCCCCACGCGCACCTGTGTACACTTTTCATTGTGAATCTAAACTATAAGTAATGCGTTTGTGCCTTTCTTTATGAAAACTTTATTAAAAATATTTGAATAAAAAAAATACATGATCATTAAACTGCATTTTTGCCTATCCTTTTATACTTCAAGTATAAGTACACACTTTTTTCCACATTATAGCTAGTTGGTGAATGTTTAGTTACTTATGCAATGACTTTAGTACGGATATCAACTGCTAAAATGCCTGGTAATTTTTGTATGGACAGTTAGGTTTAAAAATGTAAAAGTTATTTGAAGGTACCAAGAAGAGCACAGATCAGGTTATTCGCCTTTGTATCTAAAATCCCACCTGCATTACCCAATATTGGAATGCTGGTGTAGACCTCTACAATCCTATGAATTCTGCATTCCATTGTGATTTTATTATACTGTATGAATAAACAAAATGTGGTAATCCGAAAGATTGTGGGCGTACAAATAAAGGCATGATTCAATCGATGATTGCCAGAGTAAGAAATGGTGTAGTTCTGCTATCAGACGAGATTCGCACAAACACAAATTCTGCCAAGTATGGTGGAATTTAAGTGAGCAAATCTGTTTTTAGGGGTGGGTTTCTGGGTGCCCTGGTTGTGTTCAAAGGTGTAAAAGTTGATAGGCACCCATATACCTGCAATGGTGTTGGTATTCAAACTTTAATAGGTAGTTTCCCATTCCAAATACACTTGTGTACTCGCTCGTATCAGTTGCATAACTTAATCTGTATTTAGAGAGGGGATGTGAAGAATCCCATCCCCACAAATGTAGCAGAGTGTAAGGAAAGAGAGTCTACCCCTGGAGAAAGAAAAAAAAAATCAATTAGCAAGCCCAAATGCACTTTTGTGTCCTTTTCGATATGTGGAAGTGTACACCAATTACTTTTCCACATGCACAAATAATTACACTTTGGTACTCTTGGAATTTGCAACAGTCCGGCAACTCCTAGGATTTCACCTGGAATTCTCTAGAGAAAATGTCTCACTTTTGGGGGATTCTCAACGTAGGTGTAAGCTCCCAAGAGTATGTTAACATGTTTCCTGCAGCTTCTGTCAAATGTGCCCTGTGACCTTTTATGTCCCTAATATTTTCTTTTCTTAAATTCAGGTTACTCAGTCCAAGAGTTACTTGCTGGCCACGTTCAATTTGATGTGAAGTATATTTTATACCAAAATTCTCCGGGTGTACCATAGTTGAGTTATACACTAAGGGCCCGATTACAAGCCTGGCGGACCGAGGACCGCCAGACTTGTGGTGGCACTGCGGTGGTGTTCTTGCGATTGCCACATTATGACCTTAGTTGTCGTGCAGCGTTGGGACCGCAGACTCTGCCAGGGAACCGCCATTCCCTGGCAGTGGCGCGGCAGTCCAGAGGCATATATATGACATATGTATGACATATATATATATATATATATTCACTGAAAAAACAATAGGTTTCGGGGACGTTATAGTTAGTTGGACATTTCACTCGTACAAAACCATAGAAATTCCCCTGTTATAGTTAGTTCAGCTAACTATAACTCGCGCGCCCGCAATGCACTGCTGATGACGTCACATATTACATCACTCATGACATGGTCAGTGACATCACTCATGAAATCACTGATGACATCTCAAATGACATCACTGATGACATCATCCTTGTGATAAGTGGCAGACCTCCTCTCACCCTAATATAACCTTTGATACACACACTCAAAAATACAAACTAACATTTTCAAAACAATGGACATACCAATACCAGTTACAACACACCTATTCAGTAATTCCAAGATCTACACACACATCCACTCATTCACCAACAGTCCCTATACATGTACTCACTCATCATATGTACTCATACACCTATACATCCTTTTACACACCGCCACTCATCCATAGTTACTCACACACATAGTCACACATGCAAACAAAGTATCAACCATCCATTTACTTGCATATACAGTTATACACACACTACCACACTTACTTCTACAGAAACTTACACATACTTACTCTCTTAAACAATCACTTATAGAAACACCTACTTATTTGTACAGGAACTCTTCCAATCTCTCACTCTCACATATACTCACTTATATACACCAATACTCACATATACTAGTTTAAAACATATGTAGTTACTCATAAAGACACTATTGAGACAGTCATTCACTCACTAACACACCTATACACATACTCATCCACCTATACAGTCCTGCACACATGCTGTCTTCAACACATACAAACAGTGAGTCACTCATTCATGCATCTATGCACAAAGTAATACCCCCACCGAACCATACAGACACTCAGACACTCATACTGATACTCAAAAAACCAACTAATAACCCATATAGACACTCATGTAGCTACTCACCAACCCATGCAGCCACTTATACACAAAGTGAGAGACTGATAGATATTTTCATATTTAAACATTACTCACTAACCCATGTATTCACTAAGATACACTTAGTCAGTTATACAATCAATTTTACAAAAAAAAATCATCCATTTAGACACTTATATACCCATTTATTCTTCCATCGACCTTGAGATATACATATATAAAACATATTTAATTTTCAGAAACACACACATTCACTGGATGATGTCACGAGTGATGTCACGAGTGATGTCACGAGTGATGTCACGAGTGATGTCACGAGTGATGTCACGAGTGATGTCACGAGTGATGCAATATGTGACGTCATCAGCAGTGCATTGCAGGCGCGCGAGTTATAGTTAGTTCAGCCAACTATAACGGGGGAATTTCTATGGTTTTGTACGAGTGAAATGTCCAACTAACTAGAACGCCCCTGAAACCTATGGTTTTTTCAGTGAATTTCTAAGGTTTTTTAAATGCTAATTTATAACTATAACGTGCCTGAAACCTATGGTTTTTTCAGTGAATTTCTAAGGTTTTTTAAATGCTAATTTCTAACTATAACGTGCCTGAAACCTATGGTTTTTTCAGTGAATATATATATATATTTATTATACTATGTATACATGTGAAAATGTCTCGGTCCCCTGTTTGCCTCGGTGGCACGGAAAAAATGGGTGGAACTGACGTCAGCACGCCGACGAGGTCCTCTTATGGCTCCGATGACGTCATGCGGTGTCGCGAGCGGAGCCGTGCTCGTTGACGTGGGAGAGCTAGGAAAGAATTTATGTGGAATGCTGGTGCAGGGGATATTCACCTAAGTGTTCAGGCTAGTCCTTTGGGAGCAACTGTTTATGTTGCCACTCCAGAAACCGAAACCAGTGATCCGAGGGCAGAGGCCCTGCAGATGGCACACGAGGTGGGGTGCCCAGTCGTGTGCACCGGCGGGGCAGCGAAGTGACAAGCACCACAACCCACAAAAAAGGTAACGAGGGCACTGAATAACACAGGATCTTCTCTTTGTATCTGGCAGGAACAACAAAGTTAAAATGCCCTAGTACCAAAATGTAGAATTAGTGCTACAACGGTCTTCAAGAGGACCTGCGATGCCGCTTCTGCCTCCCGTACCCTGGAGACGGCACATGGGTCACGCGGTACTGTCATACTGCGGTGGGACGCACACTCGTTGACCTCTCATGGCACTGCTCCACACTTCAGGGAGGACGCTTTCCATTAGCTATGTTTTCTGATGACATGTCGCGCCGGCCCCGTCCAACAACAGAACTCCTTTAAATCCAAACAGACTCTTCCACTCTCTCACCGGAAGTGAAACCAGGCCACGCGGACACTTTCACAATACAACAGTCGGGAATGCACTTTTCGGTAAAAAAACACATTCCTTCCTCCTAATTAATCAAATAAACGTCTCACTGAAGAACAGGGGCCAGCTTCGATCGGTAAACAGCCGTTACAACGACTTTTTACTTTGCGATACCATTACAACGCATGCATTACCACGCATGCGTTGTACATCACGAAGTCATTACTACGCATTTTTTAGAACGCATGGTCATTTACCACGCATGCCTTTACAACGAATTTTGTTGTAAAGGTATGTATGGTAAATGACCATGCATTCTAAAAACATGTAGACGATCCATGTCGTTGTAAGGAAACAGAGGCTGTTCCATTTCCTCACAACGACGTGCACCGCCCCTCAGAGATGACGTGAACCACGAGGAGAGAGGAACCATGAGGAGTGAGAGGTAAGGGGGATTGGGCATGGGGTGGGGGTTTCTTTTCTAGGGTTTAGGGTAGTGCAGTGGTGTTTGGGTGGTGTAGGGGGTCGTGCTGGGGGTAGTGTTTTAGGGTTTAGGGTAGTGCAGTGGTGTTTGGGTAGTGTAGGGGGTCATGCTGGGGGTAGTGTTTTAGGGTTTAGGGTAGTGCAGTAGTGTATGGGGTCGTGCTGGGGGTAGTGTTTTAGGGTTTAAAGTAGTGCAGTGGTGTATGGGTAGTGTAGGGGGTCGTGCTGGGGTAGTGTTTTAGGGTAGTGCAGTGGTGTTTGGGTAGTGTAGGGGGTCGTGCTGGGGGTAGATTTAGGGTTTAGGGTAGTGCAGTGGTGTTTGGGTAGTGTAGGGGGTCGTGCTGGGGGTAGATTTAGGGTTTAGGGCAGTGGTGTTTGGGTAGTGTAGGGAGTCGTGCTGGGGGTAGTGTTTTAGGGTTTAGGGTAGTGCAGTGGTGTTTGTGTAGTGTAGGGGGTAGTGTTTTAGGGTTTATGTTAGTGCAGTGGTGTTTGGGTAGTGTAGGGGTAGTGCTGGGGTAGTGTTTTAGGGTTTAGGGCAGTGCAGTGGTGTTTATGTAGTGAAGGGGGTCATGCTGTGGGTAGTGTTTTAGGGTTTAGGGTAGTGCAGTCGTGTTTGTGTAGTGTAGGGGGTCGTGTTTTAGGGTATAGGGTAGTGCAGTGGTGTTTGGGTAGTGTAGGGTGTCATGCTGGGGTTAGTGTTTTAGGGTTTAGGGTAGTGCAGTGGTGTTTGGGTAGTGTAGGGGGTCATGCTGGGGGTAGTGTTTTAGGGTTTAGGGTAGTGCAGTGGTGTTTGTGTAGTGTGGGAGGTCATGCTGGGGTATATTTAGGGTTTAGTGTAGTGCAGTTATGTTTGGGTAGTGTAGGGTGTCGTGCTGGGGGTAGTGTTTTAGGGTAGTGCAGTGGTGTTTGGGTAGTGGAGGGGGTAGTGTTTTAGGGTTTAGGGTAGTGCGCCCAACCAGCCACAATATCCGTGGACAAAGGGGATCCTGACTCTTTGGAACGCTCCGTCAATTGAATAATTTGGGTCAAGGGCCCTACCACGTCCAAGACCTATCAATTCCTTTCTTGGGATCCCTCATATACTTGGAGAAAAAGGTACATAGTTTCTCATCAATTTCAGGCGTGTGTGTGCCACCTTCCCCTTCAGTGAGGGCCTGGGGCATTCTCCCTCATCCTATTCCTGACCTCCCTTTCAAGGGGTTGATGGATTTTCCCCACCACATACTCTGCCACTTTGGCGTCAGGTGTCCACTCCGCCGACCTAGGATGGTAAATTTGGGTAGGCTCGAACATGTCCGAGTGGACCCCGTCCCCAACCGGGAACTGAGAGGAATGGGACTCTGGACGCCAGGGACGCCCGAGTCCTTATCCTCATCGGAGGAGAAATCGTCCTCCGATACACCCTCTCCCTCTAAGGGAAACCCGCCGTCGGGGTCTACAATAGTGGTGACAGTGTCGCAATTTTCTCCGGGCCCCTCCTCCTCCCGGCAGGGTGCATGTTTTAGCGTTTGCGCACTCTTGAGGAAGGTCTCCGTAAGTTTATCAAATCCTTCCAAGTGCCCCGCGTTATGCTTAACGGCCCTTTTATTCCCCATCTGGGAGCTACTTGGACCCACCACCACCAGATCTGGGTCACTGAACACCCCAGGGATGCTTTTCGCCAGCTTATCAACCTGATCCCTAAGAGGAGCCAGCGCCTTGGATATAGCCAGAGAGAGGGCTTGGTCCACTGCTGGAGGGAGAAGTTGGGGGTCCATTCCTCCTCCACTTCCTGGTAGGAGGAGTAAAAATGGTCTTCTGGAGAAGACATGATAGCAGAGGGTGTGAGCACAGAACAAATGCCCTTAAAATCCTTAAGACAGCCCCCTCGCCGGTGCTCCAACAGCTGGGCTTTCCCCGAAGCTGTTATAAGAATAGACTGAGGCGCAATACCAATTACCACCACCAGGTGGCGCTGGTCACTAACGTGGCCGTGTGGGTAAATCACCGCGTAGCGGTAGTCAAAATTAGGCGAGGGTTGGTCGGGAATCAGCGGACACTAAAGGAGTGACCGGATTCCCAAACGCGCGTAAAGACCAGCGGGAGCGCTCGACGGAGCTGCCTCGTTCGGACCAGACGCGCCTGACAGGATCTCACCGCGCGCACAGCACACAGCGGGAGAAACTGCAAGGGGGAGAACGCGCTCGGGCAAGAGCCTGCTGCGCAGGGAATATGAAACAATACCAAGGCAATAATGCTAATAACGTGCACAAGAAACCGCTATACAAACAGCAACAACGTCAGATTAAGCCAAGAATGTAAGGAATGCACTTAACTGACGAGCAGTGAAGAAAGAGGAAGCGGAAGGGACGTCACGATATTATATACGATGGACTGTGATATGATTGGATTATAGTTGCCTTGGAGACTACCCCTAATGGTTCATGGGTTGTGTAGTCTTTTGTTTAATGATTGTTGTGTTACGTTTTCTTTGAACTGCTATGCAAATAAAGTGAGGAAAGATATGCATAATCCTCGCCTCCGTCCTGCCATAGAATTCATTAAACTTTATTTGATCTGATTTAGAAACATAGATCATAAAAGTGTACATAAAAACAGTAAATCCTCTTTCCTAATACAATACAGTGAGAATTAATTAAAACCAGTAGGTAAAAACGGGAGTTACAAAGCCCGGTTCAGAGCAACTTCAGGTTAACAGAATCGTAAAGTTCAATGTTTCGCAAGATCAATCTCATGTACTTCGTGCAAAATACGCAATAAGGGGTCCAAGTAAGATGTAACGCTCCAATACCTGACCAGTTTACACTATATAAAACTGCAGAAAAACTAAAAATAAAAAGTGTTTTGCACACTTCTGTCATTGGGCTATATGTGGGCTACATCTGGGTGATATTTGTGCTACATTTGGGCTCTTTTTTCTCTGGTGGCCATCTTGGGAGACTTATTTGTTATGAAGTTTCCTAATTTCGTCATTTACTGCAGTCTCCTCAGTAGGAAATGCTTTCAGTTTTTTACTTTGATTCCATCAAGAAGGCATTCAGATGTGTCACACATTTGCCATAAATTCAGAATGTTAGCACTCTAGTTGTTCATTAGATCACTGTAGTTAAGCTACTGCTCACCAGGGAGTTAACTGGAAGTCTACTGCTGGTATTGAAAGTGATTGTTTCAGTCTGCATGTCAGAATTTTCTAATGAAATAGAAGAGGATTTGAGATCTCACTTAAAACATGCCCTAAATTTTCTTTCTGCAGCAATAACCATAATTTCTATGGCAAAATGAACCCCCTCATTTTGTTCCTTTTTAAATTAAATGTTTTAAGTGTTACCAGTTTATTCCAATCAAGATGGCTTCAGGTGTGCCATAATTTTGTCATAAGTAAGACTGTTAGCGCTCTAGTTGTTCTTTAGAACACTCTGGGAAGCTGCAGTAGAACACAAAGGAATCAACTGACAGTCTCTGCCCTTGTTGGCTGTACATGTTTTACTGAGAATGTCAGACTTCATTCTCACATGACTGAGAAAGATAATGTGAATTTACAGAAAATATGCTCTCATTTTAGCTTCTGGAGCACCTTCCAAAACTGTATGGGACAAGCATGTGAAAATAGTTTTCTCTCAAACATGATTCATGATATCCCAGCAGAAGGTTTTTCACAGGGTAAAATCACCTTAGAACACACCACAATTCCTGAAATTAGTATGGTACCATCAACAAGTGAATTCCAATGTAACTAAAGTCTGTTATCACCCTTTATAGTTCTCCTTTTGGTAACCCTCAAAATCTTCGATTCACTACAATGCATTTCAATGGGGTACTATCATTTATATTGGTCCCAAGATGGCTGCCAGCAATTCCAGGATGAAGTGCTGACAGCCAATCAGATCTCACAATGACGTGTGGTTAGGCTCCGCCCAGATATATATGTGTTTTCTTTTTCAAATTTCTCAGGAACTACTGAACGGATTTACACCATTTAACCAAAAGGCATGACTCTGAACCAAGGGCTACCTTTTTGCCAAATTTGGTGTAATTCCGTTGAGTAGTTCGGGCTGTAGCTGCGATTAAAGGTTCCTATGGAATGGAAAATTGCATGGGGAAAACACGTTTTGGGACCCCTTTTTTCTCGGCCCCCACTTGACGAATCACCCCGAGACTTTCAGGATAGGAGCGGACCGGAGCGCCCACGAGTTTTGAAAATTTCGCGAAGATTTGTCAACCGGCGCCAAAGTTATTTCAAATAGAATGTTGCGGATTTCCTATGGAAAATAGGTCCTAACTATAACTATCTACTGGCGACCGCCAGTAGATATATATATATATATATATATATATATATTCACTGAAAAAACCATAGGTTTTAGGGACAGTTATAGTTAGTTGGACATTGCACTCGTACAAAACCCGTGAAATTCCCCCGTTATAGTTAGTTCAGCTAACTATAACTCGCGCCCCGCAATGCACTGCTGATGACGTCACATATTACATCACTCATGACATGGTCAGTGACATCACTGATGACATCTCAAATGACATCACAGATGACATCATGCAGTGACTGTGTGTTTCTGTAAAGTTTAAATATGTTTAATATATATAGGGAAAGGCGTATTGAAGAATGAGTGGCTGTATAAGTGTCTGTATGGATGATTTAGTAGGTGCGTGACTAACTCTATAAGTGAGTGATTAAACGTATCTTACTGAATGCATGGGTTAGTGACTTAACTGGGTGAATGTCTGTATCCGTCTGTCTGTTGCTGTGTAAGTGGCTGCATGGGTTTGTGAATAGCTACATGAGTGTCTATATGAGTTATTGATTGGTTGTCTGAGTATCTGTATGGGTGCCTGAGTGTTTGTGTGGGTGGGGTATGTGCGACTCTGTGCATAGATGTGTGAGTGGGTGATTCACTGGGTGGATGGTTTCAAGAGTGCATCTGTGATAGACTGTATGGGTGGGTAAGTGTGTGTAAGAGTGTGTTAGTCAGTGAATGTATGTCCCAGTGGTACATGTGTGAGTAACTACATATGTGAAAAGCAGTATATATGTGTGTTGGAGTATATAAATAGCTATAAGCGAGAGTGTGTGATTGTGAGAGTGACTGTATGGATGAGTGTGTGCTTGTATCAGAGATTGTATAAGAGCGTAAGAATGTGCTAGTATTTGTATGAGTAAGTGAGCTGGTGTGTGTATAACTGTATAGGTGAGTAAATGGGTGTGTGCTTAATTATTTGCATGACTGACTAGGTGTGTGAGTACCTCTATGGATGAGTGGCGGTGTGTGAGTGTCTATATAGGTGTATGAGTGCATATAATAGTCCTGTACTGAGTGACTATAAGTATGAGTGACTGTACGGGTGAGTGAGTAGATGTGTGTGTGTAGACCTAAGAATCAGTGAGTGTGTATATAGTAATTGGTGTTGGAGTGTCTATGGTTTTGACAATGGCAGTCTGTAATTTACAGTGGGTGTATCAAAAGTTATATTAGGGTGTGAGAAGATGCATCAAATTATCACATGGATGATGTCATCAGTGATGTCATCAGTGATGTCATTTGAGATGTCATCAGTGATGTCATCAGTGATGTCACTGACCATGTCATGAGTGATGTAATATGTGACGTCATCAGTAGTGCATTGCGGGGCGCAAGTTATAGTTACCTGAACTAACTATAACGGGGGAATTTCACGGGTTTTGTACGAGTGCAATGTCCAACTAACTATAACTGTCCCTAAAACCTATGGTTTTTTCAGTGAATTTGTAAGGTTTTTTAAATGCTAATTTCTAACTATAACGTGCCTGAAACCTATGTTTTTTCAGTGAATTTCAAAGGTTTTGTAAATGACAATTTTTAAATGTATTAATTGTTATATTTATTTTTTTGATACTGATTTACTACATTTTTTAAAACTATTTATTTTTAGATATTTTATTTATTAAATTACATTGTAATTACATTATACATTACATTATAAAATATACTTTCTCAGAATGAATTACTTTAGTTTAAATAGTTTGCAAATAGGCAATAGAGTTTTAAGTACAGTAGTTACAGTTGTTGCAATGGGCAACACAATTTCAAACACAATGCAACATTGACCTCAATGTGAATTTCTAGTTAAATGCAATTAGTTACTTTATGGATTACTTTTCTAACCACAGGACTGGATCCTAGATTCAGTCCTGGGACATCTCCTGTAAACAGTTGAGTAAAAGCGTTTTGGTTACAGTAGTGATTTTTAAGGAATATTATTGTATTTTAAAAGTTGACACTTAGAAACTTTTTCACATAGAATCACCAATGTTATCCTATGGGAGGAAATTCACTTAGCAGGTAAGTAGTGTTATCATTACTTTTTCTTACTCAGTGTTGGATCCTGGATCCAGCACTGGTGCATCTCCTGTAAACAGTTGAAAGAATGCGTTTAAGTCATACAGGCGATTTTTAAGGAATATTTGTAATTTGTGAAAATCGACACTTTGAAACTTTTCTGCTGAAAACCAGACAATGGATTCCTATGGAAGGAAATATAAGTTACTGGTAAGTACGGTTAGAATTACTTTTCAGGATCAGTGCTGGACTAAAAGATGCAGCACTGAGGTTCTCTCCTGATAACAGGCGAGTAAATCGGAATTCGTAGTTCGGTTGATTTTAGAGGAAATATTATAAAGTTCCAAAACTCCACACTTGGAAGAATTTCCAAGTGAAACCAGTCAATGTTAGCCTATGGAAGGAAATTCAAGTTGCTGGTAAGTACGGTTAAAATTACTTTTCAGGATCAGTACTGGGCTGAAAGATGCAGCACTGAGGTCTCTCCTGATAACAGGTGAGTAAATCGGAATTCGTATTTCGGCTGATTTTAGAGGAATATTAGTAAAGTTCCAAAACTGCACACTTAGACACGAACTTTCCAAGTGAAAACCAGTCAATGTTAGCCTATGGAAGGAAATTCAAGTTACTGGTAAGTACGGTTAGAATTACTTTTCAGGATCAGTACTGGGCTGAAAGATGCAGCACTGAGGTCTCTCCTGATAACAGGTGAGTAAATCGGAATTCGTATTTCGGCTGATTTTAGAGGAATATTTGTATGTTTCAAAAATCGACACTTAGAAACTTTTTCAGCAAAAAGCAGACAATGATATCCTACGGAAGGAAATTCAAGTTACTGGTAAGTACGGTTAAAATTACTTTTCAGGATCAGTACTGGGCTGAAAGATGCAGCACTGAGGTCTCTCCTGATAACAGGTGAGTAAATCGGAATTCGTATTTCGGCTGATTTTAGAGGAATATTTGCACAATGGTGAAGGGAGGGGCGGGGCCTGAGGTGATATCTGTGCAAACGCGACCCGTGGCGCGTTTTAAGTTGGGGGATTAAGGCCCCTTGAATCATGAGGGTCCCTGGGGTCCAACTAGCCCACCCTGTACCTCCAGTATGCGCCAGGGAGCTGCGTTGCAGAGAGGTGTTCAGAGGCCACGCCCTTTTACACCTCTCTGCAACGCAGCTCTGTGGCGCTTTTAGAAGTACATGGTGGGCTAGTTGGCCCTCAGGGACCCTCAGGATTGAAGGGGATTTAATTCCCCATCTTGAAACGCGCCACGGGGCCTGTTTGCACACATGTCACCTGAAGCCCCGCCCCTCCCTTCACCACTGTGCAAACGCGCCCGTGGCGCGTTTTAAGTTGGGGGATTAAGTCCCCTTCAATTCTGAGGGTCCTTGGAGTCCAACTAGCCCACCATGTACTTCTAAAAAGCGCCACAGAGCTGCGTTGCAGAGAGGTGTAAAAGGGGCGTGGCCTCTGTACACCTCTCTGCAACGCAGCCCCTGGCGCATACTGGAGGTTCCTGGTGGGCTAGTTGGCCCCAGGGACCCCCAGTATTCAAGGGGAATTACTTCCCCTTCTTAAAACGCACCAGGGGCGCGTTTGCAGAGTACTGCAGGGAGGGGGCGGCGCCTCCGGCACAATGCCGCTCGTTTGTTTTTTTGTTTTTTTAATGGGAGGGGGCTGCGTGGCCCCCTTCCCTTGGCCACTTTTGGCCCCGGGGACCCCATCCCCCGGGGCCTGAGCATTTTATTTTTATTTTTAAATGAAAAAAAAAAACGGGAAGGGGGCCGCGTGGCCCCCTTCCCTGGGCCTGTATTGGCCCCGGGGACCCCATCCTCCGGGGCATGCCCTCGATTTATTTATTTTTAATTTGGAGGGGGCCGTGTGGCCCCCTCCTCAGGCCATTTAAGGCCCCGGGGACCCAATCCCCGGGGCCGGCCTTTCCTTTTTTAAATTTTTTTATTTTGCTTTTATTTTGGGGAGGGGGCTGCGTGGCCCCGCCTCCCTGAGCCACTCATGGCCCCGGGGACCCCATCCCCGGGGCCTGGCCCTCTGGTTGGGGACTGTGGGGGGTCCCCAATCCCCCACAGTCCCAGCCGGCTCCCCGCGTCTCCTGCGCGAGCCGGCATTGCTTTTCCACATGGGGAGCAGCTAACATGCTGCTCCCCATGTGGAAAGCAATGAGCTTGCATATTTGAAAGAGAGCAGGTTTCCTGCTCTCTCTTCCAATATGCAAAGCAGTTTGCTATGACAGGACGGGAGCCGCGAGGCTCCCGTCCTGTCATAGCAAACTACAGTGTCCCGGGGGTAGGCACCCCGGGACACTGCAGGAGCCGGCCCTGGGGGTGGCGGTCCCCAGGGCCATCAAGGGCTCCAGGAGGGGGCCGCACGGCCCCCTCCCATCCAGTGCACAGCCCCGGGGAGGTGGTGGTCCCCGGGGCTTTGGGGTCCGAAACGGACCCCCATATTCACTCTCTAGTGCCCCGGGGAGGTGGCAATCCCCGGGGCATGTGGGGGGCTGGAGCCCCCACACGTACAGATTAAAAAGCGGGGGTGCGGTCTCGGGGCTGTGGGAGAAAAGAAGCCCCAGGGGGTGGCGGTCCCCGGGGCTTGGGGGCCTTAGAGGCCCCCACATTAAATCTAAACCCACCCCCACCATGCCCCCGGGACTTGGCCCACCCGGGGGCAAATAAACATCGAGCGCGGAGAACGCGCTTCGATTTTTCGGCAGGATACGCGCACCCTGAGCGCATCCTGCCGATTTAAAAAAAAATGCTTTTTCTGCCCAGGGGTCCTTGTGGGACCCCTGAGCAGACCTAGGGTCAGGGTGTTTCTACCCTGCCCCCTTGTGCGTTTGCGCACTGGTTTCTTTTTTTCCTCGGCGGGATTCGCGCACCCTAAGCGCATCCCGCCGATTTTAAAAAAATGCTTTTCTGCCCAGGGTGTCCTTGTGGGACCCCTGAGCAGACCTAGGGGTCAGGGTGTTTCTACCCTGCCCCATTTGTGCGCTTTGCGCACTTGTTTCTGTCCCTCGGTTCTACCGAGGACAAAATGACTGCCAACACTTCCTGATTTGGAGTGTTGACAGCCAATTAGCATGCAGCTCGTGATCGGGAGGGTGCGCGAATCCGACGCGGCCATAGATATATATGTGATTTTCATTTTGATTTTCACAGGAACTACTGAACGGATTTACACCATTTAACAAAAGGGTTCTTTCTGAACCAAGAACTACCTCTTTGCCAAATTTGGTGTAATTCCGTTCAGCAGTTCGGGCTGTAGCCGTGTCTAAAGTTTCCTATGGGAAAATGAATGGGGAAAACACGTTTTGGGACCCCCTTTTTCTCGGCCCCCGCTTGACGAATCACCCTGAGACTTTCAGGGTAAGAGCGGACCGGAGCGGGCCATAAAGTTTGAAAATTTCGCAAGATTCGTCAACCGACGCAAGAGTTATTTCAAATAGAATGTCGCGGATTTCCTATGGAAAATAGGTCCTAACTATAACTATCTACTGGCGACCGCCAGTAGATAATATATATATATATATATATATCCTACAGGACCTAGTTTTCAAAGGAAAACGTTGTTTTACTTGCCTATATCTTTGGCGCTGTTCAACGAACCTTCGGAATTTAATTTTTTTTTTTTTTAAAGTCTTCCAGTGATTCTTGTTGCGCACTTAAAGTTTTGTGGTGATCCGTCAAAGGGGGAGGGGGCAAGAAAAAGGGGGTGGTCAAAAATGTGGGTTTCCCATAGGAATTATAGACACGACTAGAGCCTGAACCACTGAACGGAATTACACCAAATTTTGCAGAAAGGTAGCTGTTGATCCAGAAAGTGACCTTTTTGTAAATTGGTGTAAATCTGTTCAATAGATTGTGAGATATTAAAGAAAAAACAAATTTGGATATCTAGGGACGAAAAGGCTATGCAAACCCTCTCGATGTTGTGCTGAGATCGGATTGGCTGCCAACACTTCAAGCTGGATATGTTGGCAGCCATCTTGGAACTCTGCTTTATCTGAGTCCCAGAAAAAAAAGTTAAAAAAAAGAAAAGTGAGCAGGGTAGGAATACCCTGACCCCTCACCTCTGGCCGGAGCAAAAAATCATTTAAAAAAAAAAAAAAAAAATCACAGAAAAACACGGCGGATTTACGACTCCAGTGAAAATTAAAAAAACAAGCGGAGCTACTGTGCTTGCTTTGGAAAAAGCCCCCGGGTGGGCCAGGTCCCACGGGCATGGTTTTTAAAATAAAAAAAAAAGGTGGGTGTATATGGCCCCCACTCCGGAGGCTCTTGGCGCCCCAGGGACCACCACCTCCCTGGGGCTAAATAACAGTTAATGGGGATCCCCCAGGGACCACCACCTTCCCGGGTGAAATATTTTTTAAATGATTGAAGGCGGGCGGTGCAGACCCCTCTGGGGCCACATAAGTACCTGGGGACCACCACCTCCTTGAGTCAGGCCCTGAAAAGTAAAGGACTGGGGCTGTGTGGCCCCTGTCCTGGAGCCATATTTGGCTCTGGGGACCACCACCCCCCAGAGACGGCTCCTTTTATGTCCTGGGGTTCCCACCTACGGGACACAGCTGTTTGCTTTTGCTTGGCGGGAGCTGACAGCTCCCACCAAGCAAAAGCAAACACTCAGGTTCCTGCGGGCGGAAGCTGGAAGCGAAGGTTTCATCTCTTTCCCTGCCCACAGACATGCAGGCTGGGAAAGAGATGAAACTATTGCTCCTGCATGAAGGAAGCTGCATTTCCAGCAGCTCCCTGCATGCAGGAGCGATTCTGGCTCCTGTAGGAGGCAGGGAGCCTGCTGGGACAGCGGGGGCCTTGATGCTTCCCCAGGGGTCCCCAACAGTGTTTACTGGGTGCCTGTGTAGGCTCCAGGGCACTCAGGGAGTAGTGGCTGGGCCCGGGGTTGGAGTCCCTGGTGCCGACATCAACCCAGGGAGGGGGGCTGCGCGGCCCTCCTCCCCCATTTGTTTAAGACCAGGCCCAGAGGGAAAAATAAACAGCAGAAATGGAGGGAGATGGGAAAAAAGCAACAGCATAAACGGAGGGATAAAAGCAAAAGCGGCAATTGAGAGAGGGTGGGCAAGGAAAAGAACAGCCACAATGGAGGGAGGAAGGGAAAAAGCAAGAGTGTCAATTAAGGGAACGTAGAGTGGGTAGGTGGAGAAAAAGCAATAGTAGCAATGGAGGGAATGGAGTTGGGGTGGACAGATATTAAGCAACAGCAAGAATGGAAGGAGATGGTGAATGGGGAAAAAAGCAACAACAGAGAGTGGGCAGGTGGATAGAATCTTAATGGAGACAATAAACCAGCACTCCGGGAAGGGAGACTAACATGGAGTGCAGGATATAAATACATGCTTGGGGAGCCGGTGGAGGATGAAGCAAGACCAGGGAGGGTGGGGGCTGAAGTACTGAGGTGAGAGACAACAAAATGGAGCATGGAGGGATAGCAGAACATGGGAGAGAAAATACATGTAGCGCTATGGGTGGGAAGAGAAGCGCACAAAGTTGACAGCTGGAAAAAACATGCACTCTCATGGAGTGCTTCATAAAAAAGAAAAAACTGTTCCTGAAATGCAGACAATGCTGGAAGCATAGAAGGAGCCAATCAGAAAAATGGTAAACAGGCTGCATTTGTGGCCTAGTCTCCATGCTCCCATTTCAATGACACCCATACAGCCACTCAAACACCCACTTACAGATCCATACAGCCACTCACATCTACTCACCCATACAAGAAATCACACACCCACTCACAGACCCACTGAGAGATGCACACACACACTCACAGACACACTGACACTCATGCACCCACTTAGAGAAGACCCACACACCCACTCAGACACTCACAGACCCACTCAGAGACTCGCACTCACAGACCCGCTCAGAGACTCACTCACTCCCAGACCCACTCACTCTTGCGTCCACTGACATACCCACTCACTAATGCACGTATTCAGATACACTCAGACTCACGCACCCACTCACAGACCCACTCAGACTCATGTACTCAATCACAGACCCACTCAGACTCACACACCCACTCACTGACACAGAGACACATACACCCACTTACAGATCCACTCAGACACTCATGCACTCACTCACAGAATGACTCACATACTTATGGAGGCACTCGCAAACCAACTCAGACACTGACACCCACTCACAGACCCACTTAGATACTCACGCACCCACCCAGATAGCCACTCAGACATCCACGCACCCACCCAGTAAAAGACTTATGCAGCCACTCCCAGACACCCACTAACAGACCTACTCAGGCATTCTCACACCCACTCACAGACCTACTGAGACACTCATGCACTGTCAAACGTTACTGGTTACAGTTAGGAAATAACATTAAAAAAATCGTAGAAATTTACTTTAAAAAACCAAAGGTTGCAGTGACGTTATAGTTCGGAAATAACATTTAAAAAGAGTTGAAATTCAGTGAAAAAAACAAAGGTTACAGGGACATTATAGTTAGGCTCAAATTTCACTTGTACAAAACCATAGAAATTCAGCGGTTATAGTTACCTGAGCTAATTATAACTTACGCCCATGCAATGCACTGCTTATGACCCCACATATTACATCACTTGTGACATGTTCAGTGACATCACTGATGACATCTCAAATGACATCACTGACGACATTACCCACAGAACCACTCACACCCCCACTAACACCCCTACATAATCTCTCATACACCCACCCACACCACCACTCACATACTCATTCATAAACCCATAAAAGTACTCAAACACCCACTCACTCATCCAGTCACTCACACATACAGCCACTCACACAACCACTCACTCATCCATACAGCCATTCACACAGACACTCACTCTCCAATACAGCCACTCGCATACCAACTCACCCAGCCAAACAGCCACTTACACACCCACTCAGTCACCAATACAGTCACTCAAAGCTACTCACTCACTCATACAGCTACTCACACAATTACTTATACACCCATACAGCTACTCACACACCCACTCACACACTGATACAACCACTCAGACACCCACTCACACACAGATACACAGTCACACAGCCACTCACATAATGTATATTAGAAATAGTATTACTCAGTAGTACACCAACTACTAACAACTTTTGTAGTAGCTTACTTTATGTTTACCAATCAATACTTATACTCACTAGACGGTGTCATCAGTGATGTCATTTGAGAGGTCAGTGATATCACTGACCATGTCATGAGTGATGTAGTATGTGAGGTCATAAGCAGTGCATTGCGGGGGCATAAGTTATAGTTAGCTCAGGTAACTATAACTGCTGAATTTCTATGGTTTAGTACAAGTGAAATCTGAGCCTAACTATAACGTCCCTGCAACCGTTGATATATATATTGTCGTCCTTCATAGCCTGTGATACGGCGGCACAAAAACTCCTCAGACGCCATCCTCCGTGAGTATCACCCTTTTATTATTTTTTCATTGTTCACAAAGTAACCTTCATTTAAAGTGCAAGATAAGCAAACAAATCATCTCCCAGGTCGACACGTTTCAGCTTCCCCCTTAACTGGGCCTCAAGTTACACCACGGTGAGGCTGAGCAACTCTTTTCAAATGTCCGTTTGCTCTTTTCATGCCCAGTTGAGCGCTGGAAGGTAAACACTTCTACCAACATAACTCATATTCCCCTCCATGACACACAGTGCCATGTATTATTTTTCTTTTGTAGTCTAACTTATTTCAAGCTCCACTATTTCATCATTCCATTGAACGTTTAAACACAATCATTATAGTAACATTCCTATTCATTGTGAAAACTCCCACATGGTTTGTTTAATACAGGTACCATAGTATGAGACTTTTCAATGTGTGTTCTCCTTTTTTCTCTCCTTAAAGTGACTCGTGCTTAACTACTCCCAGTTATTTCACTTTTTCCAATCATTCTGTTCTCCTATTCATTATTCTTTCTAATTAATGTGATGCACGTAATATACTAAAGGCAGCTCCCAATGAGGTTGTTTGTACTAGAAAGGGAAGAAACGGGACTTATACATTTCACTAAAGGAGTGTAATTTTGCATTGTTCTCTATAAAGTGGCATGTGCTACAGTACTCTTTATGTTCTAAGTAAAGTGCTAAATATCCTTACAAATCAATGTATTGCACATAACATGGTAATGGCAGCACCTAATGAGTTGCTAGTGCCTACAATAGGTAAGAAAGAAGGCTTGCTCAATTCATTGATGAGATATAATATTGCCCTACTCTCCATAAAGTGACATGTGCTACAATACTCGTTTAAATTTTCTAAATCAGCTTTTCCATATTTTCAATCCATTTTCTTTGCCTATCGATCTATTGCACATGATCTAGTATAATAATCCTCAATAAAGTGCTAATGCCTACTCAGGCTGTAATGATTCCATTAAAGTGCTAGTGCATACACTGGTCATAAAATAAAAAAACAATTTCTCAAGTTAGTCACTTCAAAATTCTGAGTTGAAAGTCCCACACATTGTTGAGATGTTTTATCAATCTACTGCCCATAACCTGATATGAAGATCCTCAATAAGGTGCTAATGCCTATACATGATGTAATAATTTAAATAAAGTGCTAGTGCATACACTGGTCATAAAACCCTCCCCATGATAATCATTTCAAAAGGTTCAAATGACGGGCACCACACTTTAAAAAATGTATCTTATAGGGGATATCCTCTTTCCACTCCATAATCTGTGAGTGAGTTGAAATATATACTTTTGTACAGTAATTCTTATGATCACGAGTATAGCACAAACATTATCCAAATTTCATATTCTATGCCTCAAGACAGAGTTCTCTCCAGGATTTCAGCCTCCAATTTCAATATATGAACTTCTCTTTGTATATTGGGATTCATTACAAGTTGAGAGGAGGGGAATCCTCTCCATCGGAATTACTCCTGATTATTAAAGATGTACATGGAGCTCAGCAACTGTGTTATGGCCCTTCGGGACCTCTGTGCGCATCGAGATGATAAATTTTGACTCCTCTCTTCTCAATTCCCTCTCCCTGCTCCTCCGCTCGCATGTTTTGGTATATTTTTAATCCCAAAGTATTCAAATCCTTTCAGGGAGAGATTGTGTTCACTTTCAAAGTGATTAGCCATGGGGTTACTCCTATCTCCATTTCTAATGGCATGCGTTGTAATATACGTAGTTTCGGTTTCTTAATGGTGCTACCCACATAATAGTTGTTGCAGCTGCAGTTTAATGCGTATACTACGAACTCAGTCTCGCATGCAATTCTATCCTGTATGGTCCTTTCTCCATCCAGTGTTGTGTAGGTTTTTCGATTAATTCCAAACTGACATGCTCTGCAAGAGCCACATTTTGGGAAGCCCCTTCTGTTACTTGTTAGCCAACTCCGGTCTCAGATTGGTTCCAAATGGCTTCTTGTTAAACTATGATGGATGGATGGAAATATATCTATACACACACACACACACACATATTATATATATATATATATATATATATATATATATATATATATATATATATATATATATATATATATATATATTATCTACTGGCGGTCGCCAGTAGATAGTTATAGTTAGGACCTATTAGCCATAGGAAATTCGTAACATTCTTTTCCCAATAACTTTGGCGCCGGTTGACGAATGTTCGCGAAATTTTCCAAAAACTTATGGCCCGCTCCGGTCCGCTCCCATCTTGAAAGTTTCGGGGTGATTCATCAAGCGGGGGCCGAGAAAAAAGGTGGGTCCCAAAACGTGTTTTCTCCATGTTAATTCCCATAGGAAATTTTAGACACGGCTACAGCCCGAACTGCTGAACGGAATTACACCAAATTTGGCAAAAAGGTAGTGCTTGGTTCAGAAAGAGCCCATTATTTAAATGGTGTAAATCCGTTCAGTAGTTGCGGAGAAATTCAAAAAATAAGAGTCAAAAAATCAATTTCCCATAGGAAACTTTATGCAAGGCTACAGCCAAAACTGCTGAACGGAATTACACCAAATTTGGCAAAAAGGTAGTGCTTGGTTCAGAAAGCACCCTTTGTAAAAATGGTGTAAATCCGTTCAGTAGTTGCTGAGAAAACCAAAAATAAAAGTTTCGATATTTAGAGGCACGGAGGATCCGCGGACCCTCCCGACCATGAGCTTTATTCTAATTGGCTGTCAACACTCCAAAGCAGGAAGTGTTGGCAGCCATCTTGTGCCTCGGTAGAACCTAAGCACAAGAAAAGAGAAAAAGAAACGCGCAAAACAAGAAAAGGGGGCAGGGTAGAAACACCCTGACCCCCTAGGCCTGCTCAGGGGGTCCCACAAGGACCTCCAGTAAGCGCCACAGGCCTGCGTTGCAGAGAGGTGGTCCAGGCCACACCCCTTTTTACACCTCTCTGCAACTCCGCTCTGTGGCGCTTACTGGAGGTACCTAGTGGGCTAGTTGGACCCCAGGGACCCTCACGATTCAAGGGGACTTAATCTCCCAACTTAAAACGGCCACAGGGCGTGTTTGCACACGTCACCTCAGGCCCCCCTCCCTTCACCACTGTGCAAACGCGCCCCGTGCTGCGTTTTAAGAGGTAGTTTTAATCCCCCTGCCCTATTATGTACTAGGGCCTTACAGAGGAGGTCATGCTAATCACAGGGGTACCCCAACGCATAGTGTTCCCTAGTGTATGTAGGTGTTTTCACTGTATTCTAAGTGTCTTTTAGCATAGCACTGGCTCTAGGCCTAGTTACTCAGAGTCAGTTACCACCAGTACCCGTCTGAAAAAGTTGTGGGCACAGGATGATTTTGCAACAAGGCCTATTTCTGCTCCTCTGTTGGTTCTTTCTGCACAGGTTCTTCCTTCACTTTTCTTCGTCTTTGTGGACTTCTGTTGCTTCTTTCTGCGCGTTTTTCTTCTTTCTTCACATGTCCTACCTCTGTAGGCATAGTTAGAAACTAGCATTTAAAAAACCTTTGAAATTCACTGAAAAAACCATAGGTTTTAGGGAAAGTTATAGTTAGTTGGACATTTCACTCGTACAAAACCAGTGAAACTCCCCCGTTATAGTTAGTTCAGCTAACTATAACTCGCGCCCCCGCAATGCACTGCTGATGACGTCACATATTACATCACTTATGACATGGTCAGTGACATCACTGATGACATCACTGATGACATCATCCAGTGACTGTGTTTCTGTAAAGTTTAAATATGTTTAATATATATAGGGAAAGGCGTATTGAAGAATGAGTGGGTGTATAAGTGTCTGAATGGATGATTTAGTAGGTGCGTGACTGAGTCTATAAGTGAGTGATTAAACGTATCTTAGTGAATGCATGGGTTAGTGACTAAACCGTGTGAATGTCTGTATCCGTCTGTCTGTTGGTGTGTAAGCGGCTGCATGGGTTTGTGAGTAGCTACATAAGTGTCTATATGAGTTATTGATTGGTTGTCTGAGTATCTGTATGGGTGCCTGAGTGTGTGTGGGGTGTGTGTGACTGTGCATAGATGTGTGAGTGGGTGATTCACTGGGTGAATGGTTTCAAGAGTGCATCTGTGATGGACTGTATGGGTGGGTGAGTGTGTGTATGGGTGTGTTAGTGAGTGAATGTATATCTCAGTGGTACATGTGTGAGTAACTACATATGTGAAAGGCAGTATATATGTGTGTTGGAATATATAAATAGCTATAAGTGAGAGTGTGTGATTGTGAGTGGCTGTATGGATGAGTGTGCTTGTATCAGTGATTGTATAAGAGCGTAAGAATGTGCTAGTATTTGTATGAGTAAGTGAGCTGGTGTGTGTTTAACTGTATAGGTGAGTAAATGGGAGTGTGATTAATTATTTGCATGACTGACTAGGTGTGCGAGTACCTCTATGGATGAGTGGCGGCGTGTGAGTGTCTATATAGGTGTATGAGTGCATATGATAGTCCTGTACTGTATGAGTGACTGTACGGATGAGTGAGTGGATGTGTAGACCTAAGAATCAGTGAGTGGGTATGTAGTTATTGGTGTTGGAGTGTCTATGGTTTTGAGAATGGCAGTCTGTAATTTAGAGTGGGTGTATCAAAAGTTATATTAGGGTGTGAGAAGATGCATGAAATTATCACATGGATGATGTCATCAGTGAGGTCACTGACCATGTCATGAGTGATGTAATATGTGACGTCATCAGCAGTGCATTGCGGGCGCGAGTTATAGTTAGCTGAACTAACTATAACGGGGGAATTTCACTGGTTTTGTACGAGTGAAATGTCCAACTAACTACAACTTTACCTAAAACCTATGGTTTTTTCAGTGAATTTCAAAGGTTTTTTAAATGCTAATTTCTAACTATAACGTGCCTGAAACCTATGGTTTTTTCAGTGAATTTCAGAGGTTTTTTAAATGCTAATTTCTAACTATAACGTGTCTGAAACCTATGGTTTTTTCAGTGTATATATATATATATATATATATATATATATATATATATATATATATATATATATATATATATATATATTATCTACTGGCGGTCGCCAGTAGATAGTTATAGTTAGGACCTATTTTCCATAGGAAATCCGCAACATTCTATTTGAAATAACTTTGGCACCGGTTGACGAATCTTCGCGAAATTTTCAAAACTCGTGGCCCGCTCCGGTCCGCTCCTATCCTGAAAGTCTCGGGTGATTCGTCAAGTGGGGGCCGAGAAAAAAGGGGGGTCCCAAAACGTGTTTTCCACATGCAATTTTCCATAGGAACCTTTCATCGCAGCTACAGCCCTAACTGCTGAACGGAATTACACCAAATTTGGCAAAAAGGTAGCCCTTGATTCAGAGTCGTGCCTTTTGCTTAAATGGTGTAAATCCGTTCAGTAGTTCCTGAGAAATTTGAAAAAGAAAACACATATATCTGGGCGGAGCCTAACCATACGTCATCGTGAGATCTGATTGGCTGATTTTGTCTTACTTATGACAAAATTATGGCACACTTGAAGCCATCTTGATTGGAATAAACTGGTAACACTTAAAACATTTAATTTAAAAAGGAACAAAATGAGGGGGTTCATTTTGTCATAGAAATTATGGTTAGTGCTGTAGAAAGAAAAATTAGGACATGTTTTAAGCGAGATCTCAAATATCTTCCTGTTATATTTCAACAGGAGCAGCCTGTCAGTTGATGCCTTTGTGTTCTACTGCAGCTTCCCAGAGTGTTCTAAAGAACAACTAGAGCGCTAACAGTCTTACTTATGACAAAAGTATGGCACACCTGAAGCCATCTTGATTGGAATAAACTGGTAACACTTAAAACATTTAATTTAAAAAGGAACAAAATGAGGGGGTTCATTTTGCCATAGAAATTATGGTTAGTGCTGTAGAAAGAAAAATTAGGACATGTTTTAAGCGAGATCTCAAATCCTCTTCAATTTCATTAGAAAATACTGACATGCAGACTGAAACAATCACTTTCAATACCAGCAGTAGACTTCCAGTTAACTCCCTGGTGAGCAGTAGCTTTACTACAGTGATCTAATGAACAACTAGAGTGCTAACATTCTGAATTTATGGCAAATGTGTGACATCTGAATGCCTTCTTGATGGAATCAAAGTAAAAAACTGAAAGCATTTGCTACTGAGGAGACTGCAGTAAATGACGAAATTAGGAAACTTCATAACAAATATGTCTCCCAAGATGGCCACCAGAGAAAAAAGAGCCCAAATGTAGCACAAATATCACCCAGATGTAGCCCACATATAGCCCAATGACAGAAGTGTGCAAAACACTTTATTTTTAGTTTTTCTGCAGTTTTATATAGTGCAAACTGGTCAGGTATTGGAGCGTTACATCTTACTTGGACCCCTTATTGCGTATTTTGCACGAAGTACATGAGATTGATCTTGCGAAACATTGAACTTTACGATTCTGTTAACCTGAAGTTGCTCTGAACCGGGCTTTGTAACACCCGTTTTTACCTACTGGTTTTAATTACTTCTCACTGTATTGTATTAGGAAAGAGGATTTACTGTTTTTATGTACACTTTTATGATCTAGTTTCTAAATCAGATCAAATAAAGTTTAATGAATTCTATGGCAGGACGGAGGCGAGGATTATGCATATCTTTCCTCACTTTATTTGCATAGCAGTTCAAAGAAAACGTAACACAACAATCATTAAACAAAAGACTACACAACCCATGAACCATTAGGGGGGTAGTCTCCAAGGCAACTATAGTCCAATCATATCACAGTCCATCGTATATAATATTGTGACGTCCCTTCCGCTTCCTCTTTCTTCACTGCTCATCAGTTAAGTGCATTCCTTACATTCTTGGCTTAATCTGACGATGTTGCTGTTTGTATAGCGGTTTCCTGTGCACGTTATTAGCATTATTGCCTTGGTATTGTTTCATATTCCCTGCGCAGCAGACTCTTGCCCGAGCGCGTTCTCCCCCTTGCAGTTTCTCCCGCTTTGTGCTCTGCACGTGGTGAGATCCTGTCAGGCGCGTCTGGTCCGAGCGAGGCAGCTCCGTCGAGCGCTCCCGCTGGTCTTTACGCGCGTTTGGGAATCCGGTCACTCCTTTAGTGTCCGTTTGATTCCCGACCAACCCTCGCCTAATTTTGACACCGCTACGCGGTGATTTCCCCACACGGCCACGTTAGTGACCAGCGCCACCTGGTGGTGGTAATTGGTATTGCGCCTCAGTCTATTCTTATAACGGCTTCGGGGAAAGCCCAGCTGTTGGAGCACCGGCGAGGGGCTGTCTTAAGGATTTTAAGGGCATTTGTTCTGTGCTCACACCCTCTGCTATCATGCCTTCTCCAGAAGACCATTTTACTCCTCCTACCAGGAAGTGGAGGAGGAATGGCCCCCCAACTTCTCCCTCCAGCAGTGGACCAAGCCCTCTCTCTGGCTATTTCTAGGGCGCCTGCTCCTCTTAGGGATCAGGTTGATAAGCTGGCGAAAAGCATCCCTGGGGTGTTCAGTGACCCAGATCTGGTGGTGGCGGGTCCAAGTAGCTCCCAGATGGGGAATAAAAGGGCCGTTAAGCATAACAAGGGGCACTTGGAAGGATTTGATAAACTTACGGAGATTTTCCTCAAGAGTGCACGAACGCTAAAACATGCACCCTGCCGGGAGGAGCAGGGGCCCGGCGAAAATTGCAACACTGTCACCACTATTGTAGACCCCAACGGCGGGTTTCCCTTAGAGGGAGAGGGTGTATCGGAGGACGATTTCTCCTCCGATGAGGATAAGGACTCGGGGCGTCCCTGGCATCCAGAGTCCCACTCCTCTCAGTCCCCGGTTGGGGACAGGGTCCACTCGGACATGTTCGAGCCTACCCAAATTTACCATCCTAGGTCGGCAGAGTGGACACCTGACGCCAAAGTGGCAGAGTATGTGGTGGGGAAAATACATCAACCCCTTGAATGGGAGGTCAGGAATAGGATGAGGGGAGAATGCCCCAGGCCCTCACTGAAGGGGAAGGTGGCACACACACGCCTGAAATTGATGAGAAACTATGTACCTTTTTCTCCAAGTATATGAGGGATCCCAAGAAAGGAATTGATAGGTCTTGGACGTGGTAGGGCCCTTGACCCAAATTATTCAATTGACGGAGCGTTCCAAAGAGTCAGGATCCCCTTTGTCCACGGATATTGTGGCTGGTTGGGCGCACTACCCTAAACCGTAAAACACTACCCCTCCACTACCCAAACACCACTGCACTACCCTAAACCCTAAAACACTACCCCCAGCACGCCACCCTACACTACCCAAATGTAACTGCACTACCCTAAACCCTAAAACACTACTACCAGCACGACTCCCTACACTACCCAAACACCACTGCACTACCCTAAACCCTAAAACACTACCCCCAGTACGACCCCCTACACTACCCAAACACCACTGCACTACCCTAAACCCTAAAACACTAACCCCAGCATGACCCCCTACACTACCCAAACACCACTGCACTACCCTATACCCTACAACACGACCCCCTACACTACACAAACACGACTGCACTACCCTAAACCCTAAAACACTACCCACAGCATGACCCCCTTCACTACACACACACCACTGCCCTAAAACACTACCCCAGCACTACCCCCTACTTTACACAAACACCACTGCACTACCCTAAACCCTAAAACACTACCCCCAGCACGGCCTTCTACACTACCCAAACACCACTGCACTACCCTAAACCCTAAATCTATCCCGAGCACGACCCCTACACTACCCAAACACTACTGCACTACCCTAAACCCTAAAACACTACCACCAGCATGACCCCCTACACTACTCAAACACCACTGCACTACCCTAAACCCTAAAACACTACCCCAGCACGACCCCCTACACTACTGCACTACCCTAAACCCTAAAACACTACCCCCAGCACGACCCCCTACACTACCCAAACACCACTGCACTACCCTAAACCCTAAAACACTGCCCCCAGCACGACCCCCTACACCACCCAAACACCACTGCACTACCCTAAACCCTAGAAAAGAAACCCCCACCCCATGCCCAAACCCCTTACCTCTCACTCCTCATGGTTCCTCTCTCCTCGTGGTTCCTGCTTCACGTCATCTCTGAGGGGCGGTGCACGTCGTTGTGAGGAAACGGAACAGCCTCCGTTTCCTTACAACGACATGGATCGATCTACATGTTTTTAGAACGCATGGTCATTTACCATACATACCTTTACAACAAAATTCGTTGTAAAGGCATGCGTGGTAAATGACCATGCGTTCTAAAAATGCGTAGTAATGACTTCGTGATGTACAATGCATGCGTGGTAATGCATGCGTTGTAATGGTATCGCAAAGCAAAAAAGTCGTTGTAACGGCTGTTTACCAATCGAAGCTGGCCCCTGTTCTTCAGTGAGACGTTTATTTGATTAATTAGGAGGAAGGAATGTGGTTTTTACCGAAAAGTGCATTCTTGGCTGTTGTATTGTGAAAGTGTCCGCGTGGCCTGGTTTCACTTCCGGTGAGAGAGTGGAAGAGTCTGTTTGGATCTAAAGGAGTTCTGTTGTTGGACGGGGCCGGCGCGACATGTCATCAGAAAACATAGCTAATGGAAAGCGTCCTCCCTGAAGTGTGGAGCAGTGCCATGAGAGGTCAACGAGTGTGCGTCCCACCGCAGTATGACCGTACCGCATGACCCATGTGCCGCCTCCAGGGTACAGAGGCAGAAGCGGCATCGCAGGTCCTCTTGAAGACCGTTGTAGCACCAATTCTACATTTTGGTACTAGGGCATTTTAACTTCGTTGTTCCTGCCAGATACAAAGAGAAGATCCTGTGTTATTCAGTGCCCTCGTTACCTTTTTTGTGGGTTGTGGTGCTTGTCTCTTCGCTGCCCCGCCGGTGCACACGACTGGGCACCCCACCTCTTGTGTCATCTGCAGGGCCTCTGCCCTCGGATCACTGGTTTCGGTTTCTGGAGTGGCAACATAAACAGTTGCTCCCAAAGGACTAGCCTGAACACTTAGGTGAATATCCCCTGCACCAGCATTCCACGGAAATTCTTTCCTAGCTCTCCCACGTCAACGAGCACGGCTCCGCTCGCGACACCGTATGACGTCATCGGAGCCATAAGAGGACCTAGTCGGCGTGCTGACGTCAGTTCCACCCATTTTTTCCGTGCCACCGAGGCAAACAGGGGACGGAGACATTTTCACATGTATACATAGTATAATAAATATATATATATTCACTGAAAAAACCATAGGTTTCAGGGGCGTTATAGTTAGTTGGACATTTCACTCGTACAAAACCATAGAAATTCCCCCGTTATAGTTAGTTCAGCTAACTATAACCAGCGCGCCCGCAATGCACTGCTGATGACGTCACATATTACATCACTCATGACATCACTGATGACATCATCCAGTGAATGTGTGTTTTTCTGAAAATTAAATATGTTTTATATATGTATATCTCAAGATGGAAGAAGGAAGATGGAAGAATAAATGGGTATATAAGTGTCTAAATGGATGTTTTTTTGTAAAATTGATTGTATAACTGACTAAGTGTATCTTAGTGAATACATGGGTTAGTGAGTAATGTTTAAATATGAAAATATCTGTATCAGTCTCTCACTTTGTGTATAAGTGGCTGCATGGGTTGGTGAGTGGCTACATGAGTGTCTATATGGGTTATTAGTTGGTTTTTTGAGTATCAGTATGAGTGTCTGTCTGTATGGTTCGGTGGGGGGTATTAATTCGTGCATAGATGCATGAATGAGTGACTCACTGTTTGTATGTGTTGAAGACAGCATGTGTGCAGGACTGTATAGGTGGATGAGTATGTGTATGGGTGTGTTAGTGAGTGAATGACTGTCTCAATAGTGTCTTTATGAGTAACTACATATGTTTTAAACTAGTATATGTGAGTATTGGTGTATATAAGTGAGTATATGTGAGAGTGAGTATATGTGAGAGTGAGAGAATGGAAGAGTTCCTGTACAAATAAGTAGGTGTTTCTATAAGTGATTGTTTAAGAGAGTAAGTATGTGTAAGTTTTTGTAGAAGTAAGTGTGGTAGTGTGTGTATAACTGTATATGCAAGTAAATGGATGTTTGATACTTTGTTTGCATGTGTGACTATGTGTGCGAGTAACTATGGATGAGTGGCGGTGTGTAACAGGATGTATAGGTGTATGAGTACATATGATGAGTGAGTAAATGTATGAGTGACTGTTGGTGAATGAGTGGATGTGTGTGTAGATCTTGGAATTACTGAATAGGTGTGTTGTAACTGGTATTGGTATGTCCATTGTTTTGAAAATGTTAGTTTGTATTTTTGAGTGTGTGTATCAAAGGTTATATTAGGGTGAGAGGAAGTCTGCCACTATCACAAGGATGATGTCATGAGTGATGTCATTTGAGATGCCATGAGTGATGTCATGAGTGATGTCACTGACCATGTCATGAGTGATGTAATATGTGACGTCATCAGCAGTGCATTGCGGGCGCGCGAGTTATAGTTAGCTGAACTAACTATAACGGGGAATTTCTATGGTTTTGTATGAGTGAAATGTCCAACTAACTATAACGCCCCTGAAACCTATGGTTTTTTTCAGTGAATATATATATATAATATATATATATATATATATATAAATATATATATATATATATATATAAATATATATATATATATATATAATATATATATATATATATATATATATAATATATATATATAATATATATATATATATATATAATATATATATATAATATATATATATAATATATATATATAATATATATATATATATATATATATATATATATATATATATATATATATCTACGAAAGTTACTTCAGCAAGTAAGGCCGCACTCCGTCACAGGTAAGGAAACATCCTTTATTTGAAAAAGACAGGCAGCTTCTGATCCCGTATTTCAGTCCTCTTGGCTGACGCGCTTCAAAGAAATCCTTTCTTCTTCTTCAGAGCCAAAGTGAGCAATTGGGAATTCTGTGCGTGACCCCAGGATACTGCGTGCTCATCAGATTACACATGGGCCTCCGGTGTGCCCCTTCATTTAAATTAATTCGCATTGCACGCTGGTAACTGAAGTCATTATTTATGCATAATTTTTTCCCTCCAGTGGGTTCCAATGCTCACTGTAATACAAGGACAGTTCAAGCAGCCCCCATTGAGCCTCCGGATCAGACTCTGCCTGGCTGATTTAGCAAACCTGTAGCGCCGCATTACAGTGAGCATTGGAACCCACTGGAGGGAAAAATTATGCATAAATAATGACTTCAGTTACCAGCGTGCAATGCGAATGAATTTAAATGAAGGGGCACACCGGAGGCCCATGTGTAATCTGATGAGCACGCAGTATCCTGGGGTCACGCACAGAATTCCCAATTGCTCACTTTGGCTCTGAAGAAGAAGAAAGGATTTCTTTGAAACGCGTCAGCCAAGAGGACTGAAATACGGGATCAGAAGCTGCCTGTCTTTTCAAATAAAGGATGTTTCCTTACCTGTGACGGAGTGCGGCTCACTTGCTGAAGTACTTCGGGGATATATATATATATATATATATATATATATATTTTTTTTTTTTTCCTCTCACAGAAAAAAACCACAAGTTTCAGGGACGTTATAGTTGGGAATTGGCATTTTAAAAACCTTAGAAATTCACAGAAAAAAATACAGGTTAGAGGGACGTTATAGTTAGTCTGACATTTCACTCGCACAAAACCAGAGAAATTCAGCCGTTATAGTTATCCCCCACAATGCACTGCTTATGACCTCACATATTACATCACTCACGACATAGTCAGTGACATCACTGATGACATCTCAAATGACAGTGGGATGGCTGAGAGGTGGTCGCAGGCCACGCCCCCTTTCTCCACCACTCTGCAAATGCGCCTCCTGGAGCACTCTTGGTTGGGGGATGAAGTCCCCTTGCCTCTTGAGGGTCCCTGGGGGCCAACTAGCCCTTCTGTTACCTCCAGTAAGCCCCACACAACTGGATTGCTAAGAGGTGGTCAGAGGCCATGCCTCCTTTTTACACCACTCTGTAAACGCACCCCATGGCGCACTGCTGCTTGGAGGATGGAGACCACTTTAGTCCTCAGGACACAAGGGGACTTCATCGCCCCTCAAGCAGTGAGCCAAAAGGCACGTTTGCAGAGTGGTGTAAAAAGGGGCATGGCCTCGGACCACCTCTTAGCAAACCCACTGTGTAGGGATTACTGGAGGTAACAGGTGGGCTAGTTGGCCCCTAAGGACCCTCAGCATCGAAAGGGACTTCTTCCCCCAACCAAGAGCACGCCAGGAGGCGCGTTTGCAGAGTAATGGAGAAAGGGGGTGAGGCCTCCGGCGAGTTGCTGGCTTCCTTTTTTTATTATAAGAAGGGGGTTGTGTGCCCCCCCCTTCCTTTGACCATTTTGGGCCCCAAGGACCCCATCCCTCGGAGCCTGAGCCATTTTTTTTTTTTAATAAAATAAAAAAAAGAAAGGGGGGCGCGCGGCCCCCCTCCCGAGGCAAATTTTGGCCCCGGGACCTTTTTCCCTAGGGCCCGGCCATTCCTTTTTTTAAAAATTCTTTTAAGGGAGGGGGCCGTGCTCCCGCCATGCCATAGCAAACAGCAACGTCCCGGGTGCAGAAGCCGGCCCTGGAGACTGCCTGGGGGGTGGCGGTCCCCAGGGCCATGGAGGGCCCTTTAGGCCTGGGGAGGTGCTGGTCCCCGGGGCCAGGGGTCCGCAACGGACCCCCGCATGTATGTGATTTGTGCCCCCAGGGAGGTGGAGGTCCCCGAGGCTGCGAGGGTGGACTCGAGCCCCCCACTTCATTTTTGAAAATAGCCCTGGGGAGGCGACGGTCCTTGGGGCCCCCTGCTTTTAATGAATACAGCCCCAGGGAGGTGGCGGTCCATGGGGTTAGGAGCCCCCCACGCATTTTGTTTTTAAATAAAGCCCCGGGGAGGTGGCGGTCCAAGGGGCGAGGGGCCACGTGGCCCCCCTGCATTTAATGACTAAAGCCCTGTGGAGGTGGCAGTCCCCGGGCTGCGTGGGGGGGCAGGATCCCCCCACACATTTTTTTTAAAAGCTCTGGGGAGTTGGCGGTCGCAAGGGCTGCGGGGGGCCCGCGTGGCCCCCGCCATTTCATGAACATAGCCCCGGGGAGGTGGCAGTCCCTGGGGCTGCGGGGGCCCATGCGGGCCCCCGCATATATTTTGATGATTGCCCCCGAACCTAGCCCACCCGGGGGCTTAAAGAAAACGAAACGCGGAAGCTCGCGCTTTGTTTTTTTGGGGGGGTTTTTGGGCGGGATTCGCGGACCCAACGCGACTCCGCCAAAAAATGAACAAAAAAACAATGCTTTTTTTGCCCCTGGGTTGAATAGGCCTAGGGGGTCAGGGTGTTTCGACCCTGCCCCCTTTTCTTGTTTTTAATCCTTTTTTTTACCTTTTTTCTTGTGACTCTGCTCAACCGAGTCACAAGATGGCGGTCAACACTTCCTGGTTGGAACTGTTTGCAGCCAATCAGATCGCTTCCTGTTGATATATGGATATCTGAGAAATGTTTACATTTCCCAGCAACTACTGAACAGATTTACACCATTTAACAACAAGCATTTTCAATGCAATAGGTCTCGCATTTACGCGAGTTTAAGCTATTGCATTGTAAATGACAATGCCTGTTATTTTTGTTTTTTAAAACATAAATAAACGGCATTGTCATTTACAATGCCAATAGCTTAAACTCGCGTAAATGCAAGACCTATTACATTGCAAATGCTCGTTAGTACTGCAGGCATGACGTGCTTTCCTGCCCCTTGTTCTCATTAAGTCTCCAGGAGTTGGGTCTCCAAGAACAAGGTCTGATGTTTTCAGAGGGCGAGAATGCTGAATTGCCCCTTGGTTCGGCCCCCCTCCCCAAAGGGAGGGGGATGTGGCTGGACCAGGGGCCTTCGTGGAGGCCACCCCCGGGAGCAGAACCTAGGCCTTTTGTCCTTCTGGGGCCAGTGATATCGGTTGCAGTTCGTCAACCGTGGTGCCTACAGGCGCTCGGGAGAAATGGGCGGGGGGGGGGTCAAACACGGTCTGGGGAGGGATGAACGGGTGTTATTACGGTGAGAAGTGCGGGGAGGGGCAAGGGTTGTTAACGCGGGTGGCGCAGAGCAGACAGTCACCTTCCAAAGTAGCAGGGCATGGAACGTGGCGGGGGGAGCTGGGACAGTTGGGCAGAGAGTAGATGCAGTTCCGCTGAGCGGATGGGGGCGGCTATACCAGAGGCTTGGCCCAGGTTACACATTGTGGGCATGGAGGACTGCACATCACCCCCTCGGCCCCCCCACCACCGCTGGGTTCATCTGGCGGCAGGAGTGGACTGGCGTGCGAGAGGATGGGGGAGGTGGGTTACACAGGGCAGGCACGAATGGGTGGCTTCGAGGTTTGTAGGGTGGGCGTTGTCAATGCAAGTCAGGTATGCACAAATGCTGGGAAATGGCAGGGCGGCGATTTGGGCGCCATTCAGGGAGGGTGGATGTTTTCCGGGCTCGGCACACTGGTGTGTGGCTATCTGTGAAGAGTAGAGGTGCTACAGAGGGTTCAGCGAGCGAGGTTAGTGGGTGGTGTGTACGGAGTTTGGGCACGAATTGAGATAAGTGGGTAATGTGTGGGGAGTTACACAGCAGGGGGCACTAGTTTGGGCGGCTGGAGGGGGAGGCAGCGACAGGTCTAGTTGCAGGGTTGAAGGGCGGGGACGAGGCTGTCCAAGTGAAGGGATTTTTTCAGATGGGGAGAGCAGGGTGGGGCTGGCTATGGTCCATTGGGCGGTCCCTCAGGTCTAGTCTGTGCGGGGGGGTTGCTCCACCGGGCACGACAGGGAGCGCCGCCCAGAGGGAGGGGGTTGGCGCCATTCCGACAATGGTTGGAGTCCTTTGATGTGACAGGCAATATAACACGGGTGGAATGGAGTTTTAAGATATAGACTAGGCCACAGCATTGGGGCCTTCGGACAGGGCGTGATTTGAGTGTTCTCTTGGAGGCACCAGGGTCGCAGCAGCCTCAATGTCACGACTGGCCATGGCGCTTCGCTGGCTGTAGAGGCAGAGTCTAGCCGCCTCGGAGGCCACCCGCTGAAGAGGTCTCCATTGATGGAGTCCATGATCTTTGTTGCACCAACCAAGAGGCAGAACCAGTTTGTGCACTGGCTGGTCACATTTCATTTGCCGATTGCTTTGTTCGGGCACTAACCTGAAAGTATAAAATAGTTGCCCGGACAGTAGTTGTTTGTGGTGCAATTGCAAAGGGGAGACTGAAGCCCCAAGGTCCGGGCCCTCGATAACGATACGGATCATGCCGGACATGCTGCTTTCACTTCAGACTCGCCCTTCTAGCATACCCGCGTCACACTGCAGTGCTGGGAAAGTCTTAAAGTTTTAAAAAATAAATAAACCGAGTGCGGTGTCCCTGAAGCGGGAGCCGCACTCAGCAGCGTTGCAAATACAAAACAAGCGCAGCCGAAGCGGACCGCGCTGAAAATGAAAATAAAAGAGTGCTTACAGACTTATGAAGGAGACGGTGTAACGCCGCAAGTAAACGATCCAGTCTGGATGGGCGGGGCCAAAAGGAGACAGGGCGGTAACAAGGAGGGACTAAAAAGCCTCATTTACAATCCAAAGCCAGCGTTTAACATGGACGATGACGCAAGCCAATGGAAAGAAGGGGCGGGGCTTAAACTCCACTTCTGAAATCTCCTCGATTACAAGATGCCTCGCAGAGCGAGCAGCGCATGCGCGCTGCAACGCAAGGCGAGACCTAAAAAGAGTGCTTTCTGGACAGAGAGCTACCTTTTTGCCAAATTTCAGTTCAGCAGTTCGGACTGTAGCAGTGTCTAAAGTTTCCTATGGAAATTAACATTGAGAAAATGCGGTTTGGGACCCCCCTTTTTCCTGGCCCCCGCTTGACGAATCACCCTGAAACTTTCAACACAGGAGCTGACCTGATCGCCCCATTAGTTTTGAAAATTTCGTGAAGATTCGTCAAACGGTGCAAAAGATATTGGCAAAAGAAAAAAACGCTTTTTGAATAGAAACAAGGTCCTAACTATAACCACCTACTGGTGACCGCCAGTAGGTAATATATGAGAGAGAGAGGATGTCTACCATATATAGCCAAAACACTGGCTTGTATTCTTTGAATCAAGTCATTGGCCTCCCTCTAGATCAAACACTATTTAGAATGACTGTCAACTATTAACACAATTCTCTCATTGTGTGCCCTTGTTCACAAATCACAGTTTTTGGGAGTACTACATTTTTACTTGTTTTGGGTGTTTTTGCAGCTTCTGCTTTGAGTTGCAACTTCTTATGGTACATAGTGACCCTACACAATCTCATAACGGCCTTCAATGCAACACCTACAATTGAACAAGAATAACTCAGGCAAATGTTCTTTCCCTCAGAAACAAATGTCAAACTAAGTCAAGGAAGATGTGGTCTTGCAGCTTTGTCAATCAACTTGTGCATAGTGGATTTCTTAAACAAAATCAACGTTGTTTAATTTTCCACCTGCCACCCTTCAACTAAGTAATGACTGGACTGTGTTAATTTAATATATGCTAATGATACTTTGGGACAGAACACCAATTGACTTAAATCATTATGGGAGATTTTTGATAAGTGACAGAGTGGATCACTGAAAAATAGATCATAATAATGCTTCTTTGAGGCAAGACAACATTTATTTGATTTGAGGGAGTACAGTTGGAAAGGTTTACAACCGATCCATATACAAGGCAAAGTCATCTCTTACCTTAAGCTAAAAAGCACTCCTTTTGGAGTTAAGTACTAGGCTAAGGAGGGGGGGGGGTGGCCTGACCAGCGACCATAATGGCCGCTTGGAACTTAAGCTCCGTGGAGGCCCCGTGCACGATGAACCAGCCGCGATGTTAAGCCGCGTTAATTCCCAAGAAAAGCTGTGCCCCATAAAGCGGAGCACCTAGAGCGCCTGGAAATCATGCTGCCGTGCTCCTGACCTGCCACGGAGCCCAATAATAGACTGGAACAACTCGCCGTGACCAACATGGCCCCTGTGACGTGACGACCCCCTTCTCCAACGCTGCAGTGACTGGGTCGCGGCGACGAGCCCCCCTCCACTGAAGAGCTATGTCGCGCTGGTGGGCCGGGAACCGCCCATTGAGACCCGAGCTGCGGGAGCTGCGGACGTACGGGTGAGCGCGAGTGCAATGGAGGCGCCCTGAGGACACACATCGGGAGAGGAGCGGAGGCGAGGCCCCACAAAGTTAGCGCGAATAATGGACTGCACTGAACCGGATTACCGGCAGAAACAACACACCGTGGCTGGGTGGTAGAAGCCGCCAGGTGCGAGATGAGCCCACCCTTCCTCAGGGTTAGCTTAACAGGGCTGCTGTAATGAACACTGTGCATCCGGAGGCCGCCGAGACAGGGCAGTAAGTGGTCCTTTCTACCGATCCCTTCCCCCAATGTACAATACACGACGTGCATATTAAAGGGGACCCAATTGGTAGGGCCTGAGCCAGAAAGACTGCGGGGGTGAGGAGGGACACGGCCCATGGGAGAGAGCCCTGAACGAGTGTACTGGAAGAGGAGTGAGGACGTGCCCTTACAGCAAGCGTGACTACAGGTTCCATATATTAAGCTGTATCGCGCTACATAGCGAAATACCAGCTGACCCACTCGGCAAGCGAACGGATGCATCTGCTGCTGTGCGGCGACTAGCATTTAAAAGAAGACGCACAGCACCCGCGCACTGTGACCTGGCTGAAGGGAATGGTGCGCAAGGACCACAAGCAGCGGAAATTTCAGTTCGACCCACCAAAGGTTCAGGAGGCCGGCGGAATGGCGGAGGGAACGGCTGCTGGCGCGACAGGTGGGACTGCCCCCCCGGATACTAACGCTCAGCTGTTGGAACTACGATCAGGGTTCAAGGGGCTAGACACTCGATTCGACGCGCTAGACAAGCGACTTGATGGACTGGGCAAGCGCATTGACCGCCATGAGACCTGTTTAGACACGGCTGAAGGGCATATATCAGATCTGGAGGACGGCGTGGCCCAAACTACTAAACGGATGGAGCACCTAGAACGAATCATGAAAACAGTCGCAACCAAGAACGAAGACTTGGCAGCCAGGAGTCGCTGCAATAATGCGCGCATAATGGGAGTTACGGAATCCACCAACACGGGAAGATTTGATCAGTTCGTCGAGCATCTGCTGACCGACCTGTTTGGGCTTGAACAATTTACAATTAAGTTTGTGGTGGAGCGGGCGCACAGAACCCTGGGGCCGAGACTAAACACTGGCTGCCCACCTAGACCCATAATGGCAAGACTCCTGAATTTTAAGGACCGGGACACGGTATTGCGCCTCGCCAGGGAAGCTGGGAGTCTGACCTGGCAGGGATCGAGCATCTCCATATACCCAGACTTCACTGCGCTGGTGCAGGAGGCCAGGCGCAAGATTGCGGGAGCAAAGGCGGCACTACGAAAGCTGGGCCTGCGATATGGGATGCTGTACCCTGATAGACTCAAAGTTGATGTGAATGGGAAAACTAAAGTATTCGATAACCCTGAGGACGTCCAGAACTTTTGCAGACAGCACGCGGAGGGCAGGCGAATTGCACGGTGGATCTTCTCCAGGTGGAGCATCACAGGGTGCCCAGTCGGGCACAAGCGCAGATCTATTCACAGCTAGCTAAAGACCATCATTGGTGGAATCGTGGACTGCGGCTGAAGGAGCAGATGCGGACGCTGAACTACACCGAACTATGCATAGATAACCAGAGACATGTCGAGCATGTATGAGTAAGCTCAGGGGGGGATACAATTGGGCTAGACTTCAGAACAGCGCTGGTGCGCGGGGTATCCAGGTGGTGTTGCCACCACCCAAGTGGTTTCACAATGTTACTGGAATGGGGTAGATCGCCACGTTGGCGTTCTGAGAATCAGCAGTTAGTCCTAGGGAGAAAAGGGATTGCACTAGCTGAGAGCCACTAGGTGGGGGTGAGGGAGGGGGATGGGCATAATAATGATAAGAATGTTAAAAGTTACTATTTTGGTTTCTCAGTTGTCAGTTGCATGCACACTCAACGACTCGCAGAATTGTCACTGCACACTAGTACACCAACAATGGCACACAAGGTAGATATCCGCCGCTGCATGAATATCACCCTATTGACGTGGAACTTATGGGGTCTTAATAATCAGAAGAAGTGAAGACAGGCACTTCAACATTTGCGACAGCATAACGCTGACATGGTTTACCTACAAGAAACACATCTGTCACCAACTTCCCTGCCCAAATTTGCAGCCGCCTGGGGACCCCATAGATTTTTCTCGAGCTATAGCTCGTACTCTCGAGGAGTAGCAGTACTGGTCAATCAAAGGTTACCCTACATACACACCGCCACAGTTACGGATCCGGAAGGAGTCTTTCTTTTAGTAACAGGGACACTGGCGGGACAAGGGGTCTCATTAGCTAATGTCTACTCCCCAAACATAGACGATCCAACCTTTTATGAACGACTACAGTCGCAGATAGACCATCTGTAGGCTGACTATATATCCTGTTAGACCCCAGACTGGACAGTACCGCTGCGTCCCCAGTCAATAAACCCCGCTCTCACATACTACTAAAAGAACTATGCAAAAACTGGAAAATCAATGACGCTTAGAGACACCTCAATACTCAGGGTACTGAATACACCCACTATGCACAACAATATAATACCTGGACGAGACTAGATTATTGGCTGGTGTCTAGATCGGCGATCCCATGGGTTCAAGCAGCGACACATTTACCCCGCACCCTATCAGACCACTCCCCAGTGCTTCTAAAACTACAGCTTCCAGGCGAGGAAGGATTTTAAAGGCAGTGGCGATTCCCTTCCATGACGCTGCGAGATGCAGTCTTCAAGGCAGAGTTGAGCACAGCGATAGTGGACTATTTTGCTCACAACACCGGGTCGGTCTCAACACAGGGTGTCTTATGGGAGGCCTTTAAGGCATGTCTCAGGGGGATATGCATTTCCACTCACACGGGGGTCCTAAGAGACCTGAGACGCAGCCTTGCTAAATTAGAGGAAGAACTCGCTCAATTAGATAGAGAGAACATGACAGCAAGGACTCAGGATAGCCCGACTTATATGAATCGTAGGACGGAACTGCTGGCTGAGTACACTGAGGCAGCAGAGCATGAAACCCACTATTTGGGGAAATATGCGAAGGCCCGGAGGTATGGGGAGGGGGAACGCCCGGGACGTACCCTTGCGCGATTGCTCCGGCCGCACCGCAAGCAGGGTTACATTACTAAACTACAGGGGCAAGACGGTACGGCGACCGTTGGCACGACCGCCATCAGACAGGCTCTATTGCAATATTACACGGACCTCTATACTGCTAGAGCTACTAACAGCTCAGACGAAATCAAGGCGTACTTAGACGAGATAGCAATGGTCTGGCTTCCCGATGCCCACAGACAATTCTTAAGTGAACCCTTCTCCACTGAAGAGATAGAACAAGTCATTGAGGACATGGACGGCTCCAAAGCCCCTGGCCTCGATGGATTTTCTGGAGCTTTTTATAAAGCCTATAAGAGCCTACTGGCCCCCCACCTCTTGGAGGTGTATCCGGAAGCCTTAGAAGAGGGAATACTCCCCCCCTCGTTCAGAGAGGCGGTTCTTATCCTGATACCAAAACCCGGGAAGGATCCTGAAAGGTGCTGTTCATACCGTCCGCTTTCACTACTTAACTTTGACTACAAAATATTAGCAAAGATGCTGGCGACTAGGCTGGCCCTACTCATGGAACAGATCATAGCACCAGCCCAGACCGGATTCATAAGGCATAGATCTACAGCATTAAACTTAAGGACCTTCTTCTCTGTAGTCAACAGAATAGGCCCGACAGTCCCGGCAGTAGCAACTTTCTTGGACGCGGAGATAGCGTTTGACTCCTACATGCTGTGCTGGACAAGATGGGCGTGCCGAGGGGCTTCTCTGCGCTGGTTAAGCTGTTGTACGTCGCGCCATCGGCCCGTATCCTGGTTAATGGCACGATAACGGAGCCCTTCCCTATAACTCGAGGCACCAGGTAGGGATGCCCGTTATCCCCGCTACTTTTCATAATCGCAATGGATCCACTTATACGCTATTTCCAAAAAGACCACATGCACAGGGGGCTTCAGTTTAAACATGGCCCGGTGTTGGTAACTCTGTATGCCGATGACGTGGTGCTATATGTGAGAGTGCCTTCCGTTAACCTCCAGCCGCTACTAGTGGAAATCGAGCGGTTTGGAGCCTTGTCTGGCCTCCACATCAATTGGGGCAAATCTGAGGTGTTCCCCTTGACGGAAGTGCAAGGATCGGTCGTGTGGAGAATTTCCACTTCAGTGGTGTGGGTCCGAGACTAAGTATTTGGGAATATACCTACATAGAGACAAAGAACAGGTGCTGAAACTAAACTATGACCCGGCGGTGGACAAATTGCAAGCGCAAGAGGAGCAGTGGATTAAACTACCGTTGTCCATGGCTGGGCAGATAGCCATTATTAAAATGGTGGTGCTGCCCCGGCTGCTCTACCTTTTCAAAATATCCCCATTCCGCTCACGAACAATTTCTTTAATCAGATCCGCACATTGTTAATAAAACTGGTGTGTGTGGGAACAGCCAAGAGTAGGCTGGAACTCGCTCACCCTGCCTTAGGACAGAGGAGAATTCCAGGTGCTAGATGTGCAATTGTATTATTTAGTGGCGCAGTGTGGCTACACCTGGCACTGGTACCACCCTGATGCGCGAGTGCCTTATGCTAAGCCAGAGAGAGACCTGGCAGAACCCACCCCACTGAGTGCATTTTTGCCAGTAGGGATACCACGAGACCCCCACGACATCCAAATGCTGTCCACCACCTGCTGGGCATGGCAAAACCTACTCAGGAAGACAGGGGGGAGACACTGTATTCCCCAGCACTGCCAATATCTGCCAACCCATGGCTGCCTCCAGCTCTGGACGCCTTGACTAAACACACTCTGGGCCGCCTGGATATAAGCACCATAGGGGATCTGTTCCCTAATGGGCATGCGTTTTCCCGTACAGAAGACCCTCGCTTTTCGACAGCCACGTTCATGGATCACTTTGTTCTGACTCGCATACAGAGCACACTCAGGGATGTTATACCCACTTACCCCATTGAGCCTCAAGAGTTCGCGCCACTCACATTAGTAATCACAGACCGTAGTGGAGAGCACATCACATCCCGATTGTACAAAGCATGCCTGGCGCTAATGCCACAACATGACACTAAAGTAAGGGATGCTTGGACGGCTGATATAGGGCAACCCATTACGGACAAGATATGGAAACGATGTTGCATGCAAACCAAACTCGTTTCATGTAACCATAGGCACAAACTACTTCATTTTAAGATCCTAAGACGGGCCTACATAACGCCACAGCAGATGGTCCGGATAAACAGCGCCAAGTTTGCACGATGCCCCAAATGCAACACGCATGCGGCCCCCTTTATACACATGGCATGGAAATGTAGCACAATAGCGTCCTTCTGGCAAGACATATTTAGGGAAGTACAACAGATGACCTAACTACAACTGACCCTCTCCCACTTACTAGCATTACTGGGCTATGTTGAAGAACTCCCTAAGAGCAGTCGAAGATTTGTTGCAATGGCAATGCTCTTGGCTAAACGCGAAATAACTGTCCGCTGGGGCAGCACACAGAATCCCACGGTTAAAGGTTGGATCAAGAGTATGACATACTGTGACACTACAAGTGAGTTGTACGCAGAACTCCAGCCCCCGAAAGACATATGGCAGCCGCTGAGGGAATATCTAAAGCAACAGGGGGAACATGACACTTAATCTAGTCAAGGGAGACGGCCTGCGGAGCAGGGTACATAAGGGCTTTGATGGGGGCTCCATGTGACACATGAGTGGGCTATGTCATTAAGGCTGTGTTGGGAAATGTAATTTGCTACACCGGGCGGGAGATGCAATGGGGGATGACAAATGTAACATGCATACATATTACAATGTAACGGCATAGAGATGGTTGCTAAATGAGCCAAATAGTAGTTGGAAGTGGGCATGAGAGGTGATATGTAACTGTATTATCAATGTTCTTTTCTTTTTCTTTTCTGTTCGCAAAATGGCAAATAAAGTTTTTTTAAAAAGTATTAGGCTAAGGATGAAAATATTTAGCTTATTCTATGGAGGTTATAAACTAGCACCGGAGATCAAAGCCTACAAAGTGAATGGCATCCTTAGTTATGCTTCACTAGTGCATAAGGTTGGGCAAATAAAATCCACGCCTTATCCAATATCAATTAGGCACTTCAAACAACTCCCATTTACTGTAGACATTACAGCTGCTTAGAAATATGATATTCCCTGAGCTAGTTTGTGAATAAAGCTTTTGTTTGTCTTCTGAAAGCAAGAAAATATTCAAATTCTTTACTTCATCTAGTTTGGTACACAATTACTTTGGGATAATTTTTAGACTGTAATATTTATTAGTCTTATTTTGAAAACTTGCTTCATAAGTACAATCTGCCACATTACGGTACTAGGAGAATGTCAATATTAAAAGCACCCTCATCACTAAAAACTTTAAAAATTAATTCTAGCACATCAGAAGGCTAATTTGGTTAATGACTTTTATAGCTGTTCCACTGGCCCTCCAGTATTCTCTTGATACTTTAAATTAGAAATGAAGAGTAAGGTTTGGAATGATTTGCTTCATCTTAGGTTACTGCAGGTGCCTGTTCTCTTGATGATTTAAATTGGCTTGGTAAGGAAATCCAAGTAATCTAGGAGTTTATAGACAACGTGTAGACTGTTCATTTTTTCAAGTCTACTGGGACTGTGGAAATCAGATAATGATAGTTCCCCTTTTCATGAGTTTATTATTTGCACTGTTAATTAGGTTTAGATGGACAGAATAATAAAAACACTCAAATATAGTAAACATTTTAAATCAACATTTTTAGCAAGGCAGACGGTGCCTGTTCATTTGAGAATAATGACGGTGCTTATCATAGGATTCTTTTGGAAAGGGTTGACTGTTTTAGATTTTTACCCTTTCAGGTCCACTGTCACTGGGCTATTTAGCAATTTAAGAATTGTAAAACCAACAGTTCTAGTTTTCTCTTTAGAGGAACCTTAAAATCAATTTTAATAAATCAAAAAAAATCTATGTTTAACCTTTCTAACTGTTTAGATTAAAAATAAATCCTCTATATTTAAACCTGGAGTAATACAGATTTCAACATGCCATAAACTTTATAAGAAATATTTAAAATACATGAAATTACCTAACTAGATTACATCTTTCATATAACTTTAATTACCATATTAGCAATGCATTAGCCACTTATGGCCTGATTTAGATCTTGGCGGACAGGTTACTCCGTCACAACGGTGACAGACATCCTGTCCACCAAAATATAAATCCCATAGCAATTAACTGGATTTATATTTTCGACGGACGGGATACCCGTCACCCTTGTGACAGGAACCTGTCCCCCAAGATATAAATCAGGCCCTTAATTTCAAAATAGGCATGTAATACCCAATACCTAATAAAGACTAAAGTAAATTTCCATATTTTCTCTGAAAACTGTCAATTATAGGTTTCCAGGCCATTTTCATTGTATTAATCCAAGAATAACAGTTAACACAAAGACTGAATACTGCTAATATTTCAGAAAATCCTGGATGACTGTTTAGTGAGACGGTTTAGGAAATGTTTTATCCATTGCTACAATATCTTCTTTATTTGGCGTACGATGTACTTTTGATTCTGCATGAACTCCTACAGAAACCTAGATATCGTGTTAGGAAAATAGGGATGTACTCACCATTATTTGACATCAGTGAACACAAGCACCTGGCACGGACCGAGACAGTCAAAACAGTCATCCTGCTGCACTACAGTAACCTTGCCCTTGGCTCCTTCACATCTGTGGCTTAGATTATTTTTTTATTCCTGTATCACAATATCTTTCAGTTCAAACCAGAAAATCAACTTAAGTTCTGGAAGTCTTTGACTCCACTAAATTGTTTGTGTCTCATTATTGCAGATTGTGTCTCATTATGTGATTGAATAATCTCAAACGTGTTTCTCTTTTCCTGTGGACAAAATTACCTAAAAGATATGTACCCCTTCATATGCAGTCATCCTACAAGTTCTACATATGCAGAGCTCGTCAGGACGTTGCCACCACTGCCGCTGGTACTCTGCTGGGAGCGGGACTGGACTACACGTCCCAGGCTCCTTTGCCAGTGCAGCTGACTCTACGCGCCCGGAGGCACCTACATAAACCTCGGAGCTCTCCGGCAGCCAAAGCCCGGGCGCAGGTCGGGCCCGTCCACGCCCGGAGGAGGCCGGGCTGGGCCCACTCTCTTTCACCTACGTTTGGCCAAGGTACTGTCCATTTCCTATTTTTCCTGTTTGTTAATATGTTGAAAGGAAAGGGACTAAAAGAGAAGACTGGAGGGAGGGTCGGAGCCACGCTGGACTCTTTAGTTAGAGCGGCAAGCGTTCTTTCGCACGAGATCGAGCTGACCGAAAGACGTCTTTCCTTGGACCCTACCTCCCTAATATTGGGCCTGCCCCCAGCCCCTGAGACTGTTACTTCATCAGTCATACCGATGCCAGCACCTGTAACGCCAACGGCTCTTCCACCAGATCAAAGCAGCTTTTCTCCCCTAAACCAGATTACAGAGTGCGTTTCAGGAACGGGTCTAGATTGTTCTTTTCAAAATGTCTCCCTATTGGATTCCTCCTCACCACTTCCACCTGCCAAGCGAACCAGAGCAGGGGGGGCTACTAAAGGCGCACTACCTAAAAAACCTAAAAACACTTGCACACTTAAACTTAAAACTACCCAAAAAAGGGTGCACTCCATGACCTCTAAAGTGATAGCACCACTAAAGCCAGCAAACACTTCGCCACCTCAGGAACTGCAACCGGTTTCCATCGGGTCAGAGAACGGGGTAGAGATCATAGTAAAGCTGAACGAAATAATGGCTCCCATTCTTGCTAAATTGTCCCAAATAGAATTACGTTTGGCGGAGTTAGAATCACAGAATCGGACCCTACTTGCCCGAATGCCTGCGATGCAAGTTCCCCATCCGATAACATCTACAATCCAAGTACCACCACGAGAAACACGGGGGCCACTCTTAGCGGCAAAAACGACACAGCCATCACCATCACCTCTACCACCTGGTGGCCCCATTAGTCATGTAACACAGCCCTTTAATGTTCCCTCTAATCCTAATCTGACATGGGCCATCCAATGCCTCTCAGGCCCGAACGAAGAAGATTCAACCTCCCAGTCATTACTACCCCAGAAGGGACCAACAGGAGTAGCACATAAGGGAGGATGCCATGATAACTGCAATGGACCACAAAGAGCATTTCCCGCAACAAACTCCATCTCCCACCCACCGCTGCCCCACTGGTTCTGGCAAATGCCCCCCCCCCCCTCCGTGAAAACCAGAGTGAACACACCAGACAATTAATGGACAAATGCCTGCATTGGTTATTGTATAATGTTAATGTGACCGAACGGGGGAGGAGGCAGCTGGCTCATGAATTAATTATGGCCAGGAGAGTAGGTTGGGTGGGGGGGACAAAGAAAAACTTTTGGCGGTGACTGCGTGGTAATCAATTTTAATAATGCATATGCAAGTGCTTCCCTTCTAGCTAACCTTCACAGACCCGCTTTAAGGAACACCCAGATAATACCTTTAGCGTTGGAGTTCTTTTATACTGGCCAGGATGTTTCCAACGGGAGATTTCTTATGGACAGAAACCCAAATCCATTTATTGCCCGTAAAGTGGGTCCCATTACAAACCCTGGGATTAGATTACACAATAGATTTGCTGCTTTGTCAAATCTGGAGGATTGTGACTGACTAACTCTGTCACCACCTCAATTATCCATCAGGCCAACCATTGCAGCCCCAGTAGAGTGTAGCCCACTGATACCTTCACCCATAATATTTCCCTCTGAGGAGGCCCTTGCAGCTGCAACTTTAGCGCAAGGTACACAGGGACATGGGCAGACCCCCACCACCCCTTATGAACAACACTGAGGGTACTAGGGCGAACATGGTATCATGGAATGTGGCAGGCTTAGCCTCTAAAATTGTTAATCCACATTGGCTAGACGAGTGGCAATCCATGGAGATAGTATTATTCCAGGAAACCTGGGCAATAGACACTCCCTTCTTTATGGGGTTTCGCACCTTCCATTCTCCAGCTGTTGCCTCAGCCTCTGGAAGGGCAAAGGGAGGTTTACTTATTTTAATCTCAAATACTATTCAACTCCAAGTTAGACAAGTCGGGCCCTCACACAGCCATTTTCAGATTTTAGAGTTGGCCATCAGGAAACAGACCATCTGCACTCTTGTTAATTTTTATAATAATGAGTTTGGGAGGAACTCGAGGGTTGTGGTGGATGTTTTAGCGGTGGAGATTGAGAAATTGTACAAAGGGAAAAAAGGGGGCAACGTGAATCTTATATGGGCGGGGGACTTTAACATTCACCCTTGTAAGCTCAATGGGACCAGGGCATGTGGAGCAGAAGACGCTCATGATAATCCCCTCCCGCATTTTTCACACAATGGGTATGGAGAGACTCTGAATAGTTTGTTATTTCAGTGGAATCGGTCTGTGCTAGGTGTGACGAATGAGAGAGGGCAAGGGACAACTTTCAGAAGGGGCACTCAGGAGTCCACTATTGATTTTGTTTTAGTGTCTGGACATCTACTTCGGAAAGTGGCCCTTAAGAGCATCCGGTTTTCACCCCATAGTGATCATGCCATGCTATTGACTTACTTAAATATTTTACCAAAACCAAAAGAACACAACCAGGTTGTGGAGGACGTGAAGCTGTATAGGAAAAACGGCTACCAATTGAAATGGACAGTGGTAAAAAAATCAAATTTGGTCCCCGAAATCCTAGTGCAGGTGAAGAAAGACATCATAGCATGCTTGGGAGAAAAGATATTGCCCGCAGACTTGGTCACTAGATTCATCGCCCTTTTGGCAAAAATAAAAATAGCAATCACGCGGGTGAAGTCATCAAACAGTACAGCTAAAAAGGGGTGGTTTGACTCAGCCTGTACCAAAGCGAAAATAGCCCTCGTAAATGCATTAAAAACTCTCCCCAGAGATTATCTCAAGATCCGTTCGCTACGTAATGAGTATAAATTAGCCAGGAGGGCAAGAGAGAATGATCTGAGGGCACAGGCGTGGGAAGACCTTGAGCAAGCAGCTAGCTCTGGCAGCAGTAAAGATTTTTGGGAAGCTGTAAATCCTCCTTATTTTAAAGATATTAGTGACCCCGTATTAGACGTGCATGTAGATGAAGAGGCATGGGTGAGACATTTTGAAGGAATTTTCGGGCTATCAACTCCTTCACCTACATTAGTATGCTCCCCAGAAACTTCACCTCAGGAAGGACTAACCTTTACTGTATCCGAGGTCCGAAAGGCGTTAGAATCCTGTACCCCCGGTAAGGCCCCGGGGCCGGGCGGTGTACCAATTGACCTTTTCCAATACGATTATGACATGTGGGACCCCTTACTCGCAAATATTTTTAACAGCATTCAGATAGTAGGTCCACCTCCATCATGGAACCAGAGCGTAATTGTCCCGATTTATAAAAAAAGGGGAAAGGGGCTCTCCAAAGAATTACCGCCCTATATCTCTTCTTGATACCACCGCTAAATTAATGGGGTGGGTTCTACTGCCCAGATTGGAGGACTGGGCAGATTCGCATAACATAATCATCAAGGTACAATATGGATTCCGTAGAGGTATGGGGACGGTCGACCAGTGCCTGAACCTTTCCCTAACTATAGGGAAGTACTCGAAGGCCAAAAGTGGGAAGCTATACATGGCCTTCATGGACTTAACATCAGCTTTTGATTGCGTTTCACATTCTAGGCTATGGTCCATGATGGAGAGTATGGGCATTGACCCGCCGATCATTGGGTACATCCACCAGCTATACGCCAATGCCACTGCCTGCGTAAGATATGGCAGGAAGGGGGAGTGCACTCGTCATTTTAAAATCGAAAAGGGAGTAAGACAGGTGTGTGTGCTCGCCCCGTTTCTCTTTTCAATCTATACGAACGGAGTAGAGTCCTCCCCATCTGCTCTCTCATTGGATGTGCCCAAATTCGATCAAACCCCCCTCCCGATCTTGGCATACGCTGATGACGCGGCACTGATGGCCTTACAAAAGTTCATTAAAGCTTATTCCATCTTTATGGCCTCCCTTGATCTAAAAGTCAATGAATCCAAATCATTCATATTAGTGGCCGGAGAGACTAGAGGTGAGAAACATCCCCATTTTCAGATGGCTGGTAAGGAAATAAAGGTGGTTAACTCCTTTTCATATCTCGGAGTGCTCTTCGATAAGGATCACTCGTGGGCTAAATTAGTGAAAACAAGAGGCCAGGGTATGCAGAGGAGCCTCAATGTTGTTAAGAGATTTGCAAAAAAGTTGGGAGGAAGCCGATTGGACGCAATTAAAAACATTTACTTGGCTAAAACAAAGTCAGCCGTAACATACGGAGCAGGCGTCTGGGGGATGGTCAATGCTGCTCCGCTACAGCAAATGGAAGACTCCTTTTTTAAAAATCGTGTCTCTTTACCCCAATCGGCCCCAAATTACATTTTACATCTTGAATTGGGGCTTCCTTACTTGAGTGACACCATAAGGTTGGCCCCAGTCCTTCTGTGGCTATCAATATGGCAGAGAACTACGGTGGACTTGACCCAAACCATTATAAGGGAATGCTGTAATCTAGATCACTACAAGAGGATTGGGTGGTTAAATTATGTAGAAACTCTACTGAAAGCTCTAGGGTTGGTAAAACTTTTTCAGGACCCTGATTCCTGCAAAGAGGTCAAGAAGAAATGGTTAATGGATTTATACTCTCAAAGACTAGAATATGCCCGTAGGGAAAAAAAACGGACCCATCATTCCACCATTGTATACGATCTGGTCCCACCAATATCAGGAGAAGGTTTTCATTACTTAGCACGTATCAATAATGCGCAGCACAGATTTATTTTATTTTGCTTCAGACTGAATATGATTCCGTTACTCCTGGGATACCCACAAAATAAATACATATTAGCAGATCTCGCTCCCTGCCCTTGTAATAATCATGCCGTGCAGTCAGATCTACATATTTTACTATTCTGTAAAAATTATTCCGAGGAAAGGAAAATATTTATGCTCCCAATTCTGAGGCACCATAAATTTAGGCAATGTCGGGTCGCCATGAATTTTCTAAAAGCTTTACTGGACCCATTTGTATGTTTGTGTCGCGTCATTTTTATGGGCCTGTTTTAGGAAGAGGAAAAAGGCGGGCTCACATCTTAGTAGTATAGTGTAATTTTAATCATGAATTGTTCTCTCTTTTTTATATAAATGATTTTAAAGGTCTTATTTGGATCACAGCAAATCTGTTTAATACTTATTTTAACTAATGTATATACGTATTCCTATTGATTTGAAAATTTTTATATGTATTTATGTGCTTTTATGGTCTGTTTACAAAAGATCGAATAAAACTGTGTGACTGACTGCACTAAATTGTTTGTGTCTCATTATTGCAGATTGTGTGTCATTATGTGATTGAATAATCTCAAACGTGTTTCTCTTTTTCCTGTGGACAAAATTACCTAAAAGATATGTACCCCTTCATATGCAGTCATCCTACAGGTTCTACATATGCAGAGCTTCAAGCATTAGATTTCAGAGCTTACTGGTGTGAAGTATGCCTAAACTGAATTTGCGTAATTTCTTTACATGAATTGCCCAAACAATTACTTAAAATTGTGTTATTCCACTAAATGATGGCCTAAGCTTTTTGCAATATCTTTTAATTGCAAAATTTGTCTTTGTGTCTGCTTTTGGCACAAGGGCACATTTTGCACAAAACAAGAGTGTAAAATCCTGCTTGACACAAAAATCGACTCCCATTTGGCTCATTCACATTCTACCCGTGATAGGATTTTTACTCGAGCAGTCTCAATTAAGCGATGTGGCATGGTCTCAGGCATAATGCGTAACAATCATAACACAAAATGCTGCACCTTAGATGAGAGTTTACAGGAGTAAATGAAATTTCACTAGAGGCAACTCTTCAAGATACTCCCCACTCTATGTTGTCTTCTTATGTCAAAAAAAGGAAGCTTTTATATCCTCCTTATATACTGGGATGTGTGATTCATCTCACCCAGGAGCTTGAATTACCCACTCCTGTGAAATTATTTGGCTGAAGCGTGGGGTGGGCAACTATCTTCTAAGGAGACCCCAGTGTTACATGTATGTGCAGTTCAAACAGGTGCATGTGACTTTCTAATCACATGCCTATGGCATGTGATTAGAAAGTCACATGCCATAGGTATGTCGACAATTGACAGATCTCTACATCTCTGGTTATTATCCTTTGTTCACTTTTTATTTCATTGTTTCATAACCTATGATAGTTCGGTAATACATAATTTGCAATTTTTGTATTAAGTTTCAAAAAAAGGTTTCTGCAAACAGATGAGTCTCTTGCATGATTTAACCTAGGATAAAAACTAAAATTGCGGGCGAAGTCAGTGCCAATCACAAGGTCAGCTTTATTCAAAATGCTGCTCCTCTCAGAGGACGTGCCCACCAGACTTTCCTAATGAATAGGCTAGACACAGCAAATGACAGGAAAATTAAAAAGGTGGGTTTATGGAACAGTGAAGGAAAACTGGTTTGGCAGCGGAGCTGTGTTCCTGCTCAACCTATCAACAGTTTCAGGGAAGGGACCTAGATAGGTTGCCCCATCTAGAGGGAGCAAATGTAATGATAGAAACACCAATCTCTGCCGATCTACACAAATCTCCTTTAAGTTTTAGAGAATCCGTCAGGTCTGCTCCCTTTTATATGAACAAATAAAAGGTGTAAGCATACCTGGGGCTACAAATCCACTACCATGCCACCCCTTAGTCTGGTGTGCGGGGTAAAACCTATTGAAGGCACCAACTTACTAATGGAAAACAGGGTATAATGTTGAACCCCACTATACAATGTGGAGCACCTCTAATGGCTACACTGCCCTTCTGTCATGCCACAACACAGAATCATGACCAGACTAAGAAACATTGTGTAATAGTACCATAGTTCTTTCAATGCCAGCATTCAATTGGCCTGGAACCAATACAGAAATATCCTATGAATCCTGCAACTAATGAGGTTTTCAAATCACCTACAATTAGATTTTGCAACTGAATTCAATTTAAAAATACGCACACAACAGTTTATCAAATCAATATTTAATGCAAAAGAGCGCAAAAGTCTGACAAAGCAGAAAAACTGTAATGCCCAAGCAAGATGATTATCAGCTCTCTGGTTGAACTCTCCCACTTGCTGCTGTTTCCACAGAGGAGGCTATGGGTGCATAATGGGGAGAATCTACTTCAGTAGGCAAAAATGGAGAGGCCAGCCTTTCAGTATCTTGTGGTCTCCCAGAAGATCTGTCAATTGGTGGCATTTTAGATTCAACTTCCCTTGAAGCTTGATGAGCTGAAAGAAGTGGACCAACAGACTTTTCAAGTACCTCTAATATTCGACCTAAAACTTGACCAACATTGATCATCTCTTTGTGAAGGCCGTGCAAGCCAGAAGCCATAGTGTTGTGAAGGCCATGTAAACTCTTTAATCGCTCATCAATGTGTGTCATCTGACTCATAAACTGCTCATGCTGATGTCTTTGAGCTTCTGTTCTCTTTTGCTCCAGCTCCAAAAGATCAGTCAGACCAAAACGACCTGAAGTGCGAGAAGGTCGAGATGAATTTCGCTTCTTGCTTCTAATCACTCTTGAACCCAGTCTTGAAGTGGAAGAAACTGGAGACTGCGCAAGAGCAAAAGAGTCTAGAGATGAAAAGGATACACTGCTGTCAGAAGCAGAGGAAAGGTCTTCTAAAGTGGAGTTTCTGGTTGATGGCATGCAATGAGCTTTTACATACTTGGTGTTAGACTGAGCCCTTCTGCTCAAATCTAACATTACATGTGGGCTGCTCGTAGTCCTAGTGTCCCGATTGGTTAGCTGAGAATTTTGAACTTCAGACATTGACAAATGTAGGCTAGGATTTGAGGTTTTCGATTCCGCCCTGATAGAGTCATAAGAGGTAGAAGTTTTGGAGACGAGGGATGGGCGGCTGGTGTATTGCTTTGAAGAGGCTAGTTTCAATTTCTTCTCATTTGGAATCTCCGAACAGACCATTTTTGGCATGCCTGCTGTAAACTCATTTGATCGCAAAGATGCAATGCAATCTGGAGACTTAGCAAAGTCTTTCCTGTTTAGGACATGAGATTGCTTTGGACATGAATCAATTCCGGCTGATGACACTGATCTTTTTATACCTATGAAAATGAGCACAAAAGGATTTCTAAGTTAATACTGTAAGACATGTACTTACAACATAGTTGCATTTCCCAAACACTTACTTGCAGAGTCAGAAGAAATCACGACTGTGGTCCTGGACCTTGTAGACATCTGGGCTACTGCAGAGGACCAGGAGAAGATAACTGGACCATCTGTGACTGCAGAAAAATGATGTCACTCACTTGACCTCACCCAGAAACGCGATATTGCCAACATACTCTGAAGGGTGAAAGTTAGGGGGGAAAAAAGTGTGGGAATCTCATTAGAGTAGGTTAAGATTAAGTGTATTCTAGATTGTAAAATTATTATGTTGGTAAATTGAAGTATTGAAATAAAAAAATATGTCATTAGCAATCATTTAAGAGTCTGAGTGGACTAGTGTTTTCTTACCTTGAGTTTTGGTTCACTGATCCTTAAAGCAGATTTCAAATGGTGCCAAGTTCAAATGATGCTCTCTAGCATCCATTTTCTTTCCCGGAGGGGAGGAAAAGGGTGTGCATGCCAGTTCTCTTTGAGTCCCTATTTTAATCTTGCATTTCCCCATAGTCTTCTTAATTGTCTTCTTCTCGTTGAATTCATCCTATGAAATCAGTCTTGCAGTAGCCCAAAATGTATACAATGATCCAGGTCCACAACAGTAACCCCTCTACAAAACATCCCTCCTTTGAAGCTGTGAAATTAAGAAACTCTTCACACATGCATTCACTTTGAAACCTTTTATGAACATATACAAAGAAAACCTGGACTGTTTTTTTCTTTTAAATCTACCATCGGTACAATGTCTCTCGTCTTCAAACCAAAAGAGAAACCCGTTTTGAAATACACTTTTCAGTCTCCATAAGGCGCATCATTGGAGAGGTGTGAAAGACTGTGGATCTAAATGTCAGTCAACCCCTCACTTCAAATGCAAATAAATGAGACAGACAATCACAACTGTGTGGCACTGGCATATCAAGCAAAAAGACAAAATGTGTTAAATGGGTCACTTTCTCTATACCTGTGGGAAGAAAAATGCAGAATAAATATGTCTTCAATCAACAACACAAATGTTTTTTTCTTTTTACAGGATGGTCAGGAAATACTAAGTCCGTACCCATTGCCATAATAACTCAAACCTATAATCAAATAACTATGGTTCACTTGGGATAGCATTAACCAACAAAGAATGACGCTATATAAATAAATTAGAGCACATATTAATTAATAAAGTAAGCTTAACACCTAAACAACCCAAAGAAACATATATACACCCAAGGAAAACAATAATGAAGCCCAATTAAACCCTAATATGATAACAATGACCACTGGAGAATTTCTAATAAGAGTTATAATACCAGTAATTGAATATTGGTCATAAAAGAATGTGATCCAAAAAACATTTTGAGAGCAACACAAGAAATAACGATATACACTATACAGAGAAATTGGCTACCATTGGTTCAACAAAAGAACACAATTAATTGAATCTGACAATAAGTCAGATTGGATTACAAAATCAAACAAATCATTCAGCAGTCCATATTACAGGAGTACAGGCCGACGACGTTTCAGCCCAAAGGTAAACCTGACCAGGGCCATCAGGACAACGTGCATCAGTACAATGTTTAACAATTTGAAAGTAATTTCTTGTGTTGCTCAAAATCTTTTTTTGATTAAATTCTTTTGTGACCAATATTCAATTACTTGTAGTATAACTCTTATTAGAAATTCTCCAGTGGTCATTGGTCACTGCAAACATTAAAGAATATAAAAAAATAAAAATAGGATGACATAGTGGGCACAGGTCACATGAAATGTAGCTGCACGTAAGTGTTGCAGAGGGTGTGAGAAAGACTCATCAGCACCTGCATGCACTATAGATGGAATCCAGTGTTGCTGTGCATCAGAAGGGTCCATTTTGGTATACGGCGCTCACCAATTAACTAACGGAGACCATACGTATTTTGGAGGCATTGTTTAATCACCAAGAAGTATTATAAATGGAATAAAGTTTCCCCTGCCGTACATTATAAAGATATAGGGGAGCAAAAAAGAAGGACAGATATAACATCCTCCTTACCACAAACATCTTAAAACCTTGGACCAGAAAATCAAAAGTGTTACACAATGCAGCACAGCAACCAAAGCTGCTGCGCTGTGTCGCGTAACAAGGAGAAAGGCGCCATCTCTACAGAGATATGGGTCTCTCCTCCTCTCTCCCTAGTGCCAAAGCACAATCAGGCTGAGTGCCATGCACACACATTTGCACCACTGTGCAAGTGTCTTGCATATTTTTGCACTGGAAGGGCATCTTTCCAGTACAAAATACTATGCTTAGTCGATCTTTAAAACTTTTCCTACTTCGGACGTATGCTGTGTAGTGCAGAACACATGCGAAGGAGAAATAAAAGCATTTCTCATTTTTAACCTGTTTCAAAGTGGTATTATTTTTTGGCACAAAACCCTGGCTACTATCGTTAGTAGTTAATGTAAAATAGGATGACAATGGTAAACAGCAATGCCAGCACATACATAAATTCAGGAAGGTATTGGTTCTCACAATAGGAGACAGGTGTGCTCGATGAAGACAGAAAACACTATTACATCCAACTCGTGTTGCATACAAGGTAAAGCCCCAAGTACAAAAATTGTCTAAAGAATGTCCAGAGCACTAAATAACAATCAATGTAACATAGTTTTCACTAATGAGCAGAGCCCTAAGGAAATTGTTTTTCTTGATCTGAAACTATACATTTTGAATGACTATAGCTTCTTCTCTTTACAGAAAAGAAACGGCCTGCAACTCTGTACTACACGCACAATCTTCACATCCCAGATCCCAAGTACTCTCCATTCCCTATAGGGAGATGAGAATAAAAGGAAATTGTAGTGAGGAAAGGGACTTTCACATCGAACTTGATAGTGTAGAAAGAAGATTCTTGGACAGGGGCTATCCTCCGGATGCAGTTATAACAGCTAGACAGAAAATAATGAGATGTGAACGTAAACAAACACTAGCCAACAGAAAGAAAGCAGTGAAGAAGGATAATAAGATCTCTCTCATCACACCTTTCCATACACAAAGCCATGTGTTTTATAATATTGTACGTAAACACTAGCACATCCTACAAACAGACTCACATTTGGAGGGATGTATTTCTTCCAAACCGAGCTTTACCTATAAGAAAGGTACAAGCTTGAGTAACAAACTGTGCCCTAGTTTTCTTAACGTAAAAAAACCTTGGACGGATACGCATTGGCTACCCTCTCTCCCCGAAGGTTTCCACAAATGTGGACACTGCAACATGTGTTCATTCTCACTGGATAAGATTAAAGATTTCCAATACAACTCGCCACAGAAACATAAGATTCACACATTGATGAATTGTGATTCAAAATTTGTTATATATTGCATTGTCTGCGTGTGCAAAAAAATATACATTGGCAGTACTATACGCCCTGTAAAGGAAAGGATACAGGAACACTTCAGAGCCATACGACATGCTGACAAAAGTTACCCTCTGGCATATCATTTTAATGAGAACCAAGGCTCAGCGGATTTACCCCTGGTGAGATTCCATGGCATTACCATGGTATGTGACCATCCCAGGGGAGGCTATAGGGTTAAACTACTACGCCAATTGGAAACAAAATGGATCATACAACTTAGAGCAGTGAAACTTGGATTAAACACAGAGAGGGAATTACATGTGTTTTTGAGGGACTGAATATATTACATCCTAAATGTCTCATGGTGACTTTATATGTATGGCTGAAATGAACCTGTATGTACTCGATACCATGTACCGACCCGAATGCATTTAACGAGGGGCGATTCCTTGACAACTTTTTCATGTAAAGATATGTACCTTTAGAGGAATGCCTAGAGGATACGAAGCAAGACCGTACTATGTGAAGATTTGGTTTTGTCCAGATTACACTGGTGTTAGTCTACCGACTTTCTTACTATCTTTAATTTACATTTTCCATGGGTATTCTTTATCTGTTGTATGGTTACCCCATATATGTACAATACTGATGGCAATCTATGCTGTTTTTATACTCAAACTATCATTCTGTAACAACGAGATGCCTCTGTGATGAATTAGGAATGCACAAGGAATTTCAGACCCTTGCCGATTCTATGCCTTCTCTATGGACCTGCATAATCTAACTTTCATCTTTTCTGTCACACCTACCTTTCAAATACACTGGGATGTTCTTTTGAGCTTTCTGTTTACACTTAGTTGACTGAATATTCAGGGATCAGTTCTATGTTCATACCATCTATGGACCAACTACTATGCTGTTGATCGAAAATTTGGGAGTATTTCTATGCGTATATTATCTATGGACTAACCACTACACTGATTGGATCCCATTGGGAATTCGAATCTGTGGAATATATGACCGGATGGATGTTCGCACCAACATTGAAATTATATATGATGGGGATTTCTCAATTATTGAGGACTTCATTGTTTTTAATCCTGCGTACCTCACACTTGTGTGCTCATAATTATCTTTAACCACTTCTGACCATGCCTTAAGGATATTTTTTCTACGGTTGATTTTTGTGTACAACTTTGGACCAATTGGTATTTAATACTTAGATCCGATATGATAATTCCTAAATAGTTTTAACCACGACAATTGGCAGGTCAAACGACGAATGTCGATACGCCTTGTTATCCCATTTCCTTTTTAAGAAATAAGCCGTTCAAACATAACGTCCAAAATAGACTAGTTGCGGGGAATCTACACGACTGGGCGTACTCCATTTAAGGTGTTTATGGTCTTTCATGTTTACTACCCTATACGGGGACCTTCTTCTCTTTTCCATTTAAATGACTCCGATCATGGCAGCAATCTACCTTGCAATACGTGCGACCAAAGACGGAGTAGGGCTCACGTAATTTGAGGTAAGTGCGGACAACTCAAGGCAGGATGTTTGGAACGTAACTCACTCCTTAATACTTGTTTTTATCTTTTTCCCTGCAACTGTGGCATTCGGATTCGGTGGGATTATTACAGCCAACATGCCATCCGGACTTATCAAGGTCCCGACATGGTTTCAGGACACTTTCGTAAGCCAATTGGTATTCCATCGTGCATATTTTGACTAAGATACGCCGAACGCGTTTCATGTAACTTTTGGGGGTGTTACTTGGCACATTTGTGAGCGGCATGCTACACGGATTTTAAGTTGGCTGTACTGTTACGGTTGAATCTTTGGACTTAATGGATTTATGGCTTGCTATCCACGAGCTCACGTGCTACTTGTCATTTTATTCAACACATGGATATTCTGCTTTTTAACATCACATCTACGTTGCACATGATGGGGTTCTATGTCGAAACTCCAACAACACACTAGGAACGTTTACCTTTGTTAAAGATAAAATATGAATGAAGTAATCACTACCGATTACAAAGTTTATCGTGGGATATCACAAAGACTTCTCATATGGTGGTGTCTGCTCTTTCACCCACTATACTCACTTAGCCACTGAATCTGACATCAGCTGTTGTATCACAGTGTAGACTATTTAACGTTTTGGTTCTGTAATCATTTTTTCAGATCCTTAATTTTGAGTTCTCGGGGCTCCGGGGGCACAGTGTTTTCATTCATATAAACTTGATGCGGGCGAACAGTGCGCCGTACGTTTAAGGTAGTTTCTCCCTACCTACTTTCTATAACTCTCTTTGCCCTACCTTTTCCTTCTTCCTTTCCATTTTTTTCTGGGATATTTTGCCAGACTGGGTTTACCTGCTCATTTTTTTAATATAATGGCCATAATTATACATGGCCATTTGGGTATATGGTCCTTCTACGTGCGTTTCTTCACATACCCACCGCTTTACTTCATTTTTCAAGAAGCTTTACACTTCGGGTGCTTTAGGAATAATGGCCAAATCCTTCTCTTTTGATTTATGATTCTTTTGATCTCATCAGTTTTCCACATACTAGGGTGAATCATTCATACTCTTGGAGATCTCTTTTCCTTATTTCTGGGAATAACTTCAAAATATGTACTTTAAAAGGCAATGTTTGTCTTTACTGCCGTGATATGGCAGCTTGAAATTGTAAAGTACATATATTTTGTTTCGCTTACACAGCCTTGAAAAAGTTGTTTAGTGCGACGAAACACGTGTCGTGGTTACATAACGAATAAAAGAACGGAAACATCAGCTTCTCTGTGCCTACGCTTTGTGCATCACAGCTAATTCCACTTGGACGGACCCGTTAAAGTGACGGACCTTTCACTTTTATGTGTGGTGGTGCTCTAGACATTCTTTAGACTACTATTGTTAGTAGATATGGTTTTGCATCAAAAAACATGGGTGGTTGCATGGGAACGCCCATGTGCAACCCATGCAATGTAACCTTTGCAGTGCAGCACACATGAGAAGTGGGAACAGTTAAAAGAAATAAAAGTATTTCTCCCTTCTAACAACTGCAACCCGTGCAACACCCCCCTTTGCAGAATAATGCAAAGCTAAGAGCTTCTTTAAGTTTCTTTGAGGAAACTCAACTTTTGCACTGAAAAGTAAAAATAATTCAAAGATGTGCACAGGTTTGCGTCACTTTTGTGAGACAAAGGCAGCACAAAATGTTTGGTTATTTGGGCTTGGTGTCTTGCTCTTTCATGTTCATTACAGATAAGTATAAAGCAGAATCTATAGTGCAAAATAAAGCACACCAAAGGCACATACTAATTTCAGTTTAATGCAAGTCAGGTTAAAAAGGCTGTGGATCAGATTATGTAGGGACTTGTAGAGATTCTAACTTTCTGGTAATTACCTACAGTGTGGGGGGAAAAAAACGTGTTGGCATGAATCTCTTTATTGCTGTTCACCTTTTCTTTTTAGAAATTCATATCCAAAGGAATAGCCAGCTCCCATTGTCATTGGTTAAACTGCCTTTCATCCTGGCTGTTGGCAGCAGGCATTCTGATGTTTGAACTCAACTGTAGTAACTTATTATAGTTGAGCAGCTATGTTGCTTCTTTATTATAGATGACTAGATGCGTCCCACCTCAACGGTTACAAAGAAATCAGGCATTGGCCTTTATGCAGGGATTGTTGATTTCAACATATTATGTGAAGTCTCTCTAGAAGCATCAGGGAGAAACGGAGGAGCAACTAAATGGAGGTGCTGTAGAAACATCAAAAGAGTGATGTATGGTGTTCACTCAGAAGAAACAAAGGAGTAATCCAATGGAGGAATTGTTAAACTACAAAGGAGTCTATCAGTGTGCAACATAGAATCAACCACCAAACCAGTAGTGTATGGAGTTTACCCAGGGTGGAGTGGGTAGGGGCTCGAGAATAAGAGAACAGATGGAAGGGAATCAAACTCTGGCTCTTGCCCTCGCGTCTATCAGGCACCACAGGGAACACACCACAGACGGACACGTTTATCCTTCCTTTTAGTTGGATGCCAGAGATGGACACATTGATGGGAGAGATAAAATAAGTGAGCTGAGCATCATTTACCAGGGGGGAGGAAGAAGGGGCTGGTCTGCAGTAGGCTCAACTACTGCACCTGCAGGTCATTTGAGGCATTAAGAGACCAGATCTTGAGGTGGAGGTAGTCAGCTTAAGGCTTTGAGGAAGCAAGGGGCTGCAGGGTATGAACATGGCCCAATAATTTGAAAACACGATGCTAGACACAGGGGAGGAAAAACATCATAAGGCAGAGGAAGAAACATTTTAAACTTAAATACTGTAGATTCAAAATCACAACAAATGGATGCCTTTGGGCTTTCTGACTTTCTCATACATTGGTGGGGTACCTAAGATCACTCACACTTTAAACCAGGAGTTCACGAGTCAAAAGTAAAACCTGACACCACTAAGATTAGTTCATCATATGGACAGAAGATGTCTAATTGGAATATATTAGCCTATTTATTTTACACTTACTCACAAATACGGTCACCGTTGACCTGTTCAGTCAGACCACCTTATAGCCAACAACACTATACAATATGCAACAGATACATTGTTTGGAAAAGTGAGGCTGCAAATCTCAGAATACCAAAAGGTGTTGGCTAAAAAGACACAACTGAATGGAGTCAGCCCCACATGTTGGGGCTAGTTGGCAGTCCTGACCACCTCCTCACTGAGCTGCAGACATTAGGCCATTGCATCAGGCCTATTTGTTTTCTGCTGCTCGAAATGCACAAGTTACTAACTTGTGTAACGATATATCTGTAAGAGACAGTAGTTAGTGATAGATTCCTTACCTTAGAATATCCCCAGGCGTCAGGCTGGATCCGGAAAGTTTTGCGTAGCAGTACCCTTGCGCGTCGGTAGGCGGCGTCGTGCGGCTCCGCGTCCGTCGTCGGCGTCGTGATCGCCGGGATGACGTCGCGGGCAGTACTTAGGCGCCGCCCCTGCGCGCTGACGTCAGTTCTGTACACGACTTTCCGCGCCAGGAACGCAGAGCCATGCAAGAAGCTGACACAGGTGTCTGAAAAATACTAGGGCCCTGAAAGGGATGTCCTTAACCCTAGAAATCAGTTCGCAGAACGGGGAGGATGGGTGGGCGGTAAGGAATCTATCACTAACTACTGTCTCTTACAGATATATCGTTACACAAGTTAGTAACTTGTGCATCTGAAAGAGACACGTTAGTGATAGATTCCTTACCTTAGAATAGATACCCCAGCAATACCAACCCCGGTGGTGGGTCTGCGAACAAAGATCAGACAAGGAAGTCCTGGAGGACAGAACGGCCAAAGAAGCCGTCCCTCCGGACCTGACTGTCAAGGCAGTAATGCTTAGTAAACGTGTGCAGCGAGGCCCACGTAGCTGCCTGACAGATAACCGGCAGCGGAACACCGCGGCCCAAGGCCGTGGTAGCAGCCGTTGCCCTGGTGGAATGGGCACGCAGCCCAACAGGAGGCTCCTTTTAGCCAAAGAATAGCAGGTCTTGATGCACAGGGTAACCCAGCGGGAGATGGTCCTCTTGTGCACCGCCCGACCTTTTTGGCGCCCACGTAGCCAACAAAGAGCTGGTCATCCACCCGGAAGTGTTTCGTGCGGTCGATATAGAAGGAGAGCGCACGTTTTGGGTCCAGACGGTGGAGCCTCTCTTCCTCTCTGGAAGGATGCGGAGGCGGAAAGAAGGTGGGCAAAGTGATGGTCTGCCCAATGTGGAAAGCAGTAACCACCTTTGGCAAGAAGGACGGACGCGTCCGAAGAACAACCTTGTCTGGATGAACAGACAGAAAGGGAGGTTTGCAAGAAAGAGCCTGGAGCTCACTCACCCGCCGAGCGGAGGTGATGGCCACCAGAAAGGCTGCCTTTAGAGTCAGAAGACGAAGAGGACAGTTATGCAGAGGCTCAAAGGGAGCGCACATTAAAAAGGTAAGAACCAAGTTCAAGTCCCACTGAGGCATTACAAACGGAACAGGAGGGAAGAGGTGAGTAATGCCTTTTAAGAACCTGTGAACAACAGGGGACTTGAAAAGGGAGGGCTGATCAGGGAGCCTGAGGAAGGCCGAGATAGCACAAAGATAACCCTTGATGGTACCCAGGGCAGAACCCTGTTGGGCCAGAGAGAGAAGGAACAGAAGGACCTCAGAAAGAGGGGCAGAAAGGGGATCCACAGCCTTTGCTGTGCACCATGCCACAAATTTGTTCCACCTGCAGGCGTATACCACCTTAGTGGAGGGACGCCTGGCTGCCAGAATCACATCACAAACTTCGGGAGGCAAGTTGAAAGGAATCAACTGCCGCCGCTCAATCTCCACGCAAGCAGGTGTAGACTGGACAGGTTCGGGTGGAGGACCGTCCCCTGGTGCTGCGACAGAAGATCCTCCCGAAGAGGCAGACGGATCGGGGGATCTATGCTCATATTGAGTAGCTCGGGATACCAAACTCTTCGAGCCCAGTCCGGAGCCACAAGAATGACTTGGGCCCGGTCGTGCCGAATCTTCTTCAACACTCTGGGTAGAAGTGGTATAGGCGGAAAGGCGTACAACAGACCGCAACTCCACTCGCGACGAAAAGCGTCGCCGAGCGAGTGCCGCCTTGGAAATTCCAACGCGCAGAACTGATGACATTGCGCGTTCTCTTCGGTGGCGAATAGATCTAACCAAGGCTCTCCCCACTGTAGAAAGAGTCCTTGCGCCACTTCCGAGTGAAGACGCCATTCGTGATCCATCATGCACCTGCGGCTGAGTTCGTCCGCCCTGGCGTTCAGAGAACCTGCCAGGTGTTGAACCATCAGGAACATGCCCTGATGTTCCAGCCATGTCCAGAGGCGCAGAGCCTCCTGACAAAGGGTCCAAGACCCCACCCCGCCCTGTTTGTTGCAGTACCACATGGCGGTGGTGTTGTCTGTGAACACCTGCACTACCTTCCCTTTGACAGAGGGAAGGAATGCCTTGAGTGCAAGCCGGATCGCCCGGAGCTCCAGAAGGTTGATATGGAGCCGGGACTCCGCCGGAGACCAGAGGCCTCTGATCTCCGCCTCTCCCATGTGACCGCCCCATCCCAGAAGGGACGCGTCCGTCACAACTGTATGCTCTGGCTGGGGAAGGGAGAGGGATCTGCCCATGACCCATTGCCGGTTCGAGAGCCACCACTGCAACTGTTTTGCAGTCCCCTCCGAGATCTGGACGTGATCGGACAGGTTGCCCTGGTGCTGCGCCCACTGGAACTTCAGGTCCCACTGCAGAGCCCGCATATGCCATCTGGCATGATTGACCAGCAGGATGCAGGAGGCCATGAGGCCCAGCAGCCTCAGGGTCATCCGTACCGAAACCCAGGATAAAGGCCGAAAGATCGGAATCATAGCCTGAATATCCCGGACTCGCCGTGCGGGAGGATAGGCCCGAAACTGCGTCGTGTCCAGAACTGCTCCGATGAAAAGGAGCTGTGGAGAAGGAATTAGATGCGACTTCGGCACATTGATGGAGAACCCCAGCGAGTGCAGGAGTTCGGCCGTAGTCTGGAGGTGGGAGACGACTGCCTGGGACGAGCCCGCCTTCAGCAGCCAGTCGTCGAGGTAGGGGAAGACTGAAACCCCTGCCCGGCGCAGATGAGCTGCGACCACCGCCATCACTTTCGTGAACACCCGAGGGGCACTGGTAAGGCCAAAGGGGAGCACGGTGAACTGAAAATGCTCGGGGCCTACCGTGAACCGAAGGTAACGCCGGTGGGCCGGCAGGACGGGGATGTGGAAATACGCGTCCTGCAAGTCCAACGCTACCAACCAGTCTCCAGGGTCGAGGGCAGTCAAGACCTGAGCTAGGGTGAGCATCTTGAACTTCTCCTTCCGGAGGAAGCGATTGACGTTCCGGAGGTCCAAGATAGGACGCATGTCCTCCTTGTCCTTTTGGGCACCAGAAAGTAGTGGGAGTAGCAACCACGCCCTACTTCTGGGGTCGGAACATGCTCGATGGCCCTCTTGGTCAAGAGGGCCGTGACTTCCTTCTGTAGAAGCACCAAGTGATCCCCTGACATGCGGTGGAATTGAGGTGGCATGGCTGGGGGGTGGTCTCGAAGGGGAGGGAGTAGCCCCTTCGGACAATGTCCAAGACCCACCTGTCCGAGGTGATGGTGCGCCAGTGGGGAAGGTGATGGCGGACCCTGCCCCCTACTGGCGTGCCGTGCACCTGAAAGGAGGGACTAGGAGGGCTTGGAGGCCGCGGACGGGTTGGAGGTGGTGGCCTGACCCGCACGCTGGTGGCCCGATCCGCCACGGCGGAATCCACGTCCTCGGCCACGCGAAGACGCCTGCTGCGCGGGCCGGTGGCTGGGCTGCTGACGTGAAGGGGCGCCCCTACCGTGGCCACGATAGGGGCGAAAAGCAGAAGGCAGCGGAGGGCGTGTAGCAGAAAGGCCCAGGGACTTTGCAGTAGCCCGTGAGTCCTTAAAGCGCTCCAACGCATGGTCTGCTTTGGACCCAAAAAGACCGACTCCATCAAAGGGCATGTCCATGAGAGTATTCTGGACATCCCCTGAAAAACCAGTGGTTCTCAGCCAGGCGTGGCGCCGGAGCGCCACCGTCGTTGCAATCGACCTGCCCAGCGAGTCGGCGGTGTCAAGGCCACAACGGATAGTGTATTTGGCCGCATCCCTTCCTTCCGCAATGGCGCGGGAAAGCAGTGCCTGGACCTCCTCAGGGCACTGGGGCAAAACATCCGCCACCGAATCCCACAGGGAGTGGGTATATCGGCCCAAAAGACAAGCGGTGTTAACGGACCGCAAGCCAGCACTGGAGGAAGAAAAACCTTTCTTCCCAAACTGATCCAGGCGTTTGGATTCCCTATCCGGAGGAGCGGTAGGGAAGGCGGTTTGGGAAGCGGAGGCTTGGACAACCAAGCTCTCAGGAGTGGGGTGGACAGAAAGAAACAGGGGTCGCCCGGAGCGGGGCGATGGCGTCGTGACACGTTCCGATCCACAGGAGCCCCTGTGTTGGGCTTGGACCAGGCGCCCAAAAGAACGTCCGTGAGGGCGTCGTTAAACGGCAGCACAGTCTCCGCAGAGGAGGCTGCCGGCTGAAGCACCTCTGTCAAGATGTTAGTCTTGACCGTCAAAGTAGGGAGCTGGAGACGTAAGGCCCCAGCAGCCCTACGCAACACCGTACCAAAATTGGCCCCCTCCTCCGTAGCCACGGGAGGAGACAGCATGCCAGTGTCAGGAGAAGTATCCAGACCACTGGCCTCCCCTAGACTCTCTGTCCAGTCCTCATCATACTGACAGTTGCGTGTCAGAGGGTCATCAGACCCCTCCCAGTCCTCCTGGTCCTCCTCTGGTTCAAAATAAGGAGGAGGAGGGACATTTGGGACCCAAGGTCCCATCGGCGCCGGAGCCGGCGTCGAGCGACGTCGCTCCGGGTCCATGTCCGGAGCCGGAAGGAACTGGGGGACGACGCCGCCCGGAGCCCAGGGCGGCGTCGAGAACGGCACCGGAGACATCGGCGCCGGCGGAGGTGTCGTAAGGTCGACCGGCGTCGATGGGAGTTGTGGAGCCGGGATCGAGGCCGGGGCCGGAGCCGGAGCCGGGATCGAGGCTGGAGGCTCGGGCGACGCCGGGGCCGGAGCCGCCGGCGACGCCGGATCAACCCCATCAGGGCCCGCGGGGCCCGAAGGCGCACCGGAGGGGCCTGAAGGCCCGAAGAGGCGGGCCATGGCCGACAGGAACTCCTGTACCTTGGCCGGATCCGCCCCGAACCCGGGAAGGGCGGGTATGACGGGGGCGACTCCACAGGCAAGTCCGGGGCCGCGGGGGCGGGGACGGTGCCGGGAGGGGCCTCAGCCGAGTCGCGAGACCGGCGAGGCGAAGTCCGAGAGCGACGATGCTTCTTGGACTTCTTGTGTCGAGACTTACCGGACGAAGAAGACTTCGACGCCGACGACCGGTGTGCACTCCGGGAGCGACCCCTGGACCTCTCACGCGACCGGGGCTTCCGCGGAGCCGAATGCCGGGCCTCGAGGAGCTTTCGAGACCGCTCTCGCAAAGCCTTCGGGTTGAGGGCCTGGCATTCGGGACAAGACTCGGTGTCGTGGCCTCGGCCGAGGCAGAAGAGACACTCCCAATGCGGGTCGGTGACGGACATCATCCGCGCACAGGCGCCGCATCGCTTGAAGCCGGGCATCCCTACGACACCTGAAGGTGGAAAAAGACAGTGAAAAATCACCAAAAAGTATGGTCAAAAATTGACCAGGGCACTGCTCTTCCCGGATCTGCGCTTACTGGCGCGGAAAAAGAAGAACTGACGTCAGCGCGCAGGGGCGGCGCCTAAGTACTGCCCGCGACGTCATCCCGGCGATCACGACGCCGACGACGGACGCGGAGCCGCACGACGCCGCCTACCGACGCGCAAGGGTACTGCTACGCAAAACTTTTCCGGATCCAGCCTGACGCCTGGGGATATTCTAAGGTAAGGAATCTATCACTAACGTGTCTCTTTCAGATATACAAATTTTACCTCCAAGGAGAGAGACCCTCAAGGAACAACAGTGAGCTTTGTAAAATACCCTGCCCATGTTCTTTCTTCTGTTGTGTTAAGATCTAAGGGGGAAGGGATAGTTTCCCTATCTCTTCGAACCAAAAACAACAAAAATAAGAATGATAATATACATTTGTTATTTGTATAACCCTCTGCAAAGGACATTTACTATGCAATCATTATTAACAATTAACAGAAACTTAAGGCAGAGGCACATAATTTGCTAAATATTTTTTTGTGGCAGCTAAATTATTTGGTAACCGACCTACGTATTAATAGGTCGTATTCACACAATAACTCTTCATGAATTAGGTGGCAAATTGTGACTTATTCCAATTGATGGCCATTAGAGGAATGGTGGCCTGCTGTCAGCAGATCACCATATCTGTGATCTTGTTTTCAATATTTTTCTGTTTTAAATCCAGCCCTTTTGTCTTGAATTTAACAGTGCTTCATTTAAAATGTTGTTTATTAAAGTTCCACTGACCCACTTCTCACTCCAAACTTTTGTTTTACATTCACAACAGCAAAAGTGTCCTAAGATGACCACTTCGCCTTTGTGAATGTGTTATATCAACCTTTGAGGATTTGGTAACCTAAGAATGGTTTGCGACCCAAATTACGGTCTCAAACAATTGTTACATAGCATTTTGAAATGCAATTTAGAAGGGATGCTATACCCACGGTGCCCCTTCCAAATTTCGATTTGGTATGCATTAATAAACCCATTGTGTGATTTGGCAAGAGAGTGCTTGTCAATCTGCTGCTTCTCTGATGGTTAACAAAGATAGGGCCCTAGTGTTCCCTAACCAAACCAAAAACCTTCTGTGAGCCCTTCCCACACTATTCCAAAATGTATACACCTACTCTCACTGCCTGCCCTGCTTCCAGCAGTCTTTACAATCTTACCAAAACGTAAACATCTTTTAAACAATTCAGCGAGAAAGCTTTTTTCCCCCATCCACTGAACCACTCTTTTATGTTGCTGTCATTACTAGGGGCCATGGCCCCTCGCCCCCAAACAAATATTCCTGGCTACGGGGCCTGCCTACAACTATCAATCAGCTGTCCTATACCGAGACGACGCATAAGCAGAGCCTGTGAGCTTTCAAAGACTTGCCTAAAAATGCCTGGTATGTTCAGAATCCAGTATAATCAAAAAGGTGGCATAATGGGAGCCTCACTTGACTCCAAACCTTGTGTATTAACCCTAGTATAATCAGAGAAGCTTTAATCCGAGATCTGATAAAGTGAGAACTCTGCAATAATTTGCCACCAAACGGTAGAATTGTATGATTTACCAGACAAGTAGATTTCTGAAGCATCTCGCCCTTTGCACAAGTAAATATTTTATTCAATTTCACACTCCTGGATAAGTCTTTCCAAATTATCCTCGACTAATGTTACTTCACTTAAGACCTGTTTATTTGCTATCCATCCATGGATTTATCGCCAGCAACTCAAGTCGAAATGCTTTAAGACTACTGTCTGCACCAAGCATTAGCATCTTTAGAAAGAGCTCTGGCCTCGGAGATGAGTGGCATGCTGTCACCACACCACTCTCCTTGGCACTTCAGATAAATTCTGTTCCTGGCACGTATTTTGAAGAACCAGTACATGCAAGTAGATTCTGCTATTTCCTCATCAAGCGTTGGTAGTTCTTGCCGCTATTTCATTAATCTGTGTCTTGGACAACAAGCCTCTCCATCAGCTTGAACTGAACAGATAAAAATGAAGGCAGCACAAATATTGACTCGTACCAGGCAGGATATGCCTGACTGAGGTCTCTCCATTTATTACCAGTGTAGGTTATTGTCAGATTCAAGGTGTTTTGTACTGCGCATCACACTATCCATCATTTGGACCAGAGGTTTTTAATTAAATATCACAATTATGCATCAATCTGTACATTATGTTCTTTTTCAATAAGGCTACTTCTTCATCACTCTGTTTAGGAGGCATAAATATGACAGAGCCATTACGGTTTAGGCTGTTTGACTATGAAACCCCTCCTAAAACAGAGACATTGATGATCACCCACATTTTCGCAGGGCTTCATAATGTGGTTCTTGCCTGATTAAATCACTTATCAGTATTTCTTCTCTATGCTTGGCTGTAGTGTCAATCGACCACACTGGTAGAATACCACATGCAGCAACTCATTCTTACAAGGCTAAATGTACCTTCTATGACATTTGATGCAGTAGTTAACAAGACAATGTCAACACTCACTTAGACGACTATAGCAATAAATTGTACTTAAATAATCTCAAATAAATTGGCTATTCAGGAGTTTCACATGTAGCCAAACCCCAGGAGTACCCACTTCTACATGCCAAAAACATGCCCTAAGATGTCTTGTCCATGGCACATTACTCTCCACTCATGCCACTGCTTTTTAGATGAACTAATTAAGCCTTACATTACGAGAGCTTACTCTTGACAGGAAGAAACCATGGCAACCACCTTAGAAACAACCATCCAAGCCTTCAGTGTATGCAGCAAGAGGCTATTAAATTTGTAGTGTTGCACTGTACAGAAATCCTAAATGAATGACAAAAAATAACAGACATAGTGAACAGCAACACCACTTGTTTAAAAAAGACATTCATCCTGGGTAATGTAGGGAATCGCCCTTGCAATGGCATTAGAATGTTTATTTAACTCAAATAAAATGGGATTGGATACACTTCCTCCTCATTTGTTAAAATGCCATCTCTGTTTTATGTGATACACCCTTTACATGGCCAGTAGTCCAATGCCCCCTAAGAGTGGCACAGTTTATGTACATCTCCAAGTCACAGAACAGGTTCTGGGCCTCACATTACCATGGACAGGGATGAGCCTCTGTGCAAAGGCTAGATTAGCATGACACCAGAGCCAACATAGCAGTCAGGATACCAATCCCACATGCAATTGACCACTCAGGGCAGGGATAGGTTTTCCATGCAGGAGACATTACCATCCTCATACCTTTCTAAAAAAGCAAACCAAGGCTTCTCAAAGTGCAAATCTTCTACCCGCAGGGCTTGTCGCAGGGGTAACCAACACCAAAAACCTTGCCTGCTAAAGTAATCTGTGAAATTCCCTGGCCTGCAACAAAAAACCAGTCGACAAGCTTGACACAGTGTAATGACAATCCACCATTGAAGGCCTTTTGGTCTTAACATACACTTTCCCCAAGAAATAGGTCAGTCATATAGCCTTTGGCGTAATTTTTCATAAAAAAGAGATCAGACCTATATCCTTGATCAACCAAAGGCTTGTCTCCTTGACAAGCTCAGTCCTGCTATTTTGGGAATACAATTTCCCGCAAGGCAACAAGCACAAAACAAGCACAATTTTCAGTGGAAACAAACAACCTCGGCCCAATCAAAAGCTACAATCAATGAGATCAAAATTTGGGCAGAGCCAAAGCCCCTCTCTCTAGGTAGTGCTTCGTAAAGATTTATTTCTGTTGATCACTAAAGTAAATCCAACTGTCCTGTCAAGTCAGATATAATCATTGCATGGTGACCGCCATTAGCCCCACAGGTTTTCTGTGACAGTGAGGCACTTACAGTAGCAACGGATTATACAGTAATTGTAGCTGAATAAACACTGGAACTTGTTGAAAGAAACTGCCAGCTAAGAAAGTAAAGTCTGCTGAGGCCCCATTGGTTCGAACGGTAAACACAATGGAAGGTATGCACAGGTAAACACAGGAATGCTGAGGACTCCATACCAAACAGGATTCTCTGTTAAAAAGGAACGCATGCTCCTGACTCTGAAAGCAGCCTGGCATGTTTTCAAATAATTGGAATGATAAATAAGATAACTTGGAGGGCTACACATTTTGTGAATTCAGTTACCGGGGGAGAAGAAGGTGGGAGGTACCAAAAAACACTCTTCCTCCCTGTACAGAGGATTTTTGGATTAGAATCCTTTTTGGCCAATAGGGGAGAGGATGTTGGGTAACGGCCAGAGCTGCAGACTTTGGAACTGGGGAACCAGATTCGAGTCTCGGTGTCGGCTCAACATCCTGTACTAGACAACATCCTGTGATTCTGGGCAAATCACAAAATGTAAAGCCTGGAAAATGTGAATTAGGTTCGCCAGGATTAAACTCTCCCCTTCCTGGATGAACCCTGCCCCCCATACAGAGAGCGTCCACACCCACTTCCCCGTCCCTCTAGTATAGCTCTAAACAGTGCTTTAAAAGGGCCGGTACTGAGTACACAGCACTTTTTTATTTTGAGAGGGAGAGTACCAGCACTTCTCAAGAGAAATGCAATACTTTTAATTGGAGGGTACCGGCACTTCTCAGAAACAAGCAGGTACTCTGGTACAGAGTACCTGCACTTCTATTTTTCCATTTCAAGCACTGGCTTTAAAGCATAACACTTGATTCCAGGAAATAAGTTGCTCTTTTACATGCACCAATTCAGTGTCGATGGCCCCTGTAGTTCTGACCCAGTTACAAACAGAATGATTCACTGCGGATGCTTCTCCTAGCAAGTTTCAACCCTCTGGGTCTACTACCGGCCATCCCCCAGGACTGTGGGCGAGGCAGAACCAGCAGTACACAGTGTTTTTAAGAGTGGAGTCTGCAAGCAAGACTCTACTCAAGTAAAGCCTCCACACATTGTACACGTTTCATTGTATTCTTTTACCCAGATTGCCAAGGAAAAGTTAAGTCGCCCTGCTGGAATGCAACCCTGAGATCTGCAGGTTAGACACAGACGGCTATGGCAGTCATATGAACCACTAAGCAGCACAAGTGTCTTGTGGTGCAATAATTGTGACTGCACAGCTGAAATGTCAGTCTTTTTCATTCACGAGACAAAAACATTATCCTTTTGTTTCAAAGCAGGCATTACATGGACATCATTTAAGCGTTGCTGCTGCAACTCCTGACTTGGCCCTTGCGACTTTTGGCAGTACCTTTGCATGGGCAGCACTCTTATAAGTTGTCCTGCTAAACGTTTCTGGTTTTGAGCCATTTTTGTATTATACTAGTAGTGAATAACGGTCTATTATTTACTATTTGAGTAATAAAAATTGGAGCACCAGGAGCTGGAAATAGAGCTTCACTGGCAGCAGAGGTAAGTAAATAACTTTTTGTTATACCTGCTGCTCAGCCAGTGTGACTGTGGTGACAGAATGTTGGTGTGTGGAATGTTGGTGAGTGTGTGAGTCAGTTGGTGGATGGGCTGAGCAGCAGGAAGGCTGCTCCTGGTGGGGCTCTGCTTTACACCTTAACATCTAATCCTGAATAAACCTACTTAACCAATCAACCTGGAACCAGATCATCATCTTTATTTACTACATATTTTGGCGACGATTTTTAAAAGAACCTGCGTCTAAGAACTGGACAGTGGCGGCCGGTGACATTTCAAAGTGGTGAGGCGTAAATTAATTGTCATACTGCACCGTAGCGGGCGAGCGAGCGAGCCCGAACAGGGGGTTTCGGGGGGGTTCTTCCCCCGAGAAAATTTTGAAAGAAGAGTGGACAAATTGTGCATTTTCAAGCAAATGTGAGAAAGCAGGAAGGTTAATAAAGCAATTGTGAAAGTGCAGTTATTACATTAATAAAGAGATGTCATATAACATAGGTAGCTGCTTATTCAGTATAACCACAGAGCTTCATAACAGCAAAACACTACACCCACGGGTGTATATTAGCGTTATACTATAAATGTATGTTAATTTATGCCTGTATTGAAGGAAATCTCATCCTGTTTTTTAACTCCCCATGCTGTCTCATCAGCTTTTGCCTGGAAGTCATGAAAGACAGCATGTGGAGTCTCTCACAAAAGCTCACTTTTTGGTGATTTTCTGCTTTTAAAATTTAATACAGACAGGAAACACACTGTTCTGTATCTGTATTAATCTAGAAAAATCAGTAAAAACTGAAAAGTGGGAGACTTAGAAGTGATCAATCTCAGTGCATTGTTTCACCTATCAAAGCCCGCCTCTTCACAATTATTGACACTATCATCATGGAAAGTTAAAGTTAACCCAGAGTGTGTTGTAATGTCACAGACGTGAACAGTGCATATACCTAGGGTCTGTAAAGCAGTGAAGTATATTACCTGCGGAACTAACTCAAGGAACATGTATGTGGATTCATCTAAGAGCTCTACACTTATAAACCCATTGAACATGTGTGTGTTCGAATTCGGAGATGCAGCACTTATATAGTTCGCATGACTCCTATGTTTTTAAACCTGAGGCACTATACTCGTGAAACATGTATGTGTACACACCATGTATACACCACACAGCAAGCGAATCCCTCGTCAACCTGCACAGGCGTGTGTTCCCTCACCAAACCTACACCATACATATAGCAAATCCCTCTTCAGCCTGCATGGGTGTGTCTCCCCTCAACAACCCTCATCAACCTTTACAGGTGTAGGTGTCCCCTCACCAACCCTACACCACACAGCTAGCGAATCCCTCGCCAACCTGCACAGGCATCTCTGTTCCCTCACCAACCCTACACCATACATCTAGCGAATCCCTCATAAACCTGCACAGGTATGTGTTCCCTTACCAACGATACACCGCACATCTAGTAAATCCCTCGTCAGCCTGCACGGATGTCTGCTCCCTCACCAACCCTACCCCACACAGCTAGCGAATCGCTTGTCAACCTGCATAGGCGTGCGTTTCCTCACCAACCCTACACCACACAGACAGGGTGCAGACGCAGGCAGCAAAGACCGACGTGCAACAGACAGTACAGCAAAGGGGCCTTGTGCATGAATGGAACATAGTATTATTATCACGGGGAAGAAAAGAAACATGGAGGAACGCTGATAGATATTAAAAACAAGTAGAAAGCTTAGGGTTTTGAAGTGAAAAACACATGGAAAGAAGAAAGAAACAATTAGAGATCAGAAGAAACGGCGAGAAAGAAAGAATTGTAAAATAAACAAGCACATGGAGCAGTGCACACGCCGGGCACTCAGAACCGAGTAACCTTTTACACACATGGAGCAAGGGGGAGCTCTTACCTGCAGTCTCGGGACAGGCACCTCACTCCCCCCCGCTCTTCAATTGGCCACCGTGGGGTGGCAAACAAATGACCCGGAGATCTCACCAGCACCCCCCACGCTCTTCACTCCGTATGCGCACGGTGGCAAAATAAGGGACTGCCACGGGCGGCCAAAGGCCAGGGCTAGCTACAGCAGGCCTTGCTCTAGGATTCATGCGCTGGAAGTATTTAGCCTACCTCTAACCACTTCATTGCTTTCCTTTGTTGTAGCAAAAGGTATTTCAAATTATTTTGGCACGCTCTATGTTGCCTTCAAACCCAAGGTTCCGGCATAGGTTAGATTCAATTTCAAACTTCCGCGTTGGGTCCGAACGTTGGTTGCACAAGTGGGCCATGAACAAGGACGGGTGGCCTACCATCACCCAACTCGCTTTCGAGTCTGGTCCGGATCGTGTTGTATAGTTGCAGGAAAAAAACTTGCTGAGTAACACTAACAAATGCTAGCCTGAGGATTGAGCCGACGAAGCCAGAGAGCGAAATACCCTGACAGAGACAGTTCGAGAAATAATAAACAGAGAAGGGAGCACGCCGCAGAGGACGACTGACTTCAGGTAGCTCACCTTCCTCAGCGTGGCCACTTCACTCAGTATCGTCATTGCCCCCAATGCCCCGGCCCGAAGAGCTCTAAAGCTGACTTACCTTACGAGTCAGTCGACGCCAGTCTATCAATCAATGGTGACCGAGCACCAGTGACCAGGCAGCCACGACGAGCAGTACTTAGGCAGGCTGCAGCAGGCACTCGTCGTGAGTCGTGTGTGTCCGTGTGTGGCGCCGCGTGGTCTGCTGTGACGACGACATCATGAGCAAATGGCCAATCACTGTCTCTGCATGGCTTGATAAGCCACGGTGATTTGGCCACATACGTGCCACCCACGCGCAGCAACCAATGCCTGGCTATTATGCCAGCCAGCCTCCTGCGCGGTGAAGTGTGAACGCGTGCGGTGCCTCTCTCAGCCAATCCTGGCGCTGCTGGAGCAGCGCCAGAATTGGCTTGAGCAGGCATTCTACCCGCCCATTAGGAGACCGGGGGCTGCGGCATTAAGCAACCCTCGCTCTCCTAAGGGGAAGTCTAGTGCGCATGTTCGGGCTGGTCATTAAAATGACTAGCCCAAAACCGAACATGCGCACTACTGAGTGCTGCCGCGGCCCGATCCCCTTCAGCTTCCTGGTTGCCTCGGGCGTGGCCCGGTGACCGGGCAAGGAATTGAGTTGCTGAATAAGTATTTTTGACGCGCACATTTTGTAAACGAATGGTGGCAAATGGGGGCATGTGGCAGTTAGTGGGGCAACGCCCCAGCGCCCCAATGGACGCACCGCCACTGGAACTGGATGGCGGAAGCTAACACTACAAGTAACATAACCTACGGAAATATTAAGCCTGAAGCAAATTCTTGATGAAGGACTTCCTATTGAAACTAAACACGGAGTGTGTACAGCAATCTGGCAACCCTGAGCCCCACCAGTGACCAAGAGATCGGTCGGCCCCAACCTGGGCGTGCCAGTCCTTGCTGTGTCTTTCTTCCCTTCGTGGAACCCAGCTGTCGTGTGGAGCCATGGTAATTCTAGCTGTCCCTCTTCTGACATTTTACCTGTTTGTTCCAACCGCATTTTGGGACATCTTGCTTTGTGTATGGTTTTTGGTCACTACTCTGTGATCAGAGTACTGCCTGTGTTCACAGCACAGGTTAGTCTCATTTTCTTCCCTGGAGAGTTTTGCCAGTGTCACCACAGTCCGTGGAATAAAGAGCTACAAGCAAGAGGAATTCCCAGTTTCTATGTGCGGAATTGCAACAAGTAAGAGACGTTCTCGCATGTGCAACTCGGTAAGGGAGCCTGTTCCCTGAGAAGCGAGTGAGAGGGGTCCTGGAGTCTGTGTATTAATGTAGGTCTTCGAAGAGGAGTCCCAGAGGTGCCTGTCAAGCGGGGCGGCAAGGAAGATGAGTTTCCTCAGTCTCTGTGGTATAGAGCTATTGCAAAGGTGCAATCAGGAGGACAAATTAATTTATTTATTATTTTTATTTTTTTTAAATTCACCCGCCTACGTGTTTCTCTGAACCGGCTGGGTGACGTAAAGTGCAGTGTTTGGTGCTACTAAGGTAATCCCTGCTCCTGACTAAATTCACTACCGTTGCAATGTTTTCTTTAAAAAATTTACATTTTAAAGCTCACCAGTCTCCAACTGCCTCTTCTGTGCGTGAGCCTAGTCTTCGGCAGCTTGTGGTGCGTTGAGGAGCTTTTACTTTGTACAGCTCGGGCACGACTGGATCCACCCGGCACTCCTCATGTCGACGTGCCGCCATTATGACTCTTTCACAGTGCGGGTCCCGCGGAGAGAGGTTGTTTGGTGGAGCCGAGTTCTCATGTTCACGAGTACCTGAGCGTTTTCACCGCATCTTCACTTCTGACTTTGTAACGCTCATTCCACTTGAGCAACTACTTTTTCCACCGGGAAGTCGCCAGCACTCTGTTCTGCTCTCTGTGAGGTGAGCCTGTGTCGATCTTCGGTGCCTTTGATCCAAGCCGGTGAGTGCGGAGCAATTTTTATTTTTTTGGGGAGTTGCTTTGATGTTTCCTCTTCCTTCTTCGGCTAAGCTCCTGGGACATTTCTGCAGTCGAACTTATTTTTGTATTTGGGACATTTTCTAGCACTGGTTACCATGGAACATTTTGCGGAACATATTATTAGTTCAGAGTTCCTGCACACTCGGGTGAGAGGTCGATCACCGGAGGTTGCCACTTGTCCTTGCTCAGTGTTATTTCTTCCTATGTTCATTGCCTTGTTTTGCCCTGCAGTGCTTGTGGCTATTTTCGTTGTTGTCTGATTGTCAAAGGTTTAATGATTTACTGTTGGTTTTCTTGTGAAATTTTGCAGAGGTCTTGAGCGTGCTCTGTGTGTGTATTTTTTCTGTTCAGTACTGGCAAATATGCTGCCATGGATTTTATGTTTTCTTTTATGGGTTCTTCTTCCATTATTTCTTCTTAGGTTGTGCAGTGAGATGTTCGGTTGAGAGCATATCTTTTGACATGTGGGTTAGTGCAGAAATACCACCCATCGTAGTGCAGATTGTTGAAGAGTGAGTGTTTTTCATATTGAGTGTTTTTTTCTTACTACTTTATTGGGTATAGCGTTGCGCGCTTTTACATGTTTTGTGTGGAGCGTTTTTTCCACACATACCACCCCAACTTCAGGTTTGGGTTAAGGGCTGAGTTAAAGCCAGCTTTGCGAAGAGTGTGTGTTTTGCTAGTGATTGCTGTTTTCCCTTACTACTTGTTTCGGTGTAGAGTTGTGCACTTGTACATGTTCTGTGTGGAGCGTCTTTCCACACGTACCACTCTAACTTCGGGTTTGGGTGAAGGGCTGAGTTGAAGCCAGATTTTGATGAGTGTTTTTTTTGTAGTGATTGCTGTTTCCCTTACGATTTGCTTGGTGTAGATTTGTACACTTGTACAGGTTCCGTGTGGAGCGTCATTCCACACTTTCCATCCATGCTTCGGGTGAAGGGCAGCTTTGATGTCGTTTGTTCGTGTGGTGTGGTCTTCCACACTTCCTTATTGTGTTTTTAGTTGTTGTTCTTGGATGGTTCTCTTCTACACCTTGTGGTTGACACCCTATTTACTTTTCTCGTGTTTGACTGGCCAGCTAGCAAGTTTTCAGGTATCTGGGTTTTGTTTGTGGTGTGGTTGTGCATGGATTTTGCTGTGGTAGAAAGGGAGATGGTGCATGAGTGTATTCTTCTTATAGTACTTGTGTTCCTTTTCCTCTTTCTCTATTTCATTTCTTATGCATGGTATTTTCCACCTATTATCTTCATGCTGATGCATCAGATCGTTGCTATGTTGTTTATTTGTTCAATGGTTCTGATATCATTCTGTTGCATGCTATTGTTCCTATGTCATCCTTTGCTTGCATCAGTGTTCATTGTCATTCTGTTTAGAGTTCCTTTGTTATTTATATAAAGAAAGGAGATGTGTTATACCTGCTGCTCAGCCAGTGTGACTGTGGCGACAGAATGTTGGTGTGTGGAATGGTGAGTGTGTGAGTCAGTTGGTGGATGGGCTGAGCAGCAGGATGGCTGCTCCTGGTGGAGCTCTGCTTTACATTTTAACATCTAATCCTGAATAAACCTACTTAACCAATCAACCTGGAATCGAATCATCAACTTTGTTTACTACACTTTAATGTATGTTGTGTGTATGTTTGTGGGTGAGGGTGTGTTATTGTGAAAGTTACAGCGCGTGTATGTGTCAGTGTGTGTGCGTGTGTGAAAGTGAGTGACAGTCAGTGACAGGTAACGAGTGGGACTGATTGTCAATAACAGTACAAGTAAGAGACTGCAGATGAGTTTGAATGAATATGAATGGGTGTGAGGAAGTGTTAGGGGTGTGAAGAAGTCTAAGTGACAGCGGGTGAGTGTAACTGAGTGAGAATGAGTGGGTGCAAGTATTAGTGAGAGCGGGTGCTAATGAATAGCTAAGTGAGAATGAGCATCAGTGAGTGTATACGAGTGAGTGCAAGTAAGAATGTGCTGTTATGCTTGTGAGTCAGTTTGCTTTGGCATACTGAAGGTAATTATTGACTTAAAGAAGCAGCAATGGAAAACTGCTGGTGCTGGCTTCCTTGGGAAACTCCTGGCATAGGCGGGACCCATGGAATAATGTTGGTAGCAGAATTGAAGTAATTCTTCTCATAAGGGAGGACAACCATGGCATAAGGGAGGGTGCAACCATGACAAAATGCCGGCCCTGAGATACCCCAGTGTAGGTGGAATCTAAAACGGAAAATTTTCATTGTTGTGTTTTTATATTAAAAATGCAGCTATGATAAAAAAATTCAGCAAAGTCAATTTTTTTGTGACAGCAGCCTGAAAGTCATGTGATATCACTTCTACAAAAGATTCGGGGTCTCATGGTGTAACTTTGTGTGATGCAATTTAGGTTAAAGAGTGTGAAGGTACTCTCAGTACCCCAAGTATTTTGGTGAATCGAAGTGCATTAAGCCCTAGAGGCTGGATCCTCAGTATCTACCAGGGGTAACAGCATGCTGATTTTATCTGGGGATACTCTACTACATAGCAATGTTTTTAAAGGATGTTGCTGCAAGAATCGGTACCAAAATGCACAACTTCCTTTTAAGTTTAACAAAGTTCCACAAGACTCCGAGCAGCAGCCCCGTGGAAAGTGACAAATGTAGCATCCTCATCAATTGTGGCTATCACCTCTATTAATTATTAGTGCATTACTCGGGCAGCCGAGGCATGGAGCAGGTACATCCACCTCCTCACACAACAAAAGATGACAATCAATGTTTTTAAAAACATAAAGGCTGCATTTATTACAGATTTTAACAGGTGTGGTCCGTCCTTAAGGGCGGATGCCCCCACCTTCTTGCAAACATGAAGAGGGTCTGTCAGGCTGGGCAAAGGTCGCTGTGCCAGACATGCTTCATGTTCAGTTCAGATCAGGCAGCCAGGAGCTGTACATGGGCTTGCAGGCTCCGAGATGCCTGAGCTGAACTTTGCCGGGCTGAGGATTTCACAGCCCTGTGGGCGTGACCTCCTAAGCACAGCAAAGCGCTTGGAGGTCCTCCCACTCATGGCGCAACCCCCCCCCCCTCCCCAAGACCTGATATGGCCCACTAACTTTTTCCTTTTTTTTTTTTATGTTTGGTGCATGCGTGTGTGTACATATGAATGTATGTGTAGTAGTGCGTGCTGTGAATGGGTGTGTGAACGTGTATGTGCTTTGTGAATGGTGGATATATGTGTGTGCCTTTGTGAATGTATGGGGTGAGTGTGCTTGTAGATGGGATGAGTTTATGTATGTGAGCATGTGTGGCATACCTGCTCAAATTACCGGCCGCCACTGATTTTTTTAAGAACTGCATCAAGATATATCACATTTGCATAAATCTAACATTCATCACGTGTGTGCCAAAAACTGAATTTTAACCAATGGAGCCCTCTGCGCTCATTCAAAAACAGTGCTGGCCTCTCCACCATCCTGTCCTGCAGTTCAGACCCTCCCTCCCTGCGTTGACCTGTGCAGAGCACCAGTGCTGCTGGTGTGGGAGACTAGACCACTACCCCTAACAGTCAGCCAAAAAAGTGGAAAATTATGGTCTACAATTCTCTGCATGATTATTCAAATTTTTCCCGTGATGCTTAAAAACAAAAAAGTGGCTTGGTGTAGAATGACACTGACAAATCCGGCATCATAGTAACACGAAAACATAAGAAAATGCAATATTTAAGTAATAAAAGACATAGCTAAGCAAACATCGCGTACTAAAACCTTAACAACTAAATTAAAGTGTATTCTAATGCACCTAACCCAGAAACAGCACGAATCATAACCAGCTGAAAAGAGGTCAAGGGAGGAGCAACAATGCTTCTAGGAGGTTTGAAGGGCGGCAGCAGGTAAAGAAGGACTTTTTGCTGGAGCAGGTGCTAAAAGCTCCTCTACACAGCAGTGCAAACTCAGATACACCGACCATTGCATCACCAACTGGCAAAAAACCCTTGTGGTGGTAAAATACTTTTTAAGTTTGCCTGCCTTGCACACCTCGCCTCTTGTGAAGGGACTTACTGCTCACTCTCTTCACCACATCAAACTACCCTACTTTGGTTCATTATCCCACATCTCTACAACCACGGTATAACACCTCTACTACCACTGTATAACACACTGAAACACTGAACAGACCCTTTACCACACAGAGCAGGCACCACACTACAAACATACAAAGACCACAATGGCTGCCAGGTCACACAGGACGAGCGAGAAGGGGATGGATTAAAAAGGTGACACTGGAAAATGCGAGATAGAGAGCCCTCGAGGAAGCCACATCAGACCACTGCAAGGAAGTGGGGATGGGATAATGAAAACCAAGAGTTCGGGAAATGGATGCAAGGAAATACAGCAACTGGGTCGGGGTAGAGTGCACTTCAGTCGAGAGTCCTGTGAAAAATGCCAGTTCCTTAACGAACCAAAGAACACCATATATTTAATATCAATTATATCACCCTTGCCCCTAGCAAAATAACTCACATACGCATAAGAAAGGCAGATACATGATTTTGAAAAATGGAAGATATTGGGTCTGTCCTTGTGGGGCAGAGTTCAAGCTGTGAAAATGGTTACACTTCCACGTTTCATATATACACTTGGAATGCTTCCTTTTCAGATTCCTTTATCTACTTTACGTCTCATAGATTCGAAGATCAAATCATTTATTTGGGGTTCTATGAAGCCTCGTATAGCTGTAAATAAGTTGAAAGCGCATCACTCTTGTGGAGGGTTGAGTCTTCCATCCATTGAACACTACACCTTGGCACTACAACTGTCTCAAATTACTTATATGTTGACAGAAAATTACAATACGCCACAATGGGTACACATAGAAAGGCATTTGTTGTCCACAGATTTGGGTCTCTCTGCCTTCTATGGGACAGGCACAAGTCGCCTTGATCCTCATAATCCTTTACTAGCTGCAATGCACAAAACATGGCAGAGAGCACATCGTATACTGGGTTTTAATTCACGTATACATGATAAAGCTCCAATTTGGAACAACACAGGTATACGTATAAAAGGGAAACCTATATCATGGTCTCATTGGAAAATAGCAGGCATACTTACTTTGGATCAGCTTTTGTATAATGGTGGTCTCAAGTCTTTCACACAATTGATGGATGAATTTGGTCTTCCACTACACCAAACAACAAACTATACACAACTCAAAATCTGCCTTAATAAAATTCTGGGATCACATCCACAGATCTTACAAACCTCACCTATAGTATCTTATTTACATACCTGGGGGAAATTTAAGGGAGTTACATCTGGTTTATATAATGTATTTACATCACACTTGTTTTCACAGCCATTATCAAAGGATCTTCGTATTAAATGGCAAACGCGTTTGTCAGTTCTTTACAATGACCAGGAATGGATGGATGTATTGGAACATTTAGATAAAGGAGCTCGGGAGGCTAGATTGAAATTTTGCTTGTTTAAAATTATACGATTGGCACTGGTCTCCGGTAAAGTTACACAAAGCAGGATTGCTTCCGCATGCAAATTGTTGGAGATGTGACGCTCCGGGCTGTGACATTGTTCATATTATCTGTGACTGCCCTAAGGTTCAACCCTATTGGTCCTATATAGGCCAGATTCTACATAACTCCATGCCCTTACACTTACCGTTAACACCATCTACCATCCTTTTGCATGACTCACAAAATTCTCAACATCTTTCTAAGCCGCAATGCCGTCTTTTACACACTGCTTTAGCTACGGCCAAAATATGTATATTAAGACAATGGAAATCTCCAACTCCACCATCTCAAGAGTCCTGGTTGACAGCCATGATTCAAACTGCCTCATATGAAAGAGTTATTTATAATTTACAAGATCAAATTGATCTCTTTAATCAAGTTTGGGCCCCTTTTTTGAAAACAGATGGTATCTCTATAGGAGATGTTGTTATCACTCCTCTACTGAATGTTTCATCAAATTGATGTCTCTGTGATAATTCTCTTTCCATTTCTTATCCTTGTACTCTGATGTTGCTTTTACGCTTAGATGAATGTAATATAGCTAGGAAAATGCAGCTGATTTAATATCTATTCTATAATTGTCTTTTCTTTTTCTAATGGTACGAGGAAATTTCAAATATTTTATTATACTGTTATGTCTATCTATTTATATTGCATTATTATATTCATCTTCTTAACTCATCTTAAAAATGTAGTCTGTAACTTGATAATTTTAATAATTTTAACAATTTAATAATTTATTAATTCAATAATAATTCTATTTTTGAATTGTGTTAATTTTTTGGCTTATTGTATTACCTAACATATCTAAATGACTTCAATGTCCATTTATTAATATATCAGATATATTGTTATCTTATGCTTTAATGATATAACTTATTTTGATATTTAATTATCTCATAATATTTAATGTTTGCTGCTGTTTTAAAAATGTATGTACTGTATTTATAAAATGCCAATAAAAAATCAATACAAAAAAAAAAAAAGAAAGGCAGATACCAAACCATGCAGTATACTCAGAGTCCTGGGGTCCTGTGGGAACCCCAAACAATGGGCCACACCTCCATAGCCGACCTAGGTAAAGTAAAGTGTCTACTTCCCCAATTTGATGCACCACACAGACGCAAACCAAACATATACCAACTCTACACAGGTTAGGGCAGGAGGTCGCAATATCGCTCCCACCCAACCTTTCTGATCCCATTAGTAAAGAAACCCCTATACTCACTCCACAGCACACTTATCAAAGGAACAAGGAATATTCACAGACACCAACCTCATGAAGCCCCATCCCTATGGACAAACCAACAACTGCAGATGAGCTTTACACCAAAGGCACACAGTAACTAGCAAACATGTGCTAGACAAAAAAACTAACAATACAAAATAAACAAGTGAAGTTCATGACATTAGAAGCCATACTGTTAGCTCTAGACGTAAACTATTTTGTAAAATCACCATTCTGTGCACACGAATCGCCACAGGAACTGTCCTTAGCTAAAGGAAAGGCCAACCAATCCTGCCAGATATTTTTATTCACAGAACCGCTCACAACAGCTCGTTAGGGAAAGACATTTACCGATATTTTGAAAGCAGCCGCCTGGCAAAACGTTTGCTGCAGTATTGCATTTATAGTGCTTTCCCGTACCCATTTGCTCTGCGCCAGTTATTGGTGCACTCCGTTGACCCGTTCTTCTCGTGTTATGAAGTTGCAGTCACGATCGCATTTTAGTCGTTTGAACAACTGACAACACAATAAAACTTAGATGTTATGTTACAATATTTGATAAAGCGCATGGCTGCCACAGCTAACTGTCTATGTCGCGCCAAAAAGGTTAAGTCCCTGCTTCGGTGTGCAGGGCAGACAGTGAACAGTACAGAATGAGAGGGGGAGCTGTGCGCGAGGAGGCAGGAACAATGAGCACAGTGTGCGATGGGCCAGTTCAGAGGTCACTCCTGGGTCTAACAATTAATAGAATAGCGAACAGGCAAACTCAACAACCGATTTTCTTATTCCGGAGGGCATGGAGAGGTGCTGCCTGTGTGGGGGGATATGGACTGGGACTTCTGGTTTCTCCTGCGTACACATTTATACAGATTTTTCCTTAGCTGCTAAACTAAAGTCCGGGCTTCAAATGCAGTGTGTGGTATTAGTCTGCCTCTCTGAAGTGGTTAGACCTGCATTTAACTTTGACACGTACCAACTTTAAATATGTAAAATTATTCCGGCGTGCTCGGATTACTTACATTTATACCATCTAATGTTTTTCCTTAGAACTAAAAAGAAAATAAGGAATGCAGTTTTGCGTCTCCTGGGCAATTTGGGCATGAAATACACGTTGGAAAACACACTGACTGGTAGTCAATTCAGATTTTAGAAAAATGTCAAGCACTTCTTTCTGATGACCAAAGCAATATTACTGTTTTTTTTTTTTTAATTCAGTTGCTTTAGTTAGCATACAAATTACATGTGGAGCACTATCACAGAATGTTTTTAAGTTCTAACATTTATTCAGCAGCGTTAAGACGCACTGATAAGCAAGGGAATAAAATGTATTAAGTGGATGCCTGGAATTCATTTAATCACAATTGTCGGTCATTTTGACACACAAAGCTTGCACTGTCGTGCTTTTAAGGTATTTGAACAAAACTTTGCATCACAGCCGTTAGTCATAATGGGAGACTCGCAAGGAAAAACACCCACTCTCTGTGCCACTTCATCTAAAGATGAAAACTTGGCAGTTACTTGAAGGATTTTCTAAAGTATAGTGCGTGCCAGGGTCCGCATAGGTGATGGCGGGGCCCGCCTGTTTGACCTACGGATCAGGTAGGCCGGGTGAAATAACGAGACACACACACATACACACTTAGTTTCGGTGCGGGCATGAAGACCACGAGCGGTCTCTGCATATTTATTATAGAGACTCTGGCCATGGCCAGAGAATGTACATGGTGCGTTTACGGGGCAACTGATTGCCACGGGGGAGGGGTCAGCTGGCTATTACTTCCCTTCCTAACTTCCCAAAAAATATCGGGACTTAAACAGCGGGGAGAAGTATGAATTAGACCAAGCCAATTTCAAAGGAAAGCAAGGGGTACCAGAATTTGCTCCTGGAATGTTAATGGCCTAAGTGCAAAGTTAAAAGAAGAAGATTTTGTGGAATTTATCCAACAGCACGACATACTTCTTTTTCAAGAAACCTGGCAGATAAAAAACTTTCCATTAGTGGGCTACAAAGAGAATTTTATTCCAGCAAAAAAGGAGGCACAGTATGGAAGAGCCAAAGGGGGCTTATCGACCTATATATCCACGGACCTCTCTTGGCGAGACACAAGCATCGACCTCGACTCCACATGGATACAATGTACCAAAGTAGACCTTTCACCCTCAATGGGCCTACTAATATTGAATCTCTATATTCATCCAGCAGGAAAGCAGAAGGGCCAAAGAATCAAGCAACTAATAGCGGTAATCAAAACGCTGAAAAGCACTTTCCCCAAGTACCAATATAATAGCAGGGGACTTTAACATGAACTTAATTCAAGGACTAGAGTGCAATCTACCGAGTTTCATACAGCCAAGACAGGGCAATCGAAGCAGACAAGACTCTATGGGTAAGAAATGTTCAGCAGAATTGGACGACCTTTTTCTACGTACGTTAAATGGTAGAGGCCCCTTGGACAGTCCAGCAGCATTTACGAGGGTCACAAGTAAAACAGGTTCAACAATCGATTTCACGCTAGCAGACTCTGATCTATTCCCTTATATAACAGATTTTCAAATACAGGACCGAGTCGAAAGCGATCATTACCCTCAAACTTTCACATTAACCATCACTCCAATTGGGTTAGAGCAGGCTAAGCCTCTCTCACTAACAACACAACTTTACAACCTAAAACGATTAATCTGGGAAGAAAAAAAATCAACAAAATAATGGAGACATGCCGGTCATTGTTAACACCTTCAGACGCAGACCATGTCCGAGATATTACGGGGGCCTGGGAGACTTCTACAATCAACATTAACAATAAATTTCAAACCAACTACAGAGATCATAAAACTCCTAGAACCGGAGGGGGGCCGTGGTACACGCCAAAAATACGGGCAATAAAAACACGTCTGAACAAACAATTAAGGTTAATTCGAACTAAGGGTCTCCAACCTTCGCAGCTGACACTTACAACAATAGAAAAGACGAAAAAGGAACTCAAACACGAAATAAAGGTGGCCAAGCGAACATACAAGGAAAAATTGGAGATCAACATGCTCCACGCAAGCAAACAGAGAAACTCGAAACAGTTTTGGGCAAAAATTAACTTCCTGTTAAATGGCAAACATCGTCAATTCACCTCTGACATAACAGAACAATCTTGGAGCACTCATATTGAAGAAACATATAATTTCACAACTGTACAGACTATGGTCAGCACTGGTGACAATACAAACGAGATCAAAAAGTACTCCAGTCTGGAGATAAAATCAGAAGCCAGGAGTCAGAGTATGGGAAAATGGTCATCAGTGGAGGCATTAGCCATCGACTTAAAGAACTCATCTAAACCCAAACTTCATATCAAAAACAGAGAATCACAAAAAGAAAGCAGCGATTTTAATCAAGCATGCGCAAAGAGAAGTACCTGTTCAGATAACACAGAAACAGATCTTGAACATAATTAAACATTTGAGATCGGATGGGGCACCCGGCCCCAACGGTCTACCAAATGCATTGTTCAGGTACGATCCAGAGTTTTGGTCCTGCCATCTAACCCCCCTGTTCTCCAACAGCTTAGAGACCGGAATTTTTCCCGATTCTTGGAGGGGCAGCATTCTTCAACCCATTTACAAGCCAGGGACACAATCAGACCCCAGCAATTACAGACTGATAGCCCTTATAGACGTAGAGGCAAAGATCTACGCAACAAATCTACTGGCAGACCTGGAGACATGGGTAAGCAGTAAAAATCTGATCCCGAAAACGCAGACTGGGTTCCGGGCAGGCACGGGGACTTTAACAAATATTTCAGCACTCACCCTCTTAGCAAAGAAAGCGATTGTCAATTCAAACATTCTCTATACATGCTTTGTAGATCTCAAAGCGATACAAAAGGGGATGATGGACGGAACGTTTGAGCCAATCAAACACTCACCCCCAGTCAACTGATCTGGGTTTAATCCATCATCATTCTTTAGCTCACTCCACCACCCCAGTTCAGACATGGCCATATGCAAATCAGTCTGACCCTGTGCCTCATGGGAACAGTCCAGCCCGAACTGCCAAGCCATGTCTTCCCTGGACCGGAAACAAGCATCCTAGGACCGGTTTCTGGCATTCCAGCCGTCATCAGCCAGGCTTGCTTGAATCCAGTGGCAAAGTGAGCAAGGGACCCACGTCTGGGCATACCCCCGCCAACTTAGGGCGAACAAAGCGATACAAAAGGGGATGATGGACGGAACGTTTGAGCCAATCAAACACTCACCCCCAGTCAACTGATCTGGGTTTAATCCATCATCATTCTTTAGCTCACTCCACCACCCCAGTTCAGACATGGCCATATGCAAATCAGTCTGACCCTGTGCCTCATGGGAACAGTCCAGCCCGAACTGCCAAGCCATGTCTTCCCTGGACCGGAAACAAGCATCCTAGGACCGGTTTCTGGCATTCCAGCCGTCATCAGCCAGGCTTGCTTGAATCCAGTGGCAAAGTGAGCAAGGGACCCACGTCTGGGCATACCCCCGCCAACTTAGGGCGAACAAAGCGATACAAAAGGGGATGATGGACGGAACGTTTGAGCCAATCAAACACTCACCCCCAGTCAACTGATCTGGGTTTAATCCATCATCATTCTTTAGCTCACTCCACCACCCCAGTTCAGACATGGCCATATGCAAATCAGTCTGACCCTGTGCCTCATGGGAACAGTCCAGCCCGAACTGCCAAGCCATGTCTTCCCTGGACCGGAAACAAGCATCCTAGGACCGGTTTCTGGCATTCCAGCCGTCATCAGCCAGGCTTGCTTGAATCCAGTGGCAAAGTGAGCAAGGGACCCACGTCTGGGCATACCCCCGCCAACTTAGGGCGAACAAAGCGATACAAAAGGGGATGATGGACGGAACGTTTGAGCCAATCAAACACTCACCCCCAGTCAACTGATCTGGGTTTAATCCATCATCATTCTTTAGCTCACTCCACCACCCCAGTTCAGACATGGCCATATGCAAATCAGTCTGACCCTGTGCCTCATGGGAACAGTCCAGCCCGAACTGCCAAGCCATGTCTTCCCTGGACCGGAAACAAGCATCCTAGGACCGGTTTCTGGCATTCCAGCCGTCATCAGCCAGGCTTGCTTGAATCCAGTGGCAAAGTGAGCAAGGGACCCACGTCTGGGCATACCCCCGCCAACTTAGGGCGAACAAAGCGATACAAAAGGGGATGATGGACGGAACGTTTGAGCCAATCAAACACTCACCCCCAGTCAACTGATCTGGGTTTAATCCATCATCATTCTTTAGCTCACTCCACCACCCCAGTTCAGACATGGCCATATGCAAATCAGTCTGACCCTGTGCCTCATGGGAACAGTCCAGCCCGAACTGCCAAGCCATGTCTTCCCTGGACCGGAAACAAGCATCCTAGGACCGGTTTCTGGCATTCCAGCCGTGAGTGTTTGATTGGCTCAAACGTTCCGTCCATCATCCCCTTTTGTATCGCTTTGTTCGCCCTGAGTTGGCGGGGGTATGCCCAGACGTGGGTCCCTTGCTCACTTTGCCACTGGATTCAAGCAAGCCTGGCTGATGACAGCTGGAATGCCAGAAACCGGTCCTAGGATGCTTGTTTCCGGTCCAGGGAAGACATGGCTTGGCAGTTCGGGCTGGACTGTTCCCATGAGGCACAGGGTCAGACTGATTTGCATATGGCCATGTCTGAACTGGGGTGGTGGAGTGAGCTAAAGAATGATGATGGATTAAACCCAGATCAGTTGACTGGGGGTGAGTGTTTGATTGGCTCAAACGTTCCGTCCATCATCCCCTTTTGTATCGCTTTGTAGATCTCAAAGCAGCCTTTGACAAAGTGCCAAGAGCCAAGCTATGGGCCAAAATGAAAGCATGGGGAATCCCCCCCAAATTACTAGAAGCAATCATCAACCTATACACACAAACTTGGGTTCAAATAAAAAAAGGGGATGGCTGGAGTCTAACCAAGAAATTTTCAACAAAAAACGGGCTTAAAGCAAGGGTGCGTTTTGGCGCCTTGCCTTTTTAACATCTACACTGCTGATTTAGAAAGCAACCTCAGTCTCATCCAGGGAGACCCTCCTAAATTGGGAAAGACATCAATTGCAAGTTTGCAATATGCGGACGATATTGTGCTACTCTCCCAAACTCCACTTGGTCTGCAGCGCCTGATCTCACAACTTGCACTATACATCTCGAAAGAACAACTGATAATTAATCTAAAAAAATACAATGTTTTATGTTTTTCCAGCACTCATAAAAAACGCCCCACATTCATCTGGAGGATAAATTCAAGCATCTTATCGCAGGTGGAAGTATATAAATACCTGGGGGTTCTCTTAGATCGCCATTTAAGTTACAAACAACACCTAGAACACGCTCAAACAAAAATCAAACAATTATTATTTGCTTTTAAAACTCTACAGAAAAGCTTAAGTGGCAGCTCAACAAACCATCTCCTAAAGGTAGTGGCTGCAAAATCTTTGCCAGCAATAACATACGGCTCGGAAATGCTGAATACCAAGGACTCCCAAACGTTAAATCTAGCCCAGTCCAGATTATTTAAAAAACTGTTTATAATCCTGCGGCATATCTCTCAAGCACAGATACGTCTGGAATATGGACTAACTAACCAGATACAGGCCAGACAAGGAGTCCTGGTCAAATATTACTGGCGAATGAGGGCAGCCAAAGACAACACGCTAGCTCACCACTGCTGGGAGGAGGTTGAAATACAATCAAGGCACAATAACTCTATATGCCAAATTCTAAAACAAGCGCTTCTATCACTAAATCTGGAGGAAGTCTGGCAATCACCTAGGTCATACTCTGTCCTCAAAAAAATCACCAATAAATCAATTAAAAAACTATCGTTACAAACTGATAAAGCCTTACTTGCCGGTAAAAGTCATGCATGGTCGGTGATGCCAACTTACAAGCAAATGAAACCACAACCCTACCTGCAAGAAAGCTTCAGAGACCACTACAAGCGGAAATTGACTTTACTGAGACTGGGTTCCTTTTCGAACAAAGAGCTTACTCCAAAATGGCTACAGACTTGGCCATCCTCTGCCTGCCGCCTCTGTGGTAACGGAGCAGAGTCACTATTACATCTATTATGCATCTGCCCGGTATTACATAATTTAAGGACGTCACTCTTAAGGCCAATCTTAAGAGAAACTCAAATCCGGACTTGCAGAGCGGCCGTCATAAAATGCCTCAGTGGTTCCTCAGTCCAACTGTCTTGTAGGACTGTCAAATTCTTATCACTAGTAGCACAAGAACTAGAAAAGAAAGAAACAGCACAAGAACTTGGAAAGAAAGAAACAGTGAAACAGGAATTTGGAAGAAGGGCATAAAGCAGCCGGCCTAAGTCTTTTTTTTAGATTTTTTTTTTTTTGCACTCCCTCTCTTGCAAAACTCCTTTCCATGACAAGTCTTCCTCTTTAAACAGGAGGCATAGACACGCTCATACCAGTAAATGTTCCGGGTTAGAAAGCGATAGAGACTAAAAAAACTGGAAAGAAGGTTACTCGTAGCTGATTTGCACTTTTTTCCTTCCCCATCTTCTGTTGGCATTAGCACTTTATGGACATGTTTATACTGCTCGTATAATAACCTGTTGAACCTTGGAACCATACCATGTTAGGGTCACGACTACCAAAAATGGTTTATTGTAATTTTTATTCTGTATCTGAATTATGTTGCTTATATCATGGTGGTAAGTCCCACTCTTTTTATGATTTTAACAAATCAAAAAAAAGTATTATCTATCTATCTATCTATCTATCCCTTCCTAACTTGGCGATGAACTCAGCATGCAAAGTCTCCGAGCCTCTGGCTCGGTGGCGGGTTAGGCCGAAGGGGATACCAGTGCTGGCGGGGAGGTCCTCTTGCCTCCCCATGGTTCTGGTTGCTGCAGGAGTCGACCTCACCATTAGTCCCGGCCAGGGCCGGACTGGCCGTAACGTGCACCGGGCGTTTCCCCGGTGGGCCACCAGGGTGGAGGCTGGTTTTCGGCCCCTGGGGGGGCTGTTTTTGTTACCGGGGGTCGGCAATATCGGCCCCCTGTAACAAAACCGGCCGAAACCGTCCCTAACAAACAGCTCGGCCCCCGAGGGGGGGGCCGACCAAGCAGTTTGCCAGGACCGGTTTCTGTTCCCAGTCCGGCCCTGGTCCCGGCACCGGCTTGGCTGGGGGTCTCGTCCCGGGGGAAGCTTATTCCTCCGTTTGGCTTTCCGGTCTTGGAGGGCTCCCCCACATTGCATCGCTCTCTACTTCCGGTTCAGACAAGCTGGGGAAATCTACTATCTGGAACCATGATATGTTCCTCGTAACCAGTTCATTACCCTTACAAGCGGTGATCATGGTCCCGTTTGCCTGGGTGACAGTCCACACACCCGGCTCAAAAGGTGTCTGGACTTCCGTCCCAGGCGGCGGTCTTTGATGTTAACACCACTGTGCCCGGTCCAGCCATTCATGTGTGGGTGCAGTGGTCAAAACACTTGCTCCTCACCCGCACACATAACCAGTCACATGGGCGCGCACACAAATAAAACACATAGGTACACGCACACATACTAACACACTTACCCTACTTTCAGACTGCTGCTGCTGTTCTAGCAGGCATATTTCTTATCTCCTCTCCATCAAGCAGCTCCAGATCAGCCCATCCAGGAGTGGAGAGGGGTGGAGGAGCACCTTGGGCAGCAAGGGTAAGGGGCTGGGCATGAGTGCTTGGTCAGGTGGGGTGTGAGGAATAGAGCAGAAGGGCGGGCATGTTAGAATATCATCAAAGTATATCCCATGTTGCCATGATGCCCAGCCGGAGTACACTTGGTGTGCAAAATGGGGTAAGTATCACCCAATAGTCCTCCTGGTTTCTAGTGCTCATCAACACCGGCGCTTGAGCACCAGTTATGGACAAATTCATTTTTGGTATGCACAGGGAAATTAAGTGATTCACCCAGAATCACAGGATGTTGAACCGACGCCGAGGGTCGAACCTGGTTCACCAGCTCAGAGATCGGTGGCTCTGGCCATCGCGCCACATCCCCTCCACTCTTGTCGGGTTTGTTAGTTTTGTGTTAGGCAGCGCTAACAGGAGAAATGGGCTGGTCGAAACTGCCTACTAATAAGAGCCCTAGGACAATTTTTTTTATTACAAATTAACCACTGCCAGGCTATGAACGTAAAGTAAATGTTGCTTTACCTCTCCAAATTGAAGGCTCTTGCTAATGTGAGTGCTCACTTTTTGAGAGACCCCAGGATGTGTTGGACTGGCTGGAGATTGGAGATGGTGCATCGAACAGTGCTCTGGGAGCCCATGGCCGTTTTGGGGGGGGGTGGATGAGTGGCCGTGGTGATTAGAGAGGCCACATTGGAGGGGGCTTACCGGGTGGTGAGTCCCGAGAATTGCATCACAATTCAGGCTGAGGCACCATGCAGGTTGCTGAGACAGCTCCACTGCGGATTGAAGGGGCGGTGTCCCCGACTGGGGAGCTGGCCTCTGTATTGAATGACTCAGCTTCACTCAGCGGACGTTGTGTCAGAGATTAATCTTACTGCTTTGTAATAATCTGACTTTCGATGTTTTGGTTGCAGGTGGAAGGATCCAGTGTTCTCTGATGTGTGTGGGAGAAAGGAAGGGGTGGTTAATGGCAACGGTATTTATCCTTTCTGTTTAGGCCCGATTGCTCAGACGATTGGGCGGCTTTTAGCTTGCTGCGGAGGGCACGTTTCACTTGGTGATGATGTGCTTCATTTATATGTACAGTGATGTTAGTTATTCTGCTGTTCCTTTACTCTAGGGCTCGAGGTTCACCCTCCTTGGGATCAGTGGTGTGTTGATGCACATTTGCGCTGCAAGCCTGGGGGAGGGGTGGTTTGGATGGGAGCTAGGGTGCGGTGGTTGTTGGGGTCCTTATCCCGGTTGGATAAGTCGGGGATATTGTTTTGTCCTGGCACATGGTACGGGTGCGCTTACGTAGCATGACTGTTGTACTATGTTTGTTCCGGGTTGAGGGGGGGGGGGGTAGCTTATTGTTGTTTGCTTTTTGGTTGGCTGTGCAGCTTTTTAAGCATCACTCTTGGCAGGTTAAGGTACAGGGGAAATGTAGTGGTGGGGCATTAGTTTATTCCACAAATTGGAGGAAGGTTTTGGATGCTTACCTGGAATGTCCGGGGACTGGGTACTTATGTTAAGAGGTATAAAAATGCAAAAACGAATTTCAAACACAGCCTACTTAAACAACTTTCCGGAAAAATGAATAGCTGATCCCTACTACAGCGTGAGCAACGGCAACAAGAAAAACCAACTTCATCTTCTACTCGAAACATGCTGCAAAGTGGAGAAAAATCTTCCCTCTCCTCCTATAAATTACTAAATCAATCAAAATCCCCTATGATATTAAACTCACCACTCACCCCATTCTCCCCAACCTTTAGAGGGGAAATCTCCATTTTTATTTTCAGGATAGGGAACATATTTATACAAGCTACAGTCCATCACCTCACCATCTTTGACCGACACTTCCCATCACTTCTCGCTTCATTAACACAACATGGCCATGTGCTCCAAACTCCCTCCTCCCCTTTACCCCCAACCGTCAACCCAGAACATTCACGCCTCCTTGACTCCACTGACTCGCTATGCACCTTTGCTGCACCCCCTGACACACTAAGCAAAATTGCTGACCCCCTCGACACACGCCTTCGCCAAGTAATCACTAGAATGAATTCCAATGCACCCACCCTAACCAACAAGCACACAGTAACAAAACTCGCTGACGGACACTCCGAGCCCGATGGCGCCAGACCAAACTTAAGACCGTCCGCCACTGAGTTCCCTACCGACTACCTTCTCTCCTAATGTAGACCCTACTCAGCTCACACAAACTGTCCTCCGTTCCAACCTCAATGACACTGGCCTCCCCTATAGCACAAGATCTGCTGCTTATCCCCCCCACTTTCAGAGCAGGAAGCCTCACTGACATACTTACCCAGCTCCTAAACCGAATAGGACAAGTTTGATTCTCTAGCTAAAGAAATATCATGTGTAAAAAAAGGACCTCTCGATCCAGGCCAAGTTAACCCACGATCACACACCTGGTATTCAGAAGTTGTCTTCCCTTATAGGTTCTCCAACTGTCAGCAAACACACCCATTGGACCTCTATTTCCTTGAGTTGTTCGTCCCACAGACCCCACCAAGCTCTCATCCCCATATCCGCTCTGAAAGCGGATGCTCTCAACGAATCTTACATCACAATGACCCAGAAAATGGTCCAGAAGCCTCATTCCACAATTCCAGTAATCATGGGCACAAACAGACCGCCTTGAATGATCACCTTGCCTAGACCGCCTGCTCAATACACTACCATTCAGACACTACATACTACAAACTATAGGCCTAGGCCTCTAGCATGCATGTTCCTCAACTGCAGATCAGCAGTTAAAAACGCCTAAGAAATCGCTGAAGCTATACTTGATGAAGAAATAGATATTGCATTCCTCACCGAAACCTGGCTGAACGAACACTCGACCCCTATACTAGACTTGCTCACACCACCTGGCTACACCATCATTAGACAGGACAGACTAGGGACAATAGGTTGCAGACTTGCAATCATCCACAAATAAGGAACCCAGCTTTTCACCTTCTAAACCTCAAAATACTCGACTTTCGAATACCTCGGAGTAGAACTTACAGCCAAAGGCACCTCTCCTATCAAACTTCAAACCATCTACCATCCACCTGGTGATTGTACCCTCTTTATTCTCAACGAGGAGCTATAGAGGGAATGTGTGTGCCAGATCACCCTCCAATCAACATATACTCAAACATTAAAGACCTGGCACTGCTGGGCACTCTCCAACTTTTTATATATATATAGGATTGGTATGAGGAGATATTCTTATCTTCTCCCAAACTCAGATGCTCTTTTGTGCACTCTGACCTAATCCCCTGTGCCTAATTGATTAATAATTTAAAACAGAAAAAAGAAGAAAGAAGAGAAGCCAGTAGTCAGTCACTCAACAAACAGCACTCTGAGTGTATGTGTGCCACAAAGAAAAAGTGTGGAGAAATGAGAAAGTATCTCACGTGCGCACCACCAGAGGAGCTACTGGCAGGTTCTCACCAGCTTGCCCACGTATTTGTCATCATCGATAACTTTCTCATATGAAAAGAAGTGTGTGTCCAGTGCGGGAAAGGTATAGAAACTCAACATAAAGAAAAGACCCCATGAGAAATGAGACACAAGAAGTCTAGTGAAAATTGAGCAAAACTCACACACGTTCTCATAATTTTTAATCCAAAACGTGAGCTTGCCCAATGTTAAAAACACGGCATGTTGTGAACCACTTCAAGGGCGGCCAACATGTTTCATTGCCTATTATACAGTAGCGGCAAATTCGTCAGGGCAACCGAGGTCAGCAATCACCTCCCTGGACATCTAAAAATGAGTTAAGAGTGACTGACAAACATAGAAGAAAAGGAAAAATAGACTGGTCAACTCTTTAGAGATACACCACCCAATTTAAGCTTTAACTTCAGTACAGGTAATAATAAAAACACGGACTGGACTACATTATAGCCCACCGTCCTATTCTGTAGGCAAATAATAATATTTACCTAGTGAGAGCCATGGGCCCACATACCAGCTCTCACTTAGTCATAGGGGTGTATTTCATTTGTACTTCTCTTCCCCTTGAAATCAGCACATTTGTTGCTTATAGGTTCATCTGTGGAAATAGACATATCACATTAGGTCACTCCGGACTAAATGTAACGTCGTTCGCATAATATTCCATCACTGGGTTGATAAATTTGCTCCAAACCCAATTCCATATTCAATATTCGATCGCAGCACGCAATCGTACATCATTTAAAATTGTATACAATCACTCTTACCAAGCGTCATCTTTATAGTGCATATACCACTTCATGTTGCACCCAGCCCGAAAATGAGGCAAGCTAAGGAACTTGCGTCTCTCTTTTAATTCATTACAGAATGCTAACTTACTCTGACCAGCATCCTCGCATACAGCATACTCTTACCGATTTCCGACTACCTCCGTACAGTCACTCGTCCCGGCGTCTCACTCACACGAGAGCGCCTTCCATTTTTGAAACAGACGCGATCGTCATCCTATCGCGTCATGACGTTACGGCGGTCACATGCTCGCCGTCAGGCGCACCCTGAATGTCGGCAACAAATCCGCCATCTTTAACTTCCAATAAATCATGTATATCAACGCTTTATAACCAAACAAACTGATATCGTAACCACAAAGTATAATGTAAAAAAAATTTGAAACAGAGACGAATTAAAATGCCGTTTATCTATTGTGTTCCATTCTCAGACAATAGCGGTACAGCTGCTAAACCGCCCTCTGCTTTGTAAAGTTTAATGTATTCGTTGCCCAGCCCTCACTCATTAGTGTCAGTGACTATGGCAACATGTCAAGATGCTTTGATCAACCACAACACTAATGTATGTCAGTGCTTGTACACTCACCCTGCACGCGTTGAGAAAAACCAGCATAACATACATTCCCCTGGCCATCGCAGATGGCGCGAGTGATTCAAACAACCTGTAAAAATGCTCCGAACATGCAGCCCGGTCATAAGCATCACTCCTTCGTTATTTTCACAGGCTCAATGCGAGTCAGGGCATGGCAGTATACTAACAAGTTGTATGCCTAATTCTGCCTCCTATAGTGTATTACTGAACACAGTGGATCATACTTTTACCTACAACTTGGGCACCATCTTGTAAGCCTAATCACACAGTGTGTAAGTGTGTATTATGCCCTCAATGTCCATATTGTTGACTCCTTGAAAAAACCAACACCTACAGTAATTAAGGCACAGTATCTGTGGTTTATCTACTCATCCGAAATGCAACGATTTCACAATGTGGGAGCTGGCCTCAGGTATATACATACGGGTATTCTGCCCTACAGCCCATCAGGGATGCATATGTGCCACCCCCATTGAGCACCAATCATATAGTTAGTTCGTCACAAGGTGAAATGGATTTGGGTTAGGAATACACACACCATCACTGTCGGCAAAGGAGAGCTCCCTCACATAGTTCTTAAAATGTCTCTATCACTGTTTACTGATCTTGTTCCACTCAATTTGATCATTACGGCCAATCTGGTCCGCTTTCTCTGAGTATATCCAACGAGCCTCCTTAGTAGCAAGTATCTTTTCCAAATTACTTGAATCACCCACTACCTTCTCTAAAACCACCCATTTCAATGCTCTGTGGTTGTGTTGATGTTCCCGGTAATGTTGTACCAAACGAGTGGTCAGTTTTCCTGATTTAATAGTACTCAGATGCTCCTGCACCCGGACCTTAATCTTCCGAGATGTGAGGCCAATGTAATGCAACCCACATTGGCACGTCAATCTATAAATCACATTCACTGAGTTGCAGTTGCTGAATCTGTTAAGATGCCACGTTCTTCCGTTCAGCAACTGCACACTTGTAGTCTTTTCTGTTAAGTCGCATACTGAGCAGCCCCCGCACGGGTAATGCCCAGGCGGAATCGAGGAGCACACAGTTTGCTGCACAGGTCTCGTATGGACAAGCCTGTCCTTTAGATTCTGTGCACGCTTGAAAGCAAACCTAGGTTGCGGCATTTGATATTCTGTGGTGGACAATATAGACCAATATTTTCTTATGGCCTGGCGAATTTTTGTGGACAGAGGGTCAAAAGTCAGTACGACTGGCAGGCAATCACTCGATTCTTTACTGTTTCTTTCAAGGAGCGCCTCCCGAGGGGTATTGTGTGCCCTCTTACGAGCTCTGTTGACAATCCTCCTAGGATACGCCCGCTGCACTAGCCTCTCAGTCAAGCTTTCAGACTGTTGCAAATAGTCACATGTAGAGGAACAATTCCTGGGGTATCGAAGAAATTGACCCACTGGGAGATTGTCCCTGAGTGCCCTTGGGTGAAACGATTGATAGTGCTACAATGAGTTCTTATCCGTAGGCTTCTGATGCACACTTGAGCTGAGCTTATTGTTGATAACTCCAATATCCAAATCTAGATAAGTTGCGTTTTTGTTACTTATGCTCCATGTGAACTTAAGGCAGTCGTCCCGACCATTCAACCAATCCAAAAATTTGCGGAGTTGGCTCTCTGGTCCCGACCCCACACACAGATCATCAATATACCTCTTCCAGAGGCAAATATGCCTCTGGAAGGGGTTAGATGAATGGTACAGATGGTGCTCTTCAAACTGGCCTACATATATGCAGGCCAGACTGGGCGCAAAAGTTGCGCCCATCGATGTACCCGATGTCTGCAAGAAGAGCTCGTTCTTATAGCAAAAGTAATTCCGGGTCAACACCACCTCAACACACTGCATCACAAAGGACTGTGGAGTGTCATAAAACCACTCCTGAGCCCCAAGAGCGCGAGCTGCTGCCACCAGTGTCGCCTCTTGGGGTATGCTAGTGTACAAAGATTCGATGTCGATAGTGACTAGGAACTGCTGTGAAGGATCAAAGTCCATTTCCTCAATGATGTTTAAGATGTCAGTGGTGTCCTGAACATAGGACGGTTGTTTCAACACCGACTCTCTCAAAAAGAAATCAGCAAACTGCGAAAGAGGCTCTAACACAGAAGAAATTCCCGAAACTATCGGGCGCCCAGGTGGTGGGCGTTGTGCCTTGTGAATTTTAGGCAGAATGTAAAACGCCAGTGTTCTGGGCTTTACATTGATTAAAAAATCTGCCTCTTTGCTTGTTATCCATCTTTTCTCCTTTGCTTGTCCAACCATGGCCGTAATCATACTGAGAAGTTCATCTACCGGGTCTCTAGGAAGAGGTTGGTAGTTTTTCTTATCTTGTAGCAGCCTCCTAACCTCTGTTTCATAGTCACAGGTGTTCATTAAGACTATGGCCCCACCTTTATCGGCAGACTTTATCGTAAGTGAGGCATTGTCTTGTAGCGATTTCACTGCTTGCCAATCGCTCCGACTCATGTTATTAAAAGTATGTTGTTTCTGTGATTCTTCCAACACCTTTATTTCATCAAGCACTTTCCTCTCAAACACTAAAACTTCTGGACCCACTGAAGAGCTGGGCGGACAGAACTGAGATGGACGGTGGAGATTGGTTGAAAAAACAGACCGGCAATCATCCACAAATAAGGAACCCAGCTTTTCACCTTATAAACCTCAAAATACTCCATTTTCTAATACCTCGGAGTAGAACTTGCAGCCAAAGGCACCTCTCCTATCAAACTTCAAACCATCTACCACTCACCTGGTGATCGTACCCTCTTCTCAGAAGAACTAACTGAACTAGTAGCATGGTTCTCCCTAACTGACTCGAAGGACGTATTCCTGGGTGACTTCAATATTCACTGGAACAACTCAGAAGACACCACAGTCCGTAACCATACAAACCTTCTTGAACTAAACGACCTCAAACAACTCTGCAACAAACCGACCCATATTAAAGGTTCAACTCTAGATGCGATAATCACCAAAAATGAGCATGTCTCACTTCAATCTGTCACATCCATCGACTGGTCAGACCCACCTCAGACCCACCTCAGATCCCACCCAGCCCCATCCGACAAACCTATGCACTGGGCTAGGGACATCAAACTAATCCCAATAACGGAACCGGATCCAGAACCTGTGCCCAACTACAGTATCAACCTCTCACTCACACCGTTTAGGACCTCACCACCCACTATAATACAGCGATGACTGATGTTCTTGACCAAGTGGCACTGCTCAAAGTAAGACAATCTAGAAAAATCCAATCGAAATCCTGGTTCAACTCAGATCTTAACAATGAGAGGAGACAGCTAAGACAGTCAGAAAGGATATGGAGACAGAACCCCTCTAAAGTGCACCTTTCACTTCTAAGAACTGCATGGCTTTCCTATAAGAAACACATCTTTTGGAGAAAAAGTCACTTTATTTCGCAACCAACTTGACCGCGCTAAGGACAAACTTAGCGAGCTCTTCAACATCATTAAATGACAAACTAACCTTACCTCCGCACATGAAAAAACAGCTACCAATGAATGCTGTGAAGAAATTGCTAACTTTGTCACTGATAAAGTCGCACAAATTGAGCAATCCCTCATCAAATTCACAAATCTGACATCCCTAGCAACCTTCCCCACTGGCACACATCCCACCATGATAAGCCCCCCCCAGACATAACCAATGACCGAATGGCCCCAAGAAAAACTAATGTCAACTATGATCTCCTTCAACTGAAAAATGGTGCTAATTAGTTTGACTTCAAACCTATGACAGAGAGTGAAGTCTTCAAAATAATTACGAACTTGAAGCCAACTTTCCACACTACTGATCCCTTCCCATCCACAATAGTACAAAACCTTAACCATATCAACTTCCCATTTTGGACAAAAATGATCAATACATCTCTCTCCTCAAGCCATGTACCGGACTCCCTCCAACCAGGCCAAATCACACCCATAATCAAAAATCCAAGGGCTGACCCCAATGACCTCAATAACCTCAGACCTATCACCAACCTCCCGTTCCTTGCCTAGCCAAAACGATGGAGAAATGCATCCTACTACAACTCAACCAACATATAGACTAAGTCAACCTCCATGACACCTTCCAATCAGGATTCAGGAAAGGCTGTAGCACAGAAACTGCTAAGCTCAATATCTCGGATGACATTCACAGATCCTTAGATGAAGGTGACGCATGCCTTGGGGGGCGTGGCCAGCACGGGCAACATGGCGGACGTGTTGTGAGTCCACTCCGCCATGAATCCCCTTTTATCCGACATAATTCTACGTACCCACCAGATATCCACAAAGTAAGGCCCTAGCGAAGTACAGGGTGAGCCCTCCGGACATCGTGGGAGCGGTGATTCCAATGATCCTGCTGCCATACGAGAGTCGGGAATAGGCGCTGCCCGGAGTCTGCGGGGTCGCTGCACCTGCACCACAACTTGACTGCCGCACACGAGTGAGGGGGTAGAGTAGCCCACCGCTTTTCCCCCCTTAAGCGGATTGGAGTCAGGAACGGAACGGAACGGCGGCACTGACCGAAGGAGACCGGAGCGGGTGACGCCGTCACTGGAAGGCCCAACTGGGGTCCCGGGAGCAGCCTGTGCTTGGGCCTGCCCCTGGGCCTGCTGTGAAGACAGCGGAAGAGTAGCCTGCTCTGTGTGGGCTGCCGTACGGAGGACGCCCTAGCCTGCATTGCCTGCTAACTGAGGACGCCGGCGGGGCTGAGCTGACCGGACGGCGTGGGCTGGGCCCGTCACGGTCAATGCTGCGGCTTGCTCTTGGCCTGGGTGGGCTTCGGGCCGACACTACCAAAGTTACTGCCGTACTGGGGCCCAACTGTAGTGCTGGATTTTGGCTGGACGCAGCCCTGGAACCGTGGGGCTGCTGTGCCTGGACTCGGCTGCACACATGATCGACGGAGTGGAGGAGCCCTCCCTCCCCCTTAGGCGGACCGGAGCGGGGATCGAGGCTGCAGCGCTGCCCTGAGATGGGCTGAGGCGAGTGATGCTACCGTGGGAGAGATCTGCTGAGGCCTAGTGGCTGTGATGGCATAGGAAGGACCTGCTCTGGGTGAGACGCAGAGTGGGGAATGCCGGGACCTGCATCGCCAGTCCCCTGGGAGCACTAGCGGGGCCGCACAGACCGGGTGACGAGAGCGGAGGCTTCCCTCGGCCATCGCTGCTACTCGCTGGTGGCGTAGGAGTACTGGAAGTCGGGCGGACGTGATGAGGAGGAGCGCCCAGGGAGAGGTCGTGGGACACGGCAAGACGCCCCTAAAGGAACCTTGGTAGGGATGCCCAGGCAGAGGTGCGTGGGACCTGCATGGACACGGGCGGACCAAAAGAGACACTGAAAGCTATGAGTCGGGCTTGTCTCCCGCTGCGATGGTGATGCAGAAGTATGAACCATAAGAAGGGTATATGCATAAGCTCATGGGCTCCCATGCGCCGCAGATGGACTGAAAACATAGCTGTGACTTGGGGCATGAGAGGTGAGCGCACCGAAGCACGAGAGGAGAACACGCTGGCGTGCAGGGGAGGCAAATCACTAACCAGAGCACTGGTGGGAGAGGCCTGTCGTTCAGCGCAATAACAGATCTGGTGGCAGCACACACCCATACCGGGGGAAGTAAGGTCGACACCATGAGCTGCAGCCGTGTGCAAGTGGAGAGGGGTCACCGTTGATGGACATTATCGAAAGGGAGAAGATTTGTAATAACCAAGGCCAGTCCGGGGCATAAGTCCGAAGACCGTGATTCTGTGGTGCTGTGAGGTGAGGCAACCGCTGATTTGTGACAGAGAAAGAAGCACGGGGTCGCAGCTGTAGGATGCCAGACTGCGATTGTAGGGCAGCTATAGGATGGACACAATAGGATGGACACAGATCAAGATTTCTGCATGATTCGATAAGGGACGAGGAATACACTTCACATTGCAACGTCGTTGGGTAAATTGTGAGACCATACTCGGTGCCTGGCCCTGTCCCGTTGGAGGTTTGAGGCCGCTGGAATATACTGGAGACCCCTGCTGGACAGATGGGTCGAACCAGGGGAGCCGGATCAAGGGCCTCCTCGCAGCACACTGGTTCGGCAGAAATGGATCCAGCAAACTCACTAACGCAACAGGACCCCCTCAGGATCGGCTAGATGCTATCTTGGCTGCTATAGAGCACTCTAGAGAGTCAGTGGAATCTAAAATCGACAAAGTTGCGTTAGATCTCACACTGCTACATGCAGATCATCGGAAACTGACAGAGAGTTACCACTGTCTAGCAGGATATCACGGAACTGAAACCTGCCACGGAGTTCTTGGAAAAACAACAAAATGCGCATGAAGCCAAGATACGCCAGCTGGAGGAACGAGTGGAGGACGCAGAGGGCCGCTCCAGAAGGAACAACGTTCGTCTGATTGGGCCGCCGGAAGTAACGGAAGGCCAGGACACAGTGGCCTTTCTTGAACGCTGGCTCACGGATATAATATCCCCCGATGCATTCTCTCCCTTCTTTACTATAGAACGAGCACACCGTATTCCGGGCCGCAGACCGGCGCCGGCAGTGGGGCGCGGCCCCTTATATTTAAGCTGTTACAATCAAGGACTGTGATATGATCCTGCAGGAGACCAGGAAGATGCCGGAGATTAAATATGAGAATGTGAAAGTCCTTTTTTTCCTGGATTATACACTAAAGGTTTAGCGTCAAAGAGCATCCTTTTTCCATGTCAAGCAGAAACTCAGACAACTAGACATTACATATTCGCTGTTTTATCCTGCAAGGCTTCGAGTGGCCTCTGAGGGGAAGTCGAGGTTCTTTGATACGCCCCAGGATGCATGGGGCTGGCTTGAGGTAACGGGACGGTTCACGGGGCCCAGGCCAACAGGTGTCCCAGGCGGCAAGAATAAGGAGAAAGATGGCATGAAGGATCGTCGCAGAGGGTCCAGGAGGAGGTGCCGGGTCTTGTCGGTGGTGCCGGACCTTGAACTGATCAGAAAGGAAAAACAGGCGGCGGTCTGAGTGGCAGAGAGAATTGCGGAGGCCGCTGAGACTAACAGCAAGGAAGGGACTCCAGTTCACTCATCGGAAGATGAAGGCTCGTCGGCGGCGGGCCTGTCGGATCTAGTGTCTCTGCGGATGCCGGATGTGACGCCACAGACCGCAGATAGTATTGTACAGCGGCTGAGACCTTGATACTGCCCCCTTAAAAATTGGATGAAGAACTGTTTCCTAGTGACATTTGGTACTCTCAAACATTACATTGTCTAGCGTAAGGTGGGAACAATATAATTGTATGGGCATATCGAGATACAAACTTTGCTGGTGGGCCGCCCTTGCGGAACTGTATGTCCAGATGCTTGGATTGGGGCTAATTGGGGGCTTCTGGGTGGCAGGTTTAGAGTAGCTTTACACCCCCTCAAACCTTTCTTTCTAAAGGTAACCAGTTAACTTGTACTGACGGGCTGTTTCTTCTTCAGGGTTTGGTTAGTACCTCTATCTTCAGGGGGACCGCTCTAAGAATGTTTTATGGTTGCTGGATAGGTTTATTCATTTTCTTTTTAGTTGCAATATTAGATTCTCATATGGGAGGGCTGAGTGATGATGCCATGTTTTGTCAATTCACATTTGCAACTGCACACATGGGCCAGGCTGCACTAATCGTTCGCTCCAGGCACTGTAATGACTGATCACACTATACTCACTTGGAATGTGCGGAGTCTCCGTACACCATCTCGCAGGTATGTGGTTTATTCCTACCTCAAACGACATAACATACGCATTGCCCTATTGCAGGAAACACACTTGAACTAAGTCAAAGGGACCCGGCTGCAAAGAAAATGGAGGGGTAGGGTATATGCCACTGACTACTCTCTGTTTGCGCGTGGGGTCCTTGTCTGGGTCCACCCGGGCACGCCATTCGCAGCAGAGGAGGTCCTTGTCGACAAGGACGGCAGATATGTTTTTTTTGAAAGGTCGCTTAGATGGGCGCTATGTACTACTAGGCAATGTGTACGCCCCTAATGTAGACCAAGGGCATTTTCTTAGCTCGAACCACGAAGTGGTGCGCTATCCCGTGGTTGATTGGTGGAGATTTTAATAGTGTCTTAGACACAAGTCTGGACAGATCCTTCCCCCCCTCCTTAGGTGTATGGCCTCTTCAGCCAACTCAACAGTGCTAGGTGCCTGGGTGGGACCTGGTTGACATTTAGAGACATTGGAATCCTGTAGGGAGAATATTGAAAGCGCGGACTTTGAAAAAGCGCGCCATTAGGGTCCGGCACCCTGGGATCCTGGCCCCGCCCATCCTGACGCCGGGGTAGCCCGATTGGCAACCGGCTGCTGGAATCGCTTCCGGGGCAGCGCGTGACGCACTTCCGGCTGGGACCGTGATGGGGGGGGGGGGGGGGGGGGGTTGGGGGGCCTATTTAGGGCATGTTGCCCGGGCCCTCATCCTCTTCTTTTCCAGCGCTGGCCCCAGTCGCAGTGGACTTCGCAAGAATCTCTGGATCGTCGCAGACCTCCGTTCCTCTTTTTCTTCTGCAGGTGGCGGTCAGCGAGTCTAACGCGACATTGGGGGACCGGCGCTCGTTTTCATCAACGGCGATATTCGTGTTGGATCCTCGCAGCATCTCGTCGATCCTTAAGGCAGCCGAGTTGCGGAGCGGCTGGAGTGGCAGCGCGGCATAGAGTCGAGGTGTTGACATTAGTGTACTTGCCGGTATACGGAGGTAAAGGGAGGGGGGCCTTTGGTTGTGGCATTAGGCAGTCGCAGGGAGGGGTTTGTGATTGTTTTTTGCTAAACAGGGGGGGGGCTGGATCAGGTGACCCTTCGCGCCTCTTGTGCCTGCGGCTGCCTGGTGCGCATAATTGAAGACGCGCGTAAATGAGTGCGCGGGAGGGATCGCTGTAATTTTGAACTGCCCCTCTCCCCCTCTAATTCCGACAGCAAGCGGGCGGTAGCAAGGCTCGGGTTAAATTGAGCGCGGTCAATTAAAACGGGAGAGAAACGCCCATACAGCGCGGGGATAGCTGCAAGTGGCAGGCTCTGTGAAGGAATACCCAGATTGAAAGGGGCTGTTTTTAAATTAGGAAACGGCTGGAATTCTGAATAGGTTTACTGATCGGAGCTGAAGGAGCATAAGTTAGTAGGTTGGTCTAATTAAGCGCTGGACAAGGTCTGGGAGAGCTTTTGGTTTTAAGTGAAGCCAGCAGACGATGCCTGCCAAAGGTGGACGTAATGGAAAGAGAAAGGACAACGATCCTGACCTTTCCCAGCTATTAAAACTGGTGTTAGCAAAATTGAGCCAGAATGAGGAGAGCGAGGAGGCGGCAGTGGGGCCGGTCCCTGAGCAGGAACAGGTACCCGGGGGGGAGGATCGCCCCCGCAGAGCTAATGTAACCCCTAGGGCGGCATTCCCGCCATTAGAAAAGAGGCCCAGGACACGCCCCAGTAAAGAAAAGTGGGAGAGTTGGGCAAAATGATAAAAATGGAGAGGAGGGACGGGGTGAGCAGCCTCCCCCCAGGGAAGTACCCTACGGGACACCCAGCGTACCAACCCCGCCCACACCGCTGCTAGTAAACCAGCAGGTGGTGCCTAGTGCAACAGAGGCAAATGATGTAGGGGCAGTATTAGCAGAAATTCGGGGCGCATTGAGAGCATTAGCACCCGCGACTCAACCACCAAACACCGTCGCAGTAGCGCAGGCGCCGAATGTTTTGTCGAGGGTAGAGGGAGCAGCCCAGGGCAGGCTGCAGAATGTTGTGCCTTCGGTAATACAGTCACCTGCAACACAAAGCGTGTTAAGTGGAGGGGAGCCAGCTCAGGGCACACCATTTCGGGGGGGGACGCCTGCGCACGCGTCAGGGATTCCTGGGGAGTCAACAGAGCTAACGCAGGGGTCCACGGCCAGCATACTGGCCTCAATGGCGACGTTATTGGCACGATTAGCGGCGCCTGCAGCAGGGGGTCAGGTCAGCGGCGCCCCGGTGGCCCCTTGGGGGGCACTATTAGTGAGATACACCGTCAGATAGGACTCATGGCAAAGGCACAGGGGAATGATGGTACGAGCACAGCCCCTCCAGCAGTGGGTCAAGAGGCCCCTGCACAACCCGTGGCATTAGCAGTAGCCCCAACAGGTAAGGGGTCAGAGACTACAGGCAAGAATGTCTATGGTGGGGGGAAGGCTATTGGGGGGCAGGATACATTACTGTCCAAGCCAGGTAAATTAGCTTCTCATGTCCCAGGGGACGTTAAAGAAAAGATTTGGAAGGGTGAGTTCATCGATATCTTCTCACTGATTTGGCCAAAAAGGAGGGAAGTAGAGGTGAAAGAAAAGGAGGGGGAAGGATAGCTGTTCCAAAGAAAGGAAACCATGGGGTGAGGAGTCAATCACGAATTGGCTTTTTGGTTTTAACGTGTTTGCAACTGTGATACTTGAGAAGAGGCCTGAGTTGGCAGTACCATTGGTATTCTATTCTAATAAAATCCTGAAGGCTCACGCAATGTACGGCGGGATGGCATGGTTGGATTACGATAGGGATTTCAGATGGGCAAAGGTTGAGGACCCGGAGATTGGTTGGGAGCAGACAGAGGTGAATGTGTGGTTGGAAAGTGTTAACAACAAAACACCAATGAAGCAGCCCTTTCGTACTTCACAAGGGGGGTCAGGCGAGAAGAAGGGGACCTGCTGGGCATTCAACCGAAAGATTTGTACACGGCCAGCCGGATCGTGTAAGTTTAAGCACGCCTGTGCCTTTTGTGGCCACCCATCACATCCAGAATTTAAATGCATCAAGAAATCAGAGGATAGAGGCAGGGAGCCAAAGGCATCATCCCAATAGGACGTTGCCCACGCCAGTTGAGATTGAGAAACTGATTTTCTGGCTGAATCAGTATCCCAATAGAAATACAGCCAAATGTTATATCAGGGCTTTTCCATAGGTTTTCGCATACCTGCGCAAGGGGTACCACCTGTTAGGCATTGCGATAACCTACTGTCGGCACGCACCCATTACTCGGTGGTTTCTCAAAAGGTGGGGAAAGAAAGCGCATTGGGGAGGATAGGGGGCCCCTTCGCCACCCCTCCATGGCCTGACTATGTTTGTTCACCGTTGGGTGTGGTGCCTAAGAAAGACCCGGGCCAGTTCAGAATGATACATAACTTATCTGCACCTAAAGGGGCATCAGTTAACGATGCAATAGACCCTGCATTATGCTACGTGACTTACTCTTCATTTGACACTGCATTGCAGAAGTTGTGTGACTTGGGCCCCAACGCCTTCATGGCAAAAACTGACATTGAGTCAGCCTTCCGGCTCATGCCTGTGCACCCTGATGATTACTATTTTCTAGGTTTCCAACTAAAAGGCCAGTATTACTATGACAAATGCATGCCAATGGGGTGCGCGATATCTTGTAAATATTTTGAGCTGTTCAGCTCGATGTTGCATTGGTTGTTCACCTTCAGAACAGGTCACACAGATATTGTGCATTATTTGGAAGACTTCATGGTGATGGGCCCGCCCTCGTCAAACATGTAGGCAAGCTTTGAGAGATCTGGTGTCCATGTTGGAGGAGTTTGGGGTGCCTCTGGCACCAGGGAAAACAGTGGGCCCTGCTACATGCATGGCATTCCTGGGGATTGAGATTGACACGGTAGAAGGAGAGTGCAGGTTACCATGGGACAAAGTGCAGGCCTTCTACCAAGCAATTGATTCTGCGCTGGCGGGAGCAAAGGTGACGTTGCATCAACTCCAGGTCTTGGTAGGTCAGTTGAACTTTGCATTGCGTATCATCCCTATGGGGCGCCCCTTCTCCAGATCAATTGCGAGAGCAATGTCTGGCTTGAAGAAGAATCACCATCATGTCAGGTTGCGGGCTGAAGTGAGGGAGGACTTGAAAGTTAGGCACGCGTTTCTGAGGAACTTTAATGGGAAAGTGGTTTGGCTTGCGCAGCCGGTCACTAGTGAGGCCTTAGGTTTGCTCACAGACGCAGCAGGTAGTGTTGGTTTTGGAGCAGTGTTGGGGCCTCGCTGGTGCAGGGACGATTGGCTGGTGGCCTGGCATGAGGGCGGTCTGACAAGGAATGTAGCCTTTTTAGAGTTGTTCCCCATAGTGGTGGCAGTCACGGTGTGGTCCGACTTCTTTAGGAATAAATCTGTGGTTTTTTGGTCAGATAACATGGCTGTAGTGGAGGCTATTAACAGGCAAGGGGCTACATGTACTCATGTTTTAAGAATTCTAAAAACACCTGGTGCTGTTATGTTTGAGACTGAACTTACTATTTAGAGCGGCACATATCCCAGGTGTAGAGAACCAGGCAGCTGATGCATTGTCTCGCTCCAAGTTGCAGGAATTCCGGAAGTGCAATCCACAAGCAGCGGACCAGATGACAGTGTTCCCGACATCTCTGTGGAAGATTGGAGCCCCGCATTAGCGGGTCTTGTGGGGGACTCACTGAGCGAGCGCACCTGGAAGGCATATCTGCACCATTTTAAGGCTTACAGGTTTTTTGTGCAGCGACAAGGGATAGTGAGCTTGTTCTCATCAGAAGCCATATGTGTTTTTTTACAGGCATTGAGGGAGCAGGGCAGGCCGGTGTCTTACGCTAGGGCTCACTTAGCAGCGGTGGTTTTATTTGCAAAACTGTCAGGGGTTCAGGATGCCGGGAATTCTTTCTTGGTCAGGAAGGCGCTTGCGGGGTGGGCCAGGTTAGAGGGTGTGAAGAAAGACTGCAGAAGGCCACTTGATTTGCCCATGCTAGGTGATATGCTGGACGCTCTGCAGGCAGTGTGCTCATCTGCTTATGAGACTACCTTATTTGCTGCCACTTTCACACTAGCCTTTTATGGGGCTTTCAGATTGAGCGAATTGGTGGGAGCTCCCAAGGTAGATTATGCAGGCGGGCTGCAGTGGCAAGATAAAAAACTAGTCCAGGGGGGCTTTCGGTTACATTACGTAAGTCCAAGACGGATCCTTTAGGCAAAGGGATTACGATTCGTCTTAGACCGGCCCCCGGGGCAAAAGTGTGCCCAGTTGCTCGAATGGCGGCATACTTGGCTATTCGCCCACAGGGGAGAGAGCAAGTCCTGTTCATCCATGAACAAGAGGGGTACCTGTCAAAGTACCAATTCAGGGCAGTGTTCATGAGTACCTTGAGGAGTCTTGGGTTAGATCCCACCGGTTACTCGTCCCACTCATTCAGGATTGGGGCGGCGACCTTAGCGGCAGGAGCAGGTCTGTCAGTGGATGAAGTGAAGCGTGTGGGGCGATGGTCTTCCTCATGTTTCAAGCGCTATGTGCGGCCGGACTTATTGTAATGTGGTGCAAAATGCGCATGTGTGGCCACTCTAATGTCTTTATCTCTTTCTGCAGTAGCATGCCCTCTAAAGTAATATGGGTGTTGGGACCCTCTTTCGTGCGGCGGGCCACCTACCGATTGCAGCAGCAGCGTGGGTCGAAACCGGCGTGTTTGGAGGAGATGTCTTTCCACTGGCGTGACACAGGGGGCCTCCGAATCGGGCAACTGCGGCAGTTGGTGGAGGAGACTAGGGCGCACGAGGGACTCCAGTCCCCGGATCTAATCATCCTGCATTGGGGCGGGAACGACATGGTGGCTCTTGGTCGTCAGGCTGTCAGGGGGGCGTTGCTGACAGAATTCGCATGGTTGGGAAGAACATTCCCTCTGGCGCGGATCGCATGGTCGTGCATGATCCCGCGGCGGGCATGGGACCCCGGAGTGAGATCGAGGGCATTGAACGTGTCAGTAAGGCGCCTGAACGGTGAATTGGCGAAACTGTGTTCCAGGCAGGGCCGCCTGTGCCACATACCTCACAGACTGATCAGAGGTGACCAGATGTTCCATCGCGACGGCGTGCACTTGTCAGACAGTGGGACAGACGTATGGATTGATGGCATTTGGTCATATGTGCAGAACTTGTTCTGTGGTGGGGAGGGCGAAGGACCGGTGGGCCCTGGTCGCCCTTGTGGCGGTAAGGAGGCCACAGAAGATTGACTTACATTGTTAACGGGAGTCCTCGTGCAGGCTACCTAGGCCAGCACTGAGGGGGGAGAGACGGTAAGCTCACCGCAGTGAGAATGGAGACACCGGCTGGGGGCAAGGGCGCCAGGTTACAAGCTAGGGCATGGGGCAGCGGCCCCTGGTTATACACTCCGAGCCCCCTTGGACAGCCTGGTGGTAGAGGGGTGGGCCCTAGGGTTGCGGACAAGGACCAGATGGCTGGGGCTCACCTCTCAAGGACGCAGGTGGGTTGCGCCTTGCGTGGTTCTCAGTTGGGGGATGCGAGCCAGAGGGCCCCTTGGTGATGGAGCAATAGAGAATTTGGTGTATATAAAGTAAGTCTGTCATTTATGCTGATTGTTTAGGATGCTCAATTAAAAGTGTAAATATTGATTGGTGATCAATTTCATAAATCTGCATCTTAAAGAATATGAATAAGTTAAATATATTTTGTCATGTTTATGTGTGATTGAAATAAACATGGCCATTTTTTACCCACTGCTATGGTAATCAAGTCTTGATTTGTGGGTTACGTGGGGGCGGGCCGGTAACAACCTGGGGGGTCCGGGCCCTATATTCATTTTATTCGGCACCCCATACTTTACATGTGCGCCTGGTCAGGTTTCTATGTTCACCCCCTCTTCTTCCTTACGTGAAGGGCTCGGACTATTCTATTGGGGTCGTACGCACTCCGACCATAATCCGCATTACATTGCACTGGCATGGGAGGGCGGACCGCCTGCTATCCCCACATGGAGACTGCAATCGGCGATGTTAGAACATCCCTTCTTTCGGGAATCCATTGGGGAGGCCATTGACGATTATTTTACTATTAATGTGGGGTCTGCCTCGTCCACTATGATTGAGTGGGATGTCATGAAATCTACATGACGGGGAAAGTGGCAAAAGGACAGACCAACGGCGAACTATGAAAGCCGCACTTCACTGCTATGTTCCTTATGTAACAGTTTGTTAGAGAGTCTATAGACGTGTGCACATGCAACTCCTGCACCTGCAGTTGTTGGGTGCAAACTGCGAAGCAAATCAGGAAATGAATGATTATGGAGAGGTGCACCACTGGATTGTCTTTTCCAAATGATATAAACGGACAAGAAATCCTTTGTATTTTAATTTCCTTTATTTCAACGATATAAAACAGGCTCCAGCCAACGCTTTTCGTTCAATAAAAATTGAACTTCATCAGGGCTGAAAGTGACACTATAAAAGACAAATATACATATACGCAAAGTAAACATGACATGACAATAAACATGACTTAAGAGACATATGGTATGGCAAGAGACAACACAATATAGCAACAATCCATTAGACAACAGAAAGAGAAACTGGCAAGAAGAGACAAGGCGAACAGAGATAACCATAAGCACAGAAACTGTACAAGATAAAAACACTCATGTTTTGCTACTCATAGATATGTACAACACCAGTACATAACCACATAACCCGTGATAAATGGACATGGAACCTCTGGCTATGGCGTTGCACAGAACAGCAGAACATTGGGGTATACCACTAGGTGAGAAAACGCATGCTGTATCTCTTTATGCAGATGACATTCTGCTTTATATTAGAGATCTGCGGGTGATTCCCCCGGTCATACCGAACATACTCAAGCAGTTTGCCTCGGTGTCGGGCCTGGGCGTGAACTGGAGAAAGTCCTGCTTGTTCCCCTTCACTCCTTATGCGGACGCCCCCCCCCCCACTTGGTGGTAGATGGTGCACTGGTGGCCTGGCAGCCGGTCGTGTTCCGATATTTGGGAATCCGGATTGATCACACGACCGGGACCTCCTGGGTGGGAACCTATCCAGGGCAAATACTGCTCTGCGCTCTCAGATAGATTTTGGAAGACACTCAACCTTTCGGTTGCAGGTAGGGTGGCGCTGATCAAAATGGTGATGCTGCCCAGATTGTTGCACTATTTTGCTAACCTGTTGTATCTGCCAGCGTCGTTCTTTCGGCCACTAGAGGGCATGATGAGAAATCTCATATGGAACAATAGGCGCTGTAGGGTGGCTTTAGTTAAGTTGTACCTGCCAAGCGCTCGTGGGGGATTGGCCCTACCCAACTTAGAACAATATTACCTGGCATCCCAGATTCAATGGATTGCGAAATGGGTAGCAGAATTTCATCTCACGGATACGGCGGAAGGTAATCCTCTGTATACACTGGAGAAGCTCCTCTTTATTTTTCACCCTTGCACCAGATCACATACCTCTCTCCCCTTATTGGTGCAAGTAGCCCAGAAATGCTTCCGTAGAGCCCTACGTCTTTACAAAACATGTTATACCCTATGCACCCAAGCTTCCATTATTGGGAATGCCGAGGGAGGGGGGTAGGATTCGTGTGGTGGACCTCGCAGACTGGCAGGATGCAGACATATGCACACTAGGAGATCTCTACGAGGGAGGTGCATTACGGCCCTTTCTTTCCTTGATTGACGAAGAGGCTATCCAGCCGGGGCAGTTCCTGAGTCACGCCACTTGGACGGCTACGCTGGGGCGACAGTGGGGTAGTATGTCACAAGAATTCCCGACGCACCTCCTGATACAGTACATACATGTGATGGGCACAGGGCGAAACCTTACAAAATGGTTTGTGCAGGCAATTCGCGAACATACCATGACCGATGTAACACCACTGCAAGGCAAATGGGAGGCAGACTTGTCACGACCTTACACACCTAAAGAATGGGACAAGCTACTGGAGAGCCCTAAAAATATCCACAGAAACGCAAGGTTCAAGTTAATCTAATTCTACATAATTCACAGGGTGTATTTAACCCCAGACAAACTTAATAGATATTTTAATAGAACAGACGCTTGCTGTCCGTGCTGCAAATTAGTGAATGCGGACCTCCTGCATATGCTTTGGTCGTGTCCCCGGCTGCGAGAATACTGGCAGGGCGTGATTCTGCTACTGCATACAAGCACTGATAGGGCGCTGACGCACATATGGGAGGCTTGTATTGTAGGGATATTTCCCAGAGATGAGAAAAACAGAGCACCTTCTCACTTCCTGGATCTGGGGCTGGGGGTGGCCAAGCGGCTTGTCACACGGCGATGGAAAGCTGTAGACTCCCCCACCACTTAAAGCCTGGACACAATCTATCCTAAATTGGGCCAAAGCTGAGGCTGTCTCTCTATTAAAGGAGGATACACTTGGGCTGCGCAAATATCCTATCTCGCCCGCTTGGAGCACGATTTTGACGGCGCTCCAAGTGGCTACAGCTCCGGAGGACCCCCTTAGACACTCCTAATGATATGTAAATACAGTGTGTATACATACTGTAATGTGCCCAATTACTGGAATGCTAAGAAATATTTGTCATTAGTTACTGAATACTGGCCCATTGTGCTGCAGCTCACGACTCATATAGACATATCTGGATTTGTCGCATTGGCATTCTTATGGTAGCTGTAGAATGTCTATCGTCTTAATGTGCAGTTCCTGCCCTCCCTTCCTTTACTTATTATCCTTTTCTTTTTATTGGTTTATTGTTCAATATTTAGCAGTTATTTATAAAGTAGTTTGATCAACAATCCTGAAGAAATGGCCGACTATAGTCATAGGGAGAAATGTAAGTGTAATGTAACTGTTTATGGCTCAAGGCCTGTAATTCTATTAATTCATCAGTATGTGAATGGTAATGATTGATATGACCTAGTCTTCCTGTACTGGATTTCAATCATTGTATGGTATACACATGGACAGCTCGGCTGATTTTTGCTTATATTACGATATATTGGTTGTAAACGATCCGATTGTTGTAAATGTATACTGGTTCCGAAAAATTCATATGCGATTGATATATGTATATCACAAAGATAAAAACTCAATAAACAGATTAAACAAAAAATGAAGGTGACGCATGCCTCCTAATCCTACTTGACTTATCTGCGGCTTTTGGTACCGTAAATCACTCAAGAAACGCACTGGTATCAATGGCACAGTCCTAAGATGGTTCACATCTTACTTGCAACATCGCTCGCAACAAATAAAAATCAACAACTGCCTCTCGAAACCTACACTAGTTCCTCATGGTATAACCCAAGGCTCAATTCTCTCCCCATCCCTTTTCAATCTCTTCATGGAACCATTTACTCTTATCCAGATAAGCAGGGGTCTAATATCACCTATATGACGATGACACCCGGCTCTACTACAAAATTAAAACACCCAGTGACATCCTACATCTGAACGCCACACTAATCAAGATACAAACTTGGCTTAACACCCACCACTTAAAGTTGAACTCCAACACAGCTGAACTACTACTTTTCTTCCCTAAAAACAACCTTCTACCAATTTAAGATTGGCTCAAGAATTTGAACTCCCTAAATTGGTCTCCCATACTTTCCAACTCTGTAAAGTCCTTGGGCATCACCCTTGCCAAAAAACATGTCAATGAAGGACCACATCAACAACTCAGCCAAAGGAGCGCTTTACACACTAAAGCACCTCAAGAAAATCAAACGGTTCATTCCCCTTGATGATTTTAAGATGGTAGTGAAATATCTAGTCCTCTCAAAACTGGTTTATGGCAACACCATCCTCCAGGAACTTTTGAAAATCACCCTGACCGCCCCCCCCCAAGAATAGTTCTCAACACAGCTGCCAGGCTCCTAAAAGGTGTTAAACGATTTGAGCACATCTCACTGGCCCTCAATAACCTCAGTTGGCTTCCCAACAAAGGAAGATGTATCTACAAGACTGCTTGCATCACCCACAAAGCTCTTCAAACACATAACCCCTATTATCTAGATACCAAACTTTCGAAAGCAGAAAAAGCCAGAACTCACTTCTTCTCATACCTCCCAAACGGGAAAAGAAATCCTCCCTGACACACTCATTCTCTGGAAATGCACCTAGGATCTGGAAATCACTCCCTAGCGATCTCCGATGCAACCCCTCCATTTCCTGCTTCAAACGGGACCTTAAATACCTACTGCTCAACAAATGCTTCAACACACACAGAAACCAGGCTATGTTCCCAAGGCTCACACCCAAACGTACCAGACCCGTTGCGGTGGTCGATTCATTGTTTCAGCTGTCTACTATGTCATTTACTCCATTAACTTATGCTGTTCTAATGTCTGCATATTGTAACTACCTTGACTGCCCAACGATTTTGTTTGTATATATTTATGTACTTCAATCAAACGATCTCATAATACATGTAAAGCGCTCCGATACCTTCGGGTCTAGCTAGCGCAATATAAAAGCTAAAAATAAATAACTAGAGAGAGTCTTCTTTTTGAAACGTCAGAAGGTCGACATCGCCTTTCTATAGGAGACACACCTCACGGATGGGAGATTGATAAGGCGGCCAAGAAGTGGAAGGGTTAATTGTTTCATGCCTCTTATGTCACGGGGTTCTGGTTTGGGTGTCCCAAGGACTTTGGTTGTGCTTAGTTATGTGTAGGCTGATGTGCAAGGAGGTATGTTTTACAGCAGGAGAGACTTGAAGGGAGGGCCCTTTCATTCCTTAATATTTATGTGCCCAATATTGATGATCCTCGATTTTACTTCAGGCTGCAGGACCTACTGGGTTCTGAGGTTGATGGCCCACTCATATAGTTGGAAGACTTCCCGGGAAGCGGGATAGGGGGTCCTCCCAGGGCTGACACAAAGCCACGTATGACTGAGTCGTTGTGTGAAATTATGACAAATATGGGGCTCATGGATGTGTAGAGGGCCCAAAGACCTGTGGATATCGTCCTTACCCATCATTCACTTACCCACCATACCTATAGCAGGCTGGATCGCATACTGTTGGCTGGATTCCCGGTGTACGCTGTGCCGAGGGTGCAGCACTTGGCCCGTTTCTTGTCAGATCATGTACCGGTACTTGGGGAGATGGATTGGGGGGGGGGGGGAAGAATCGGTGCACTGGCTTGGAATTGGCACTTTCCGCTGAATGTCTTGGCTGACATGGTGGGCAGAGATATGCTATCGCAGTCCGTGATGAACTGTTTGCAGACTAATTGGGGCTCCACCAGTACCCGAGCATTTGAGTGGGATGCCATGAAGGCAGTGATCTGTGGGCAGTGTGTGGGATTGACATACAGGATGCGCAGGCAGCTACTGCATGTGTTGTGTGCAGAGGAGGGGGGAGTGTTGGAAATAGCCCTTTTTGCAGGGTTATCCCCAAACTTTTTGCTTCTTCCTCCTATTTGTTCCTGACCTGTTGCTGTTGGCCATAGGACTCTGGGCACTTTACCACTGCTGATCAGTGCTTAAGTGCATATGATCTCTGTGTAAATTGTTATTGTGATTGGTTCTCCCTAATTGGCATATTTGTTTTACCAGTAGGTCCCTAGTAAAGTGCACTGAGTGTGCCAGGGCTGATAAATCAAATGCTACTAGTGGGCTTGCAGCACTGATTGTGCTATCCACATGAGTAGCCCTGAAAAGATGTCTCAGGCCTGCCACCGCGGTATCTGTGCGCAATTTGTTAACTGCCTTGTCGACTTGGCAAGTGCACCCACTTGCCAGGCCCTACCCTTCCCTTCTCTTACACATTGGACACCCTTATGGTAGGCCCAAGGTACCCCCCCCTGGGCAGGGTGCAGTGTATGTGAAAGGTAGGACATGTACTGGTGTGTGTAACATGTCCTGATAGTGAAATACTTCCAATTTAGTTTTTCACTATTAAAAGGCTATTTTGCCCCATAGGACAGAATGGGGAATGCTTTGTAACATTTTACAAGCATATCTTCCCATAGGGATAAGATGGAAAAATGGAGTTTGGTATCCCTGAACTCAGAATTTAATAACACATCTTTTAGTAAAGATGGTTTTTAAATTGTGTGTTTGAAAATACCACTTTTAGAAAGTGGCTATTTTCTTGTTCAACCATCCTGTGTGCCTCTGCCTGTTTGGCTTTGGAGTGACAGGGGCTGGGGAGGTGCAGTGGCTCCAGGAGTCTGGATGAGTCATCACTAGGCTGAATAGGCCTGATCTGCATTTGGAGTGGTGGGAGGAGTAGCACCTGTACCTGAATAGGGCTGTGCCTGCCTTCCACAATGCTGGCTCCGCCTCCCTGTGGTGTGTCTGGAGCCAAGGCTAACACTGACAATGGATGTTGTTGTGTACTTGCAGAGTGCCCCCCAGAACTGGTTTGAACTGGGCTCAGAGCCCCTTGCACAAAGAGAACAAAGATATTTTGGGGTATAAGTATCAGACCAAAGACCCAAGACTTTAGATCATTCCTGGAATTCAAGAGGAACCTTTGCCAAGGAGAAGAGCTGGAGAGACTGAGGAGAAGTACTGCCCTTGCTGTGTGTCTGGGGTTGGCCTGCAGTTGCTGTTTCTGCCTAGGAAAGGAGAAGGACTTTGCTGTGTGCTGTGTCCCCTGCTTGAAGGAGATCTCCAAGGGCCTGAAGTGAGCTGGCCTCCTGTTCTGAAGTCTCAGGGACACAAAGACTTCACCCCCAGCTCCCCTGAACTCTGCTGCTGTGAGTTCTAGCTGCGGTGCCTGTGCCAGTTTTGGGCCTCTGGAGCTTGTTGCTGCTGTAAGACAGAAGAAACTCAAAGAATTACAGAAATCGACGCATCGCTCTTTTTGCGCTGTTTTTTCCGACGCATTTTCATGGTGCGAGAAGAATTTCCACGCATCGCTGCGAAAACCGCTGCAGCGCCTGTCGTCGCTGTAAGTATCGACACATCGAGGGATCGCGGCTGAAGAGGACCGACGCAGCGCCGCGAAACGCCGTTGCGATCGCAAAGCATCCCGGATTTCCACGCATCGTACTTGTGCGGCAAGTTCTTCCGACGCATCACCTGCGGGCTGGAACCGGCACGAAGAATTGACGCATCACTCACCATATAGACCGGAATCGACACAACCCTTCCTCTGCGTGCAGCGTGACTGTGGCATCACCTCCTCAGGGTCTCAGGAGTGTCGCATCGCTTTGTTTTCCGACGCTGCGGCTGTTTGGCTTGGTGAACTTTGACGCAACTACAGGTACGTTGGTGAAAAGTTACGCATCCATAGTTTTCTATGGTACAAGTTCTTGAAACCTTTTGAAAGTCATATTTTTAACTGTGTATGTTGGATTTTTGTCATTTTGGTCTTGTTTAGTTTAGATAAAGATATTTTATTTTTCTAAACTGGTGTGGTGTCCTTTTGTGGTGTTTTCACTGTGTTACTGTGAGTGTTGGTACAAATACTTTACACATTGCCTTTGGGATAAGCCCATCTGCTCGTGCCAAGCTACCAAGGGGGTGAGCAGGGGTTATCTAAAGTGTGTATCGCCCTTACCCTGACTAGAAGCAAGGGTTCCTATCTGGACAAAGGTACCTATCTCTGCCAACTAGAGACCCCCATTTCTAACAGGGAGCTAGCAGATTTGCAGAAGCTAGACCTGGCCGCTCCAGAGACTCAAATGAAGAGTTAAGGGCGAGGAGTAGTATAGCGGATAAGTGGGATAGGTTGGATATGTATACGCTTACACAGCATAGGCAGCACTTGCATCGTGAGGGGGACAAGTAGAGTGGGATGCTGGCTTGGTTTCTCCTGAGGGAGGGTGACTCACCCCCCATGATGCATTTGGTAGGTCCAGATGGGGTGATTGCATCCTCTAGGGTAGAAGTGGTGGCAGCCTTTCAGCGGCACCTGGAAGGGGTTACAGGGGGGCACCCATAGCTCGGTGGTGCAGGTTCATCCCTTTTTGGCTACACTGGAACTGCCTCAGCTTTGTACAGAGGCTGTAGAGGAACTGGATGTGGAAGTTACACTGGAAGAAATCAGGGCTGCCCTGCGGTTGCTTCCAAATAGCAAGGCACCCGGGGGGAGGATTCCCTGTGGAATTTATCAAGGTTTTACAGCAGCGCTGATGCAGCCATTATTGGAGGTTTTTCTGGAAGCTAAGGAGAAAGGGCTGCTCCCGCATAGTATGTGTGAGGGCCTTATATGTAGGCTGCTGAAGCCGGGGAAGGGGCACTTCTGATCCTGCATCGAACCAACCTCTCATGATGATAAACACTGGTATTAAAATAATCTGTAAGCTATTGGCCTGTCGTCTGAGCCCTGTGGTATCGCCAGAAGGAAGAGGCTATGTCTTATCATACTTGGCGTGAGGGTGGCTGCAAGCTAGTGGGGGATTTGTATCCTAGTGAGGTTTTTATATCCTTTGAGGAAGTGCAAGATCGGCTTGCATTGGGCCCGGGGCACTTCCTTCATTATGCTGGTGTGTCTGACATGGTGAGGGGGCTTTGGCCGTCTTATTCAGTGGTCCCGTCCGCCTCGTCTACTTTGTGCACAATATTGACAATGGGGTCGGGTTGCATCTTATTTCACTGATTTATAAGGCACTGCAGGCTGATACGATGAAGGGGCCACTGTCGGTGCGGAACGCTTGTGAAGTAGATCTGGGGACCCCTATTTCGTAGGTGGACTGGGCTCGGACGTGTGAGTTATTGAAGACAGATCAAAGTTGTCTTAGGCCCACCACACAATTTAAGAAAGGGTTGGCTATCTCCTAGATTGCCATGCCCATACCAGAAGATCATTCCATGGGGAGATGAGAAAAGGACATTTGCAACAGATGAACAAGACTGAAGAGGAGTGAAAGTCTCAACATGGGCCTGGCATAAACTGAGTGAATCACACAAATCAGGTGGTGCCTAAAAGGTGTGTTGTAGCAACGGCAAAGGCACAGACCCGTGTTTTTTTTTTATTTTTATTTCCAGGTACAAACATACAAGAGAATTCCAGAGGCAGAAGACAGGAAGTGTTCACCTTTGAGACATATTCACCTGTGTTTGGCCCCATGGCTCACTGGACCTTGGCTCACCAGATCTTGCGCCAATAACTGATCATAATGTCCTTTGTATGTTATTTGCTACCTTGAATCGAACTAAGGTCAGAGGTTGAATATCAACGTTCCTGATCACCGCAGCAATGCAGAGTCTGGTTAATGGCTCCCATCATCAAAGGAGTCCCTACAACACATTTTGGGGTCAGAGCCTATTGTAGCCCCATAAGCCACAGGGACTTCCCTCATGACTGGAAACATTGACCCCCGCCCTATGTTGCTACAGGAGACAGCGATATTTGAGTTCCATTGGTGATGGGTGTAAGGGGGGGTTCGACAACCATGAGCCAAGAAACAGCCAATTTCCCCTCTGAACTCCAACAATGGAATGTATTGGCCTACAGATATAGTTGTTAAAGTTTGGGTGTTACCTACCATACCTGGTCAGTCAATCAGCCCCTGAACACCATAGAAACCAGAACTGCCTAGGGGACCATCTAAAAATTGTACCACGACTTTACCAGCTAATCTAACTTTACTTATAGGGTTATTTTTTTTGACCCAAGCCAACATGACATTGGGGTATGGCGTTGCAGTGAATTTCCGGTTTGTTTACGTGCAGAAGACTCCTACCCAAACTGCTATCAAAATTAGACCTACATATATATATATATATATATTCACTGAAAAAACCATAGGTTTCAGGCACGTTATAGTTAGAAATTAGCATTTAAAAAACCTTTGAAATTAACAGAAAAAACCATAGGTTTCAGACACGTTATAGTTAGAAATTAGCATTTAAAAAAACCTTTGAAATTCACTGAAAAAAACCATAGGTTTTAGGGACAGTTATAGTTAGTTGGACATTTCACTCGTACAAAACCCATGAAATTCCCCCGTTATAGTTAGTTCAGCTAACTATAACTCGCGCCCCCGCAATGCACTGCTGATGACGTCACATATTACATCACTCATGACATGGTCAGTGACATCACTGATGACATCACTGATGACATCTCAAATGACATCACTGTTGACATCATGCAGTGACTGTTTCTGTAAAGTTTAAATATTTTTAATATATATAGGAAAAGACGTATTGAAGAATGAGTGGGTGTACAAGTGTCTGTATGGATGATTTAGTAGGTGCGTGACTGACTCTATAAGTGAGTGATTTAACGTATCTTACTGAATGCATGGGTTAGTGACTAAACTGGGTGAATGTCTGTATCCGTCTGTCTGTTGCTGTGTAAGTGGCTGCATGTGTTTGTGAATAGCTACAGGAGTGTGTATATGAGTTATTGAATGGTTGTCTGAGTATCTGTATGGGTGCCTGAGTGTTTGTGTGGGAGGGGTGTGTGCGACTCTGTGCATAGATGTGTGAGTGGGTGATTCACTGGGTGGATGGTTTCAAGAGTGCATCTGTGATAGACTGTATGGGTGGGTAAGTGTGTGTAAGAGTGTGTTAGTGAGTGAATGTATGTCCCAGTGGTACATGTGTGAGTAACTACATATGTGAAAGGCAGTATATATGTGTGTTGGAGTATATAAATAGCTATTAGCGAGAGTGAGTGATTGTGATAGTGGCTGTATGGATGAGTGTGTGCTTGTATCAGTGATTGTATAAGAGCGTAACAATGTGCTAGTATTTGTATGATTAAGTGAGCTGGTGTGTGTATAACTGTATAGGTGAGTAAATGGCAGTGTGTTTAATTATTTGCATGACTGACTAGGTGTGTAAGTACCTCTATGGATGAGTGGCGGTGTTTGACTGTCTATATAGGAGTAAGAGTGCATATGATAGTCCTGTACTGAGTGACCATAAGTATGAGTGACTGTACGGGTGAGTGAGTGGATGTGTGTGTAGACCTAAGAATCAGTGAGTGGGTATGTAGTTATTGGTGTTGGAGTGTCTATGGTTTTGCGAATGGCAGTCTGTAATTTAGAGTGGGTGTATCAAAGGTTATATTAGGGTGTGAGGAGGTGCATCAGATTATCACGTGGATGATGTCATCAGTGATGTCATCAGTGATGTCATTTGAGATGTCATCAGTGATATCAGTGATGTCACTGACCATGTCATGAGTGATGTAATATGTGACGTCATCAGTAGTGCATTATGGGGCGCGAGTTATAGTTAGCTGAACTAACTATAACGGGGAATTTCATGGGTTTTGTACGAGTGAAATGTCCAACTAACTATAACTGTCCCTAAAACCTATGGTTTTTTCAGTGAATTTCAAAGGTTTTTTAAATGCTAATTTCTAACTATAACGTGTCTGAAACCTATGGTTTTTTCTGTGAATTTCAAAGGTTTTTTAAATGCCAATTTCTAACTATAACGTGCCTGAAACCTATGGTTTTTTCAGTGAATTTCAAAGGTTTTTTTAAATGCTAATTTCTAACTATAACGCCCCTAAAACCTATGGTTTTTTCAGTGAATTTCAAAGGTTTTGTAAATGACAATTTTTAAATGTATTAATTGTTATATTTATTTTTTTGATACTGATTTACTACATTTTTTAAAACTATTTATTTTTAGATATTTTATTTATTAAATTACATTGTAATTACATTATACATTACATTACAAAATATACTTTCTCTGAATGAATTACTTTAGTTTAAATAGTTTGCAAATAGGCAATAGAGTTTTAAGTACAGTAGTTAAAGTTATTGCAATGGGCAACACAATTTCAAACACAATGCAACATTGAGCTAAATGTGAATTTCTAGTTAAACGCAATTAGTTACTTTATGGATTACTTTTCTAACCACAGGACTGGATCCTAGATTCAGTCCTGGGACATCTCCTGTAAACAGTTGAGTAAAAGCGTTTTGGTTACAGTAGTGATTTTTAAGGAATATTATTGTATTTTAAAAGTTGACACAAACTTTTTCAGATAGAATCACCAATGTTATCCTATGGGAGGAAATTCACTTAGCAGGTAAGTAGTGTTATCGTTACTTTTTTCTTACTCAGTGTTGGATCCTGGATCCAGCACTGGTGCATCTCCTGTAAACAGTTGAAAGAATGCGTTTAAGTCATACAGGCGATTTTTAAGGAATATTTGTAATTTGTGAAAATCGACACTTTGAAACTTTTCTGCTGAAAACCAGACAATGGATTCCTATGGAAGGAAATTCAAGTTGCTGGTAAGTACGGTTAAAATTACTTTTCAGGATCAGTACTGGGCTGAAAGATGCAGCACTGAGGTCTCTCCTGATAACAGGTGAGTAAATCGGAATTCGTATTTCAGCTGATTTTAGAGGAATATTATAAAGTTCCAAAACTGCACACTTAGAAGAATTTCCAAGTGAAACCAGTCAATGATATCCTATGGAAGAAAATTCAAGTTACTGGTAAGTACGGTTAAAATTACTTTTCAGGATCAGTGCTGGGCTAAAAGATGCAGCACTGGGTTCTCTCCTGATAACAGGTGAGTAAATCGGAATTCGTAGTTCGGCTGATTTTAGAGGAATATTTGCACAACGGTGAAGGGAGGGGCGGGGCCTGAGGTGACATCTGTGCAAACGCGCCCCGTGGCGCGTTTTAAGTTGGGGATTAAGTCCCCTTGAATCATGAGGGTCCCTGGGGCCAACTAGCCCACCAGGAACCTCCAGTATGCGCTAGGGGCTGCGTTGCAGAGACGTGTACAGAGGCCACACCCCTTTTACACCTCTCTGCAACGCAGCTCTGTGGCGCTTTCTGGACGTACCTGTTGGGCTAGTTGGCCCCCAGGGACCCTCAGGATTGAAGGGATTTAATTCCCCATCTTAAAACACGCCACGGGGCCTGTTTGCACACATGTCACCTGAAGCCCCTCCCTTCACCACTGTGCAAACGCGCCCCGTGGCGCGTTTTAAGTTGGGGGATTAAGTCCCCTTGAATCCCGAGGGTCCCTGGAGTCCAACTAGCCCACCATGTACTTCCAAAAAGCGCCACAGAGCTGCGTTGCAGAGAGGTGTAAAAAGGGGCGTGGCCTCTGTACACCTCTCTGCAACGCAGCTCCCTGGTGCATACTGGAGGTTCCTGGTGGGCTAGTTTGCCCCAGGGACCCCCAGTATTCAAGGGGAATTACTTCCTCTTCTCAAAACGCGCCAGGGGCGCGTTTGCAGACTGCTGCAGGGAGGGGGCGGGGCCTCCGGCACGATGCCAGTCTTTTTTTTTTTTTTGATTGGGAGGGGGCCGCGTGGCCCCCTTCCCTGGGCCTGTTTTGGCCCCGGGACCCCATCCCCGGGGCATGCCCTCAATTTTTATTTTTTTAATTTGGAGGGGGCTGCGTGGTTCCCCTCCTCAGGCCATTTAAGGCCCCGGGGACCCCATCCCCGGGGCCGGCCTTGCTCTTTTTTTTTTTTTTTATAATTTGGGAGGGGGCTGCGTGGCCCCTCTCCCTGGCCACTTATGGCCCCGGGGACCCCATCCCCGGGGCCTGGCCTCTGGTTGGGGACTGTGGGGGGTCCCCAATCCCCCACAGTCCCAGCCGGCTCCCCGCCTCCTGCGCGAGCCGGCATTGCTTTCTACATGGGGAGCAGCTAACATGCTGCTCCCCATGTGGAAAGCTAATTGTTTGCATTTTGAAAGAGAGGCAGGTTTCCTGCTCTCTCTTTCAAAATGCAAACTAAGTTTGCTATGACAGGACGGGAACCGCGAGGCTCCCGTCCTGTCATAGCAACTACAGTGTCCCGGGGGTAGGCACCCCGGAACACTGCAGGAGCCGGCCCTGGGGGTGGCAGTCCCCAGGGCCATCAAGGGCTCCAGGAGGGGGCCGCGCGGCCCCCTCCCATCCAGTGCACAGCCCCGGAGAGGTGGTGGTCCCCGGGCTTTGGGGTCCGTAACGGACCCCCATATTCAAATCTTTAGTGCCCCGGGAGGTGGCGGTCCTCGGGCGTGTGGGGCCTTAGAGGCCCCCCACATATTAAAAAGAAACCCTGCATGCCCTCGGGACTTGGCCCACCCGGGGCCAATTAACAACGAAGCGCGGGAGACCGCGCTTCGTTTTTTCCTCGGCGGGATCCGCGCATCCCGCCGATTTTTTTTTTTTAAATGCTTTTTGCCCAGGGGTCCTTGAGGGACCCCTGAGCAGACCTAGGAGTCAGGGTGTTTCTACCCTGCCCCCTTTGTGCGTTTTGCGCACTTGTTTCTTCTGGTTTTTTTTCTAAATCGGCAGGATCCGCGCACCCTGAGCGCATCCTGCCGATTTAAAAAAAAAAATGCTTTTCTGCCCAGGGGGTCCTTGTGGGACCCCTGAGCAGACCTAGGGGTCAGGGTGTTTCTACCCTGCCCCCTTTTTGCGCTTTGCGCACTTGTTTCTGTCCCTCGGTTCTACCGAGGGACAAAATGGCTGCCAACACTTCCTGATTTGGAGTGTTGACAGCCACTTGACAGCCAATTAGCATGCAGCTCGTGATCGGGAGGGTGCACGAATCCGACGCGGCCATAGATATATATGTGATTTTCCTTTTGATTTTCTCTGGAACTACTGAATGGATTTACACCATTTAACAAAAAGGGTTCTTTCTGAACCAAGAACTACCTCTTTGCCAAATTTGGTGTAATTCCGTTCAGCAGTTCGGGCTGTAGCCGTGTCTAAAGTTTCCTATGGGAAAATGAATGGGGAAAACACGTTTTGGGACCCCCCCTTTTTTCTCGGCCCCCGCTTGACGAATCACCCCGAAACTTTCAGGGTAGGAGCGGACCGGAGCGGGCCATAAAGTTTGAAAGTTTCGCGAAGATTCGTCAACCGGCAAGAGAGTTATTTCAAATAGAATGTCGCGGATTTCCTATGGAAAATAGGTCCTAACTATAACTATCTACTGGCGACCGCCAGTAGATTATATATATATATATATATATATATATATATATATATATATATATATATATATATATATATATAATGCATGATGGACTTTGGAGTCCGAATAGCAGGACTTTTTAACCAGGGTTGATGTACTCGAACAGGACAAAGGGAAGGCATTTGCCACAGTATTTAAAGAGTAGCAAAAATAAAACGACATTACCTGGTTCCTGACATTGATAAAAGAAAAAGATATGGATGTATCTAAATGGAATCCGTAGTCCCTCTTCAAGATTTAAGTGTATTTAAACCCCAATGTGACTGCCCATCTCATTTGCATATGATGAAGACCCGTGTGAGGGTCGAAACCGGTAATGCTTTGCCTGTTGGAGAAATAAAATTACTTACTTCATGTCCGACTGGTGGGCTTGTTTTCTCGCTGAACTCTGCGTGGAAGGCTTTTGGTGTATATTGGCGGTGACGTCGCCTACAAGCCCCGACCCGCTAGGCTGGGCTCCCTTTTCGTCAAGATTGCATTTGGATTTATATTCAACGGGAGCCCGCTGGCTGCACAGACTCATGTTACGAAGGATTTAGCCAAGTTGGTGCCACTGGAGAACACGGGAGGCACTGCCACTGATTTTCTGGGAGCCCTGCGTGCCGGAGATTTCTCGGCATTTGAAGTGCAGCCATGGTCTGTGGGGGTCATTGACTCCTGCACAGTCGGACAAAGTGAATTTTCTTGCAGGCTGCTACATTGTTGATTTGGACAATGAGCACTCGATGGGCAGTGCCTTTAAGGGAAGGTGAGAAATAATTACCACGTAGCCCGACATGGAACTGTTCCTTTTGAGGCTGGATGTGCGTTTTGGATTTCATTTGAGCTCATTAAGGCAAAAAGCTGTGAGGTTTTCAGAGAGGGACAATGCGGCGCTTTAAAAGGCATTGATGATGTACTTTGGAGTCCGAAGAGCAGGACTTTTTAACCAGGGTTGATGTACTCGAACATGACATAAAGGGAAGGCATTTGCCACAGTATTTAAAGAGTAGCAAAAATAAAACGACATTACCTGGTTCCTGACATTGATAAAAGAAAAAGATATGGATGTATCTAAATGGAATCCGTAGTCCCTCTTCAAGATTTAAGTGTATTTAAACCCCGATGTGACTGCCCATCTCATTTGCATATGATGAAGACCCGTGTGAGGGTGGAAACCGGTAATGCTTTGCCTGTTGGAGAAATAAAATTACTTCATGTCCGACTGGTGGGCTTGTTTTCTCGCTGGACTCTGCGTGGAAGGGTGTAAGGGGGGGGGGGGGGGGGTGTGTGTGTGTGTGTGTGTGTGTGTGTGTGTGTGTGTGTGTGTGTGTGTGTGTGTGTGTGTGTGTGTGTGTGTGTGTGTGTGTGTGTGTGTGTGTGTGTGTGTGTGTGTGTGTGTGTGTGTGTGTGTGTGTGTGTGTGTGTGTGTGTGTGTGTGTGTGTGTGTGTATATATATATATATATATATATATATATATATATATTCTACTGGCGGTCGCCAGTAGATAGTTATAGTTAAAACCTATTATCCATAGGAAATCCGCGACATTCTATTTGAAATAACGTTGGCGCCGGTTAACGAATCTTCGCGAAAGTTTCCAACTTGTTGGGGCGCTCCGGTCCGCTCCTATCCTATCCTGAAAGTCTCGGGGTGATACGTCAAGCGGGGGCCGAGAAAAAGGGGGGTCCCAAAACGTGTTTTCCCCATTCATTTTTCCATAGGAACCTTTAGTCGCAGCTACAGCCCGAACTGCTGAACGGAATTACACCAAATTTGGCAAAGAGGTAGCCCTTGGTTCAGTGTCGTGCCTTTTGCTTAAATGTTGTAAATCCGTTCAGTAGTTCCTGAGAAAATCAAAAGTAAAGTCACATATATATCTGGGCGGAGCCTAACCACACATGTCATCGTGAGATCTGATTGGCTGTCAGCACTTCATCCTGGAATTTCTGGCAGCCATCTTGGGACCAATATAAATGATAGTACCTCATTGAAATGCATTGTAGTGAATAGAAGATTTTGAGGGTCACCAAAAGGAGAACTATAAAGGGTGATAACAGGCTTTAGTTACATTAGAATTTATTTGTTGACGGTACCATACTAATTTTAGGAATTGTGGTGTATTCCAAGGTGATTTTACCATGTGAAAAACCTTCTGCTGGGATATCATGAATCATGTTTGAAAGAACACTATTTTCTCATGCTTGTCCCATGGAGGTTTGGAAGGTGCTCCAGAAGCTAAAATGAGAGCATATTTTCTGTAAATTCACATTATCTTTCTCACTCATGTGAGAATGAAGTCTGACATTCTCAGTAAAACATGTACATCCAACAAGGGCAGAGACTGTCAGTTGATTCCTTTGTGTTCTACTGCAGCTTCCCAGAGTGTTCTAAAGAACAACTAGAGTGCTAACAGCCTTACTTATGACAAAAGTATGGCACACCTGAAGCCATCTTGATTGGAATAAACCGGTAACACTTAAAACATTTAATTTAAAAAGGAACAAAATGAGGGGTTCTTTTTTAAATAGAAATTATGGTTAGTGCTGCAGAAAGAAAAATTAGGGCATGTTTTAAGTGAGATCTCAAATCCTCTTCTATTTCATTAGAAAATTGCGACATGCAGACTGAAACAATCACTTTCAATACCAGCAGCAGACTACCAGTTAACTCCCTGGTGAGCAGTAGCTTAACTCCAGTGATCTAATGAGCAACTAGAGTGCTAACATTCTGAATTTATGGCAAATGTGTGACACATCTGAATGCCTTCTTGATGGAATCAAAGTAAAAAACTGAAAGCATTTCCTACTGAGGAGACTGCAGTAAATGAAGAAATTAGGAAACTTCATAACAAAGAAGTCTTCCAAGATGGCCACCAGTGAAAAAAGAGCCCAAATGTAGCACAAATATTACCCAGATGTAGCCCACATATAGCCCAATGACAAAAGTGTGCAAAACACTTTTTATTTTTAGTTTTTTTGCAGTTTTATGTAGTGCAGACTGGTCAGGTATTGGAGCATTGCATCTTAAAACATGACCCCCCTACACTACAAAAACACCACTGCACTACCTTAAACCCTAAAACACTACCCCCAGCACGACCCCTACACTACACAAGCACCACTGCACTATCCTAAACCCTAAAACACTACCCCCAGCACGACCCCCTACACTACCCAAACACCACTGCACTAACCTAAATCCTAAAACACTACCACCAGCACGACCCCCTACACTACCCAAACACCACTGCACTACCCTAAAACATGACCCCTACACTACACAAACACCACTGCACTACCCTAAACCCTAAAACACTACCCCCAGCACGACCCCCTACACTACACAAGCACCACTGCACTACCCTAAACCCTAAAACACTACCCCCAGCACGACCCCCTACACTACACAAACACCACTGCACTAACCTAAATCCTAAAACACTACCACCAGCACGACCCCTACACTACCCAAACACCACTGCACTACCCTAAAACATGACCCCTACACTACACAAACACCACTGCACTACCCTAAACCCTAAAACACTACCCCCAGCACGACCCCTACACTACACAAGCACCACTGCACTACCCTAAACCCTAAAACACTACCCCCAGCACGACCCCCTACACTACACAAACACCACTGCACTACCCTAAACCCTAAAACACTACCCCCAGCACGACCCCTACACTACCCAAACACCACTGCACTAACCTAAATCCTAAAACACTACCCCCAGCATGACCCCCTACACTACCCAAACACCACTGCACTACCCTAAAACATGACCCCCTACACTACACAAACACCACTGCACTACCCTAAACCCTAAAACACTACCCCCAGCACGACCCCCTACACTACACAAGCACCACTGCACTACCCTAAACCCTAAAACACTACCCCCAGCACGACCCCCTACACTACACAAACACCACTGCACTACCCTAAACCCTAAAACACTACCCCCAGCACGACCCTCTACACTACCCAAACACCACTGCACTAACCTAAATCCTAAAACACTACCCCCAGCATGACCCCTACACTACCCAAACACCACTGCACTACCCTAAAACATGACCCCTACACTACACAAACACCACTGCACTACCCTAAACCCTAAAACACTACCCCCAGCATGACCCCCTACACTACACAAGCACCACTGCACTACCCTAAACCCTAAAACACTACCCCCAGCACGACCCCTACACTGCCCGAACACCACTGCACTGCCCTAAACCCTGAAACACCACCCCTTCACGACCCCTACACTGCCCGAACACCACTGCACTGCCCTAAACCCTGAAACACCACCCCCAGCATGACCCCCTTTACTGCTCGAACACCACTGCACTGCCCCAAACCCTGAAACACCACCCCCAGCATGACCCCCTACACTGCCCGAACACCACTGCCCTAAACCCTAAAACACCACCCCTGCATGACCCCTACACTGCCCGAACACCTCTGCACTGCCCTAAACCCTGAAACACCACCCCCTGCACGACCCCCTACACTGCCTGAACACCACTGCACTGCCCTAAACCCTGAAACACCACCCCCAGCACGACCCCCTACACTGCCCGAACACCACTGCACTACCCTAAACCCTAAAACACCACCCCCAGCACGACCCCTACACTGCCCGAACACCACTGCACTGCCCTAAACCCTAGAACACTACCCCCAGCATGACCCCCTACACTACCCGAACATCACTGCACTACCCTAAACCCTAAAATACTCCCCGCAGCACGACCCCCTACACTACCCGAACACGACTGCACTGCCCTAAACCCTAAAACACTCCTCCCAGCACGACCCCTACACTACCCGAACACCACTGCACTGCCCTAAACCCTAAAACACTCCCCCAGCACGACCCCCTACACTACCCAAACACCACTGCACTACCCTAAACCCTAAAACACTCCCCCAGGACGACTCCCTACACTACCCAAACACCACTGCACTACCCTAAACCCTAAATCTACCCCCAGCATGACCCCCTACACTACACAAACACCACTGCACTACCCTAAACCCTAAATCTACCCCCAGCATGACCCCCTACACTACACAAACACCACTGCACTACCCTAAACCCTAAATCTAATCCCAGCATGACCCCCTACACTACACAAACACCACTGCACTACCCTAAACCCTAAAACACTACCCCCAGCACGACCCTCTTCACTACCTAAACACAACTGCACAATTTGTTACAGGCGTTGCAACGCAGGCCTGTGGTGCTTACTGGAAGTACCTGGTGGGCTGGTTGGGCCCCAGGGACTCTCAGGATTCAAGGTGACCTAATCCCCAACTTAAAACGCGCCACGGGGCGCGTTTGCACAGTGGTGAAGGGAGGGCGGGGCCTCAGGTGACACGTGCGCAAACACGCCCTGTGGTGCGTTTTAAGTTGGGGAGTTAATTCCTTTGAATCCTGGGGGCCAACTAGCCCACCAGGTACCTTCAGTAAGCACAACAGAGTTGCGTTTCAGAGAGGTGAAAAAAGGTGCGTGGCCTCGAACGCCTCTCTGCAACTCAGCTCTGTGGTCCTAACTGTAGGTACCTGGGGGGCTAGTTGGGCCCCAGGGACCCTCAGGATTCAAGGGGACTTAATCCCGCAACTTAAAACGCGCCATGGGGCGCGTTTGCACACATGTCACCTCAGGCCCCCTCCCTTCACCACTGTGCAAACGCGCACTGGCTCTGGTTAGTCAGAGTCAGTTACCACCAGTACCCGTCTGAAAAAGTTGTGGGCACAGGATGATTTTGCAACAAGGCCTCTTTCTGCTCCTCTGTTGGTTCTTTCTGCACATCTTTTGCTTCTTTCTGTGCGTTTTTTCTTCTTTCTTCACATGTCCTACCTCTGTTGGCATAGTTAGAAACTAGCATTTAAAAAACCTTTGAAATTCACTTAAAAAATCATAGGTTTCAGGCACGTTATAGTTAGAAATTAGCATTTAAAAAACCTTTGAAATTCACTGAAAAAACCATAGGTTTCAGGCACGTTATAGTTAGAAATTAGCATTTAAAAACCTTTGAAATTCACTGAAAAAACCATAGGTTTCAGGCACGTTATAGTTAGAAATTAGCATTTAAAAAACCTTTGAAATTCACTGAAAAAACCATAGGTTTCAGACACGTTATAGTTAGAAATTAGCATTTAAAAAACCTTTGAAATTCACTGAAAAAACCATAGGTTTTAGGGACAGTTATAGTTAGTTGGACATTGCACTCGTACAAAACCCGTGAAATTCCCCTGTTATAGTTAGTTCAGCTAACTATAACTCGCGCCTCGCAATGCACTGCTGATGACGTCACATATTACATCACTCATGACATGGTCAGTGACATCACTGATGACATCACTGATGACATCTCAAATGACATCACTGATGACATCATCCATGTGATAATTTCATGCATCTTCGCACACCCTAATATAACTTTTGATACACCCACTCTAAATTACAGACTGCCATTCTCAAAACCATAGACACTCCAACACCAAAAACTACATACCCACTCACTGATTCTTAGGTCTACACACACATCCACTCACTCACCTGTACAGTCACTCATACTTACAGTCACTCAGTACAGGACTATCATATGCACTCATACACCTATATAAACACTCACACACCGCCACTCATCCATAGAGGTACTCACACACCTAGTCAGTCATGCAAAAATTAATCACACACCCATTTACTCACCTATACAGTTATACACACACCAGCTCACTTACTCATACAAATACTAGCACATTCTTACGCTCTTATACAATAACTGATACAAGCACACACGCATCCATACAGCCACTCTCACAATAACACACTCACTTATAGCCATTTAAATACTCTAACACACATATATACTGCCTTTTACATATGTAGTTACTTGCACATGTACCACTGAGATATACATTCACTTACTAACACACCCATACACACACTCACCCACCCAAGCAGTCCATCACAGATGCACTCTTGAAATCATGCACCCAGTGAATCACCCACTCACACATCTATGTATAGAGTCACACACACCCCACCCACACAAACACTCAGGCAGCCATACAGATACTCAGAGAACCAATCAATAACCCATATAGACACTCATGTAGCTATTCGCAAATCCATGCATCCACTTACACACCAACAAACAGACGGATACAGACATTCACACAGTTTAGTCACTAACCCATGCATTCAGTAAGATATGTTTAATCACTCACTTATAGAGTCAGTCACGCACCTACTAAATCATCCATACAGACACTTATACACCCACTCATTCTTCAATACGCCTTTCCCTATATATATTAAACATATTTAAACTTTACAGAAACACACAGTCACTGGATGATGTCATCAGTGATGTCATCAGTGATGTCATTTGAGATGTCATCAGTGATGTCATCAGTGATGTCACTGACCATGTCATGAGTGATGTAATATGTGACGTCATCAGCAGTGCATTGCGGGGCGCGAGTTATAGTTAGCTGAACTAACTATAACAGGGGAATTTCACGGGTTTTGTACGAGTGAAATGTCCAACTAACTATAACTGTCCCTAAAACCTATGGTTTTTTCAGTGAATATATATATATATTCACTGAAAAACCATAGGTTTTAGGGACAGTTATAGTTAGTTGGACATTGCACTCGTACAAAACCCGTGAAATTCCCGTTATAGTTAGTTCAGCTAACTATAACTCGCGCCCCCGCAATGCACTGCTGATGACGTCACATATTACATCACTCATGACATGGTCAGTGACATCACTGATGACATCACTGATGACATCTCAAATTACATCACTGATGACATCATCCAGTGACTGTGTTTCTGTAAAGTTTAAATATTTTTAATATATATAGGAAAAGACGTATTTTCTGAATGAGTGGGTGTCTAAGTGTCTGTATGGATGATTTAGTAGGTGCGTGACTGACTCTATAAGTGAGTGATTTAACGTATCTTACTGAATGCATGGGTTAGTGACTAAACTGGGTGAATGTCTGTATCCGTCTGTCTGTTGCTGTGTAAGTGGCTGCATGTGTTTGTGAATAGCTACATGAGTGTCTATATGAGTTATTGAATGGTTCTCTGAGTATCTGTATGGGTGCCTCAGTGTTTGTGTGGGAGGGGTGTGTGCGACTCTGTGCATAGATGTGTGAGTGGGTGATTCACTGGGTGGATGGTTTCAAGAGTGTATGGGTGGGTAAGTGTGTGTAAGAGTGTGTGTAAGAGTGTGTTAGTGAGTGAATATATGTCCCAGTGGTACATGTGTGAGTAACTACATATGTGAAAGGCAGTATATATGTGTGTTGGAGTATATAAATAGCTATAAGCGAGAGTGAGTGATTGTGATAGTGGCTGTATGGATGAGTGTGTGCTTGTATCAGTGATTGTATAAGAGCGTAACAATGTGGTAGTATTTGTATGATTAAGTGAGCTGGTGTGTGTATAACTGTATAGGTGAGTAAATGGCAGTGTGTTTAATTATTTGCATGACTGACTAGGTGTGTGAGTACCTCTATGGATGAGTGGCGGTGTGTGACTGTCTATATAGGAGTAAGAGTGCATATGATAGTCCTGTACTGAGTGACCATAAGTATGAGTGACTGTACGGGTGAGTGAGTGGATGTGTGTGTGTAGACCTAAGAATCAGTGAGTGGGTATGTAGTTATTGGTGTTGGAGTGTCTATGGTTTTGCGAATGGCAGTCTGTAATTTAGATTGGGTATATCAAAGGTTATATTAGGGTGTGAGGAGGTGCATCAGATTATCACGTGGATGATGTCATCAGTGATGTCATTTGAGATGTCATCAGTGATGTCATCAGTGATGTCATCAGTGATGTCACTGACCATGTCATGAGTGATGTATTATGTGACGTCATCAGCAGTGCATTGCGGGGGCGCGAGTTATAGTTAGCTGAACTAACTATAACAGGGGAATTTCACGGGTTTTGTACGAGTGAAATGTCCAACTAACTATAACTGTCCCTAAAACCTATGGTTTTTTCAGTAAATTTCAAAGGTTTTTTAAATGCTAATTTCTAACTATAACGTGTCTGAAACCTATGGTTTTTTCAGTGAATTTCAAAGGTTTTTTTAAATGCTAATTTCTAACTATAACGCCCCTAAAACCTATGGTTTTTTCAGTGAATTTCAAAGGTTTTGTAAATGACAATTTTTAAATGTATTAATTGTTATATTTATTTTTTTGATACTGATTTACTACATTTTTTAAAACTATTTATTTTTATATATTTTATTTATTAAATTACATTGTAATTACATTATACATTACAAAATATACTTTCTCAGAATGAATTACTTTAGTTTAAATAGTTTGCAAATAGGCAATAGAGTTTTAAGTACAGTAGTTACAGTTGTTGCAATGGGCAACACAATTTCAAACACAATGCAACATTGAGCTCAATGTGAATTTCTAGTTAAATGCAATTAGTTACTTTATGGATTACTTTTTCCAACCACAGGACTGGATCCTAGATTCAGTCCTGGGACATCTCCTGTAAACAGTTGAGTAAAAGCGTTTTGGTTACAGTAGTGATTTTTAAGGAATATTATTGTATTTTAAAAGTTGACACTTAGAAACTTTTTCACATAGAATCACCAATGTTATCCTATGGGAGGAAATTCACTTAGCAGGTAAGTAGTGTTATCGTTACTTTTTCTTACTCCGTGTTGGATCCTGGATCCAGCACTGGTGCATCTCCTGTAAACAGTTGAAAGAATGCGTTTAAGTCATACAGGCGATTTTTAAGGAATATTTGTAATTTGTGAAAATCGACACTTTGAAACTTTTCTGCTGAAAACCAGACAATGGATTCCTATGGAAGGAAATGTAAGTTACTGGTAAGTACGGTTAGAATTACTTTTCAGGGTCAGTGCTGGGCTAAAAGATGCGATACAAAAGGGGATGATGGACGGAACGTTTGAGCCAATCAAACACTCACCCCCAGTCAACTGATCTGGGTTTAATCCATCATCATTCTTTAGCTCACTCCACCACCCCAGTTCAGACATGGCCATATGCAAATCAGTCTGACCCTGTGCCTCATGGGAACAGTCCAGCCCGAACTGCCAAGCCATGTCTTCCCTGGACCGGAAACAAGCATCCTAGGACCGGTTTCTGGCATTTCAGCCGTCATCAGCCAGGCTTGCTTGAATCCAGTGGCAAAGTGAGCAAGGGACCCACGTCTGGGCATACCCCGCCAACTTAGGGCGACCAAAGCGATACAAAAGGGGATGATGGACGGAACGTTTGAGCCAATCAAACACTCACCCCCAGTCAACTGATCTGGGTTTAATCCATCATCATTCTTTAGCTCACTCCACCACCCCAGTTCAGACATGGCCATATGCAAATCAGTCTGACCCTGTGCCTCATGGGAACAGTCCAGCCCGAACTGCAGCACTGGGTTCTCTCCTGATAACAGGTGAGTAAATTGGAATTCGTACTTTGGTTGATTTTAGAGGAATATTATAAAGTTCCAAAACTCCACACTTAGAAGAATTTCCAAGTGAAACCAGTCAATGTTAGCCTATGAAGGAAATTCAAGTTACCGTCAAGTACGGTTAAAATTACTTTTCAGGACCAGTACTGGGCTGAAAGATGCAGCACTGAGGTCTCTCCTGATAACAGGTGAGTAAATCGGAATTCGTATTTCGGCTGATTTTAGAGGAATATTTGCACAATGGTGAAGGGAGGGGGCGGGGCCTGAGGTGACATCTGTGCAAACGCGCCCCGTGGCGCGTTTTAAGTTGGGGGATTAAGTCCCCTTGAATCATGAGGGTCCCTAGGGGCCAACTAGCCCACCAGGAACCTCCAGTATGCGCCAGGGGCTGCGTTGCAGAGATGTGTAGAGAGGCAACACCCCTTTTACACCTCTCTGCAACGCAGCTCTGTGGCGCTTTCTGGATGTACCTGTTGGGCTAGTTGGCCCCAGGGACCCTCAGGATTGAAGGGGATTTAATTCCCATCTTAAAACGCGCCACGGGGCCTGTTTGCACACATGTCACCTGAAGCCCCGCCCCCTCCCTTCACCACTGTGCAAACGTGCCCCTTGGCGCGTTTTAAGTCGGGGGATTAACTCCCCTTGAATCCTGAGGGTTCCTGGGGTGCAACTAGCCCACCAGCTACCTCCATTAAGCGCCACAGAGCTGCGTTGCAGAGAGGTGTAAAAAGGGGCGTGGCCTCTGTACACCTCTCTGCAAGGCAGACCCCTGGCGCATACTGGAGGTTCCTGGTGGGCTAGTTGGCCCTCAGGGACCCCAGTATTGAAGGGGAATTACTTCCCATCTGCAAACGCGCCAGGGGCGCGTTTGCAGAGTGGTGAAGGAAGGGGCGGGGCCTGCGGGCCCGATCGTTTTTTTTTTTTTTTTTCCCCTGAATGGGGGTTGTGTGGCCCCCTTCCTTTTTCCTATTTTGGGCCCTGGGGACCCCATCCCCCAGGGCCTTACCCCCTTTTTTTTTTTTTTTAATTAAACGGGAAGGGGGCCGCGTGGCTCCCTTCCCGTGGCCGATCCTGCCCCGGGGACCCCATCCCCGGGGCATGGCCACACTTTTAAATTAATTTTTAAGGAGGGGGCTGCGTGGCCCCCCTCCTCAGGCCTCCTTTTGCCCCGGGACCCCATCCCCCAGGGCAGGCCTTTTTTTTTTTTTTTTATTATTATTTCTGGGGAGGGGGCCGCGTGGCCCCCTCCCGGGCCACTTATGGCCCCGGGACCCCATCCCCGGGGCCTGGCCTCTTGTTGGGGACTGTGGGGGTCCCCAAACCCCCCACAGTCCCGCCGGCTCCCCGTGTCCTAAGGGAGCCGGCATTAGCTTTCCACATGGGGAGCAGCTAACATGCTGCTCCCCATGTGGAAAAGCAATTGTCTTTGGATATTGGCAGCAGAGCAGGTTTCCCTGCTCTCTCTTCCAATATCCAAAGCAGTTTGTAATGACAGGACGGGAGCCGCGAGGCTCCCGTCCTGTCATTGCAAACAGCAGTGTCCCGGGGTAGGCACCCCGGGACACTGCAGGAGCCGGCCCTGGGGGTGGCGGTCCCCAGGGCCACCACAGGCTCCAGGAGGGGGCCGCGCGGCCCCCTCCCCAGATCAGCACAGCCCGGGGAGGTGGTGGTCCCCGGGGCTGCGGGAGGGCCGAGTGCCCTCCCACACCATTTTAAAATGAAAGCCCCGGGGGGTGGCGGTCCCCAGGGCTTGGGGGGCCCTTTGAGGCCCCCATACATAAATTTAACCCATCCCACCATGCCCCCGGGACTTGGGCCACCCGGGGCAAATACAATCGAAGCGGGAGACCGCGCTTCGATTATTTTTTTCGGCAGGATCCGCGCACCCTGAGCGCATCCTGCCGATTTTTAAAAAGAAAAAAATGCTTTTTCTGCCCAGGGGTCCTTATGGGACCCCTGAGCAGACCTAGAGGGTCAGGGTGTTTCTACCCTGCTCCCTTTGTGCGCTTTGCGCACTTGTTTCTGTCCTCGGTTCTACCGAGGACAAAATGGCTGCCAACATTTCCTGAATCGGAATGTTGACAGCCAGCTGACAGCCAATTAACATGCAGCTCGTGATCAGGACGGTGCGCGCAGGGTGCGCTCAGGGTGCGCGGATCCTCCGTGCCCATAGATATATATGTACTTTTACTTTTGATTTTCTCAGCAACTACTGAACGGATTTACACCATTTAACAAAAGGGTTCTTTCTGAACCAAGAACTACCTCTTTGCCAAATATGGTGTAATTCCGTTCAGCAGTTCGGGCTGTAGCCGTGTCTAAAGTTTCCTATGGAAAAATGAATGGGGAAAACGCGTTTTGGGACCCCCTTTTTCTCGGCCCCCGCTTGACGAATCACCCCGAGACTTTCAGGGTAGGAGCGGACCGGATCGCCCCACAAAGTTTGAAAATTTTGCGAAGATACGTCAACCAGCAAGAGAGTTATTTCAAATAGAATGTCGCGGATTTCCTATGGAAAATAGGTTCTAACTATAACTATCTACTGGCGACCGCCAGTAGATATATATATATATATACATACATATATATATATATATACACACACACTGGGAGGAGCAGGTTCTCATGGTGGATCACTCGGCCGCATGGAACAACAACATCAGATGTTGGCTCCACTACATTGACGATGTCTTTGTCATCTGGCGGGGCAGCATTGCTAGCGCTGAGTTCATAGCCGATATCAATCAAAATGATTTCAACCTAGAGTTCAATGTCAACATGAACAAACTATCGGTTGATTTCCTAGATGTCAAGCTATATGTCACCAACAACACTCTGAACTCCACAGAATGGCAAATGCTGGCAACTCAACCCTCCACGCCTCAAGTTTTCACCCCAAACACCTCATTTTCAGCATTCCCTATGGGGAAATGCTGCGCTTAGGTAGAATCTGCAGCTCCAACACTGATTTAATCACCTGTCAAAGGGACGCACACGCCAGATTCAAAGCACGGGGGTATCCTGACAAAATCATCACCACTGCCATCACCAAAGCCAATACGACCTCCAGAGAGTCCCTCCTACGAGGTAACACTCCCATTGTCACCGAAGATGACAACACACAACCTGACCCACTCAGCACAGAGCCCATCAGCACCCGTCTCATTATCACACACAATACTGAGGAACGGGCTATCGGGTCCATCATCAACAGGCATTGGGGTATCATCAAATCCAACCTCACCCTAGGTCCCATTGTTGCCCAGTATCCGATCACTTACAGGAGAGCTTTCTCCATGCGTGATGCCCTAGTCAGGACCAGCCCTGAGGTCTCCTCCAAGACCAACTGGCTTTCCAACATCACAGGGTTTGTCAAGTGCACCAGCTGCAGGGCCTGTAAGTTTGGTACTAACATCAGTCAGGTCACAGCCCCTTTTCGTACTGACACTGAAAATCAAATACAAACTCTCCTGCAGAACAGAATATGCAGTCTACGTGCTTGAGTGCAGCTGTGGCCTTAGATACGTAGGCAACACCATGCTGCCAGTGCACCAACGCATCTTGCAACACCTTAGGGCCATAGTCAACAACGATGCTGCATACCCTGTAGCACGACATTTCAAGGAGATTCACAACAACAATCGGAGTGATCTCATATACTTTGTCATTGACTACATATCACCACTCAGGCGGGGCGGCAACAGGGAAAAGCTTCTCAGACAACTTGAGTCGAGATACATCATTGAGCTCAATACCAAGACACCGGCAGGGCTCAACATGAACGAAGATCTCCACAACTTCCTTTAGTTACCATCATGCACACACCCACACTACCCATCAGGTCATTATGTACCATCTGTCTTACTGCTCATGTTTCTGTGACTCGTATTTCGTATTTTGGCATTTTTACCCTCACTGTATATATCTTGCATATATTGTGCTTCGTTCTCAACCAGTTACCAGTAGTATGCCGCACTCTTCCTCAGCAGGATTATTATGATGATTATGTTCGCTGTCTATCTCCTTAGTCAGTCTCTGCGTTGATCACACAATGAGATTTATGTGTTACTGTTGGCTGGTTGTTTTTTAAATTACACTCACACTGATCACACGTCACCACACGCACTTGAGGCTACATTTAGCTTTTTTTCCCTTCATGGGAGCACCACTTCTTCGCCATTTCACAGCTCTCACATGTCCAGCGCACCTTCCCTTACACCCCCACCTTGCCACACGATAGACCTAGGACCTCGATGTGACTTTCATCCGCACAGGCCACCACCGACCTTTTGTGCTGACCTTCTGCTGACTGATTCCCTCTATCACCGCGCCGCCCACACTGCAACCGGGTCATGCACGTGCTTGCGCCCGCTATCTTTCTTTGCTGACCTACCCCCGACTATCTCTTAGCCTGACTCACCTTGCGGTTTAGCCCATCAGCGCCCGCCCGATCTATTCTTCTCCCCCGGGGACGCTTTTTCTCGCCGTTCTGGCCATTTCTTTTCAGGACGGTTCGCCAAGCCAGACGACACGATTCCACAACCCGCCCATCTCATGGGTTTCTGACTAACTCGGTGCTATTGGGATCCGCCTACTCCGCAGACATACACTAGGGGGCATCAGCATACCACTATGGGGCCTATACGTACACATCTCAGACATCTCTAACACTAGGACACCTCCGTGCCTTATATTTCAATTTGTCTATACCTGTGCCACATCAGCGCATTGTGTACCATATATTTGAGCCTCGTTGTCATGTGTTAATATATCATGTCAGTGTGTAGGAGATGCATCTTTACATAACGATACTTTTACATAACGGCAGTCTTTCATTCATGCTAGTCACTGTTTTACTTTGCGGTCGCCTGTGATGTCATTCCTCATGAATGACTTGATTTTACAGCATTTATGTCAGCCACATCACCGTTGCCTTACTCACAATGGAAATGAAAAAGTCACTCGCTAGCCCTAGGCATATGTATGTGTGTATATATAGAGCTTGTCATTCACTGCAGCGCGTTATGTGAACAAGACCGCAGGCTTGCGGTCGAAACGCGTCTATCTTGCCATGCTTGCTCAATAAACCAACATCTTGAGCACTACTACTGGAGTCTGTGCCCTTCTGTTCGACGAGGTCTTACTCTGGGACTTTGATATATATATATATATATATATATATATATATATATATATATATATATATATGCACAAAATATCCTTTAATAGAACCAGGAATGGCGACGCCGTGTGTAGTGCAAAATAGTCTTTATTGGCCTCGAGTCGAACGCGTTTCGGAGCTAAAACTGCTCCTTGCTCACCGACACAAAGTTTTAAAAGTGGCCATTTTAAACATTTGTTTACAGTTACCACGAGTCACGTGTGGAACTACAGAAACAGTGCAAGTGAAAACAGACTGGTAGTTTTTTTTACAACGGTTCCAATAAAATCTTAAACCAATTTTTTTTCCCAGACTTGATTTCAGAATTATGATTTCTATCTTGCCATGCTTGCTCAATAAACCAACATCTTGAGCACTACTACTGGAGTCTGTGCCCTTCTGTTCGACCCGGCGTGGTCTTACTCTGGGATATGGATATATATATATATATATATATATATATATATATATATATATATATATATACAACAATTCTTACCTTTTAACCATATGTGCTAGAAAAGAATTGCCAACATTCATTTCAAATGTGTATTGCTCTGTAGTTTAAGGTTTTTATTATAGTGTTAGTCCTTAACGAAATAACGCTCGCTGAACTTTCATCTTTCATGCAATTGTACTGACTGTCTTACAATCGGACCCAACCTTCACGCCACTTCTCAGAAGCTAAGTAAAATGCTGGCGCTCATGTAAAGGGATCCAATGACCCTTGGGCCGAGTTCGCGCCATATACAACTGCAAAAAAAAAATTTAAATAAATAAATAAACACATACATCTTGACTGCGTGACCAAGTGACCCAAGAGAGTATATATAGACTTTGCAGGCCCAGTTGCCTGTCACAGAGGCATTCACGTCACTGCAGCCAAGATGTTTTCTCTGCTGGAGTGGCACGAAGCTACTAAGCACGCTCCAGAAAGAATCAATCGTGTACTCCGATTGAAACATTATCTTCCTGTCTGATTTAATACAGTAGCCAGGTGGCGCCATATGCATCCCTTTATAAGGCCTTTGCTGAGTCACTATTGACAAACTGTCGAAGATGTGGCCTCGGATATGAAAGATCCACAGTTCACAAGAACGCATGACGCTGCAGCATTTTTATGCACCTGGCTCGCACCTACATGCGTATTGCACCTACATGGCCTGAGCTAGAGGGGGGAAGGCCATCCACGCAAAAGAAACCGAGAACGGCCCTAGACAGAAACCGGCATTAAAAAAGAAACACGCATTTGCAATGCAATATGTCTCGCATTTGTGAGAGAGTTTAAGCTATTGGCATTGTAAATGACAATACCTTTTATTTATCTGTTTTGATAATTAACACAAATATAAGATATTGTCATTTACAATGCCAATAGCTTAAACTCTTGTGAATGGGAGACCTATTTCATTTCAAAGAAGGGTCCGCTATGGTCCCGAGCTGCTTGGAAAGTAAAAGCGCATGGCACGCTGGATGTTGCAGGAAAGCATGTCGTGCCTGCAGTAGGAGAAACTCATTAAAGAAAATAGCGCTTACAGACTAAATAAGACATACCGTGTAACAACATAAGTAAAAGGGCCAGTCCTCATGGAAGGTTACAAATGAAGACAAGGCGGTACTAAGGAGGGACTAACAAGGCGATTAACGAACCAGAAGCCAGCATTTACAAAGGATAATGACGTAAGCCAATGAAAAATATGGGCGGAGAGTGAGCGGAGCTTCAAGTCCATACTCAAATACAGCATGCGTTACAGAGCAGCACATGTGCTGCCCAGGCTTCACCTAAAAAGACTGGGAAGAGATGTTGAGGTGAAAATGTAGCAAAAGCTCTATAACTTGATACGCGAGTAAAACATTTAATTTTGAAAACAAAAACTTTCGCTCCCCTATCGATTGTATTGCAAACCCTGAACGAAGTCACCTAAGAAAGTATAAAAATGTGGACTTCTATGGGCGCTTATTACCTAGAAAACGCTAGGTTCCTCGTTTGCCTTGGTCACATGCAACAGGCAGCCTTGGCATTTGAACCAATCAATTAACGGGTGGTATTTTACTAGTGCTGATTGATTCGCAAGGCAAACAGAAACACCATCCTCCATTGTGAGGATACAAAAGCAGACCAACACCAGTTGCACCCAAGGGCCTTTGAATGCTATTGCACTCTAACCAGCTAAAGATTTCTGGATATCTTGCACCATAAAAAAACGAAAGAGGCCAATCAGACTCAACCAATATTTTCTGGCAGCAATGTTTATAGGAGGCTTTCGAGTGTCTCGCATTTCTAGTGGACTTGAAAGCCGAAATTCAAAATGAGAAAAACTTGCAAGCCCAAAAAGAGCAATAACGAAATTTAAAAAGGGCATTGCGTGCCATTGGGAACTATTAGCCATTCATCGATAGTAATATACCTACTTGGTGCTAGAGGCCAATTGTATTTCTAAATTTTAAAAAATGTTGTGGCTCCCGAACTGTTGTGACTTTCCTGCATGCTCCACCATATAGCACGAAGAAGACTTGTTTGTGAGTTTGGCTTTCCCCATCTGCAGTGCGATTCATCCTGTCAGCAAGGCCTACGCCGGCTTTTAAAAATTAAAACATTGAATTCCTATTGCAGTGAGCATATCCATATGTATGCCTTGAGACTACATGGGTCCATCACTGACTTTTCACTTTGTGGAAAGAAATGACTTCACTTCATAGACTCTCCTCTGTGTTCGAGCTGAGAATGTAATTCTCCATCTCACGGTGACCCTAGGACCCACTTCTGGATTCTTTCTCAGAATTTAATTTCAACTAGTTTTCATAGTTCTCAGACTGCATTTGCTTTCAGAATTCTATGTTCGTCTGCGTGTTTTCAAAATTCTGTTGTTCCGATGAAGGTCTGAAAGCTTTGAGAAAATTGGCCCGAAATGTCAACTGTTTGAATGAGTGCATTTTCAGAGGAATGGGTTACATTTAATTAATAACTAACTCCAATAACTTTATTTGTTTTTTGGATCTGTGCATCTTTTAAACAGAGTGGGCACATTTCTTTTCTCTTCACATGCCAGTATATGGAGCATTTTAAAAGTGCTAAATACACACTGTAACAATGTGATTAAATATTTCACTACTGACTTTCAAGCCCCTGTCCTTCCTAGAATTACAAAAAAAATGCTTAAGCAATAGATGTGTAATCTACACAAGATTGTGAAAACTGTATTCACACAAATGTAAAAACTTAATTCTGGTCTGCATCATGTTCATATATTACTATGTAATGGAGTGTTAGCAATAACATACATAGCCCAGAACGTATCAACACTTATAATCAATTATGAATGTGATTTCCTGTAACACTGAACTTTCTTGCTAAATTTCATAGATGAAGTAGGCCTAGACTTCAAAGGGCTCAGGGCTATACCTTGCACATGTTCCAATACTGTAACGCAGATTTTTTTACTTTTGTTTTTAAGAATAATGAAGCTAGTATTGTGCATATGAATGATATCTTCCTCTCAAGGAAGTTCTGTGCTTAATCAGGGGGACGTTCCTGGCACCTGCACATTAAATTACGTTTTTGCTGAGAGTAACAAGTTTCTGTCACATGATCAAATTTCATTGACTGGTATTGAGAGAAAATGTATAAATATATTTTTGGTTCATTTTATATGAATTTTAGATCTTAGCTCAAACAAATCATGTTCTAGCAAGAACACTGGTCAGAAGAAGGGACAACTGTCTTTGATCCTTTGCTGTGCTACTTGATATTTGTGCATTAACACACACACACACACACACACACACACACAAAAAACAACAATGACATTCAAAAACGAAAACAGGAAAAATCTTATAGCTGGAAAAGAAGATTAAGAAAAGAAAGAAAAGGGTTACCTTGTGAGGCAGACATTGAAACAGAAGGCAACTGGAGTGATGAAAAACCAATGTTTCCGTTGAGCAGCTGTCCGTTTGTGCCAGAATTAGGAAGCTGAAGGATACCGTACTGATTAATTTGCAGTGGAGTTGTGAATGTAACAGCAGACCCACCATCTTGCGAGGCAACTGCCTCTATGGTTTCAGTTTTAACTTCACTGCGTGGTATTAACCCTGGAAACGTGGTTGTGGTGTTGGGACTGTAGACTGTTGAACTGGACATAGCAGTCTGAAAAAGTTTGAAGTCCTTCACATCCTCTGTTGTTGATGTCAGGGTACCGTTGCATGATACTTCATTATTTGAAGTACTGGAAGTCGTTTTTGGTTGATTCAAAATCACTGACTGCGACTGTCCAATGTTAAGGCCATTCACAATCACTCCGTTGGGTCCCTGGATAAAAGAACTGCCATTGAAGAACAAAGGTGATGAACTGAGAGAGATCTTAGCATTGCCAATTTGCTGCATGTACAGTGCTTCTGCGTTTCCGGAGAGACAGAGGTTGGAAACCCCATCGGAAGACATAGATAGAGGATGAGGCGATAAATCGTCATGTCCCTTACTGGATTCATCTTCAGTGCTATGATTACCGTCAGACTCGCTGAAAGAAGAAAAAAAGGAACCTCTATTAACAAGACCAACAAATTTGAATTTACAAGTTAAAAGTAATGTTTTTGAAATGCAACTATATACATAACAGCAGTAGTAGTCATACCTGGAAAAGTAACAAATGGTCCTATAAATGCCATAATTTAAATATGCTCACTGTACCATTTAATTCAAACTGTGTCCTACTGAAGAGGCCCAGACTGGTCAAAACCAGTCTGGGGTTGCTTGTGTTTGCATTTATAGGGGACCTGGCCTGGCTGTTTGGGCTGGACTGCTCCTATTGCCCAGTTTACATAAGGCTGGTGCTTATCTGTGGTGGCATAGTGGGCGAAAAAACTAAAGACTGGATTGTAGCCCAGATTAATTGCCAATGGCCAAGATTAATTCAAGCAATCCACCCATGTTCTAGCTTTCAGTTTGTGTATTCCTAATTTAAATCTGGGGATACCTTTCAAATTTCACCAGAATCTGATGCTACATGAGAGTTACAACTTTAAAAGATGAAAAATCATTCTATTGCCGTTGACCAACTTCGTAAAACCATTTTTATGCAAAGAACACGCCCTAGGGTTAGCCTCATTTATAAATTTCCTTTTTTGATGGATAATGTAGGGATTGTGTATTCTAGCACACAACACTCGGGTGATCCTCATTATGTTATTAAGACAGAGCTCTTTAAACAGGGTTCAGGTGAATTCCAGGTTGAAAATATGTTATGCAATAGTTTATGGTCAATGTGATGTATACTCGTTTCTTAATGCGAAAACGTTTTATTTTACAAGTACGCCTCTGGAATTATTTTCTTTATTTAATTGAGTTAAGTAGCAATGATAACAACGAAATGAATGAGTTATGAATGTTTAAATCTGCCTTTCTAGAGGTTTGTATGCTTGTTTTGAATGAAACCCTCGTTTGCATTTTCTATTGTTGCTGTATACGCAGACCCTAGCACGCAAGGGGTATTGGTTTGCCCTTTATTTTGCTTACCATAGTGGAGACAGAAGCAAATTAAACAAACTGCCCAGGATAACACAGTGTGATTAAACAGGAAAGCCAGAATTGAAATTCTGTTACCATGGTTTCATGATTAGCAACTTACCCATCAGACCACATCCTCTCTGCATGGCTATCCCTTTGCCAGGGTCATTACTTAGGCTCTGGGTAAAGCAAACTGATTCAAGGAAAGGAATGGCCAAAGACAATAAGCCACTTTGACAGCAGAAGGTGCATTTAGGGGAATAACAGTCTACTCGAATACTGGTGCAAAAGTAGTGGATGCTAACGGTACGTATCTTATGCAGCACAGCTGTGTGTGCCTCCAACATATAAAGTAAGAGCAAAGGCTGGCAGTCAATACCAGACCTACTGGCTTTGTAAATGTGTCACATGTTTGCAATTACTTTATATGTCGGAATCACGCCCAGCTGTGCTGCATAATTTACTAAACATTAAGATATACTTTGGTCTTCTGTGTCGGCCAAAAGCAAAAAATGTTTGGGTATTATAAAGTACACATTGCCACGGTAGGCCCCATCACTAAAGGGACTAACTGTGCACAGATGCGTTTCTTCTGAAAGAGCATAATGTCTTCACTCACAGTTAAGTTAGCCAATGGCTGAAGTGAGCTCACCCTTTGTCCCTTGTTGTACGCTGTGGTGGGCCGAAGAAAAAACGTGAATAGCACAACAAACCATTGAATGAAGAGTGTTGGCTCAAAGCGCCAAAATCGGTAATTTTAGTAAAATCCAGTTGTCATGGCTAAAGTCAGATTTAAAAATAGAATCCCCATACAGGTAGGTCCCTGTACGCACACAATCGTCTGGAGTCGATAGTAGGTAATGACGATCAAGTTATCAAAGCTCTGGTTGGCTTGGAGCACGCGGTCTGCGGGTTACGTGCAACTTCCTGGAGTTGTGTGTGTTCACTTAACGTTAGTGGCTGCTGAATGCCTCACACGACGCCGATTCAAGACGAGTGCTCCTCGGGTGGCTGAACACAGCAAATGGCCGCTGCTCTTTTAAAGCCATGTGCTGGGCATGAATGCAGCTGCTGGAACATAAAAGACCAAATGGCTGTTGACATTTGGTAAACCCTAAAAAAGGTTTACTGGGCAAGGCCCTCCCCGGGATCCCATGAATGCCAGAGAACAATCCGCATTCTTGGGGGCTAAGTGTGTGTTTGTTTAAGACCCACCCTCAATTCAGAAGCTAATTGTCTGAATGGAGATAAAGAGGTCGGTGTGCTCTTTTGGCCAGCGGGGGATTTAGGCTGTGTTTTTAGGTCTCGGCCTGCACCAGCGCTTGCGCTGGTCTGGCCGAGAGTTTTAGTAAGTGGGTTTTGGAAGTGCAAACACTGGCTTTCGGCTGGCGACCAGCTTGAGTTCACGATGGCGTGCACGCGCAGCTGGCATCTGGGTTTCCTATCTCTTCCTCATTTCCTCGTCATGGCTCATTAACTCTCTGGACTCTGATGTTTCAATCGCAGCAGCAGCTCACATTACCAACTGAGGGCCCTGGACTACAGTCACATGAAAAACAACAGCGATTAGCATTGAAATGCAAGCTTTTTTTGTCTAGTTAGAAATATTGTTTCGGTGGGTTGATTTCACCTTATATCGCTATTTGTTTTATATTGGGAGTCACAGCCTAATTAGCAGTATTTTTGTCTCTCACTGTTTTTTTAAAATATATTTATTCGCACAAAGCTATATTTAAGGTTACTTTTTCCGCGTCACTTCTTCACTCTATTTAAACTCCACACCCCCACTCTTATTGTCTCTCTCCTTCTCTCTCTCTCCCCTCTCTAATTCTCTCTACTTAATTAACTCTCCCTCTCTATCTTTTTAGCCTTTCATTCTCTCACCCCTTTATCTGTTTCTCTTTCAAACTCCTTCATTCACTCTCTCTCCCCTTCTTTCTCTCTCTCTATCCCACTCCACTCTTTATTCTATGTACACCCTTTCTCTCTCTTTCTCTCTCACCACCCTCTCTAATTGGGCATTATATCTTCACTCTATCTCTCACTCGGCAATACCACAGCATCACTCAGCGCAACCACAGCATCAATCAGGGTCAGCACAGCATCAATCAGAGCCAGCACAGCATCAATCAGAGCCAACACAACATCTCTCAACGCCGTCACAGCATCGCTCAGCACCGCCACAGCATCGCTCAGCACCGCCACAGCATCGCTCAGCACCGCCACAGCATCGCTCAGCACCGCCACAGCATCGCTCAGCACCGCCACTGCATCGCTCAGCACCGCCACCACAGCATCGCTCAGCACCGCCACCACAGCATCGCTCAGCACCGCCACCACAGCATCGCTCAGCACCGCCACCACAGCATCGCTCAGCGCCACCACAGCATCGCTCAGCGCCGCCACAGCATCGCTCAGCGCCAAGACAATATCCCTCAGCACCACCACAGCATCACTCAGCGCCAAGACAATATCACTCAGCACCACCACAGCATCACTCAGCACCACAGCAGTATGACTCAGCAACACCTGAGTATCATTCAGCATCACCTCAGCATCGTCTCCGCAACAGTCACCACCACCACCACTACCACCTCAGCATCACTCAGCACCACCTCAGCCTGCTCTCGAAATCTGGCATCTGTTGATTCTCCCCTAGCGTCTGGCCGCTGCTAGTGTTATAATACAGGTACTAGTTCCCAACCTTCACCCTCCGATTGTTTATGCCCCCTCAAAAAAAAGCTTTAACAAACAACCATTGCAATAGGCAGAAACAAGTTGCCAGCATTGCAAGAACAAAAGAAAACTGAGGAAATGTTTTATTGTAAATACTTTTTTTAATATGGTCGTTCAGTTTTACATAATGCCTTCTTGGTCATATATAAATAAAGTAACAAAAATGCTTCTGACACTTTTTTATTATAACTTTTCAGCATGCCGCACAGCAGCCACACTTCTCTACAGCACAGCTTGAAGACATTTGCAAAGTCAATAGCTCTGGCTAAACACTTATAAGGCCCCAAAGGCGAGACCTATTGGCTATGCCAATGCTTGTTTTTTTTTAGTTTAAAGCCTCGACCTAGTGACGCGGCGGGGGTGGCTGGGGAGACGGGACTGACTGTCAGCTCAATTACCAGCTCCCAGTATGACAGGAAATAAAGCGTTGTTGTTACAACGACATGCTCTAAGGCATTTATGGTGTTACAAGTTCCTTATAATACACCAATAGCCTGAAAGGGAACGATAAAATATTGTTACCGTATAATCGCGAGTTAAAGCGGACAGGCTGTGCGTCGAGGCAACAACTTTCCATAAAATAATTGGCTGCGCACCTCGGGTTAAGGGAGCCTCGGCTCGTATTATCACTAACAAAGCTGTCATTACGGACGCCGGCATGAATATTTTACAGGGTTGGCGCCTGCCTGGTTCTCCAGCACTACAACGGGCTGGGCCCAAGCTGCACTTAGAGGCTCTGCAGGCGCATGCGTCTCATTACCACACCACGGGGATGTTGGGGCCACTATGCTCTCTATAGAAGTTATGGACGTGGACATTCACCACAGAAACCCACAGGACCAGAAAGTAACCAACCGGACTAAACTGAGAGAAACCGTCTGTATGAGAGGGTAAGGGCAGGAAGACCCTGCTCCGAAACCCTTGGGCTCACCCTGTACTTACCCCAAATATGGTCAGCACTGTATACAAGGGGTCAGATGCGGTTCACTTAAGTTACATACACACAAAAACCCTACCAGCACAAACAAGCAGCCAAGGACTACGTCTGCCTGGAGAACTGGAAAAGGACTGAGCGTACAGCCAAGGTGGCTTGGACTCCCAAGGCTCAATCATTCAACAGTCTCACAAGAGATGGGCGAGGCTCTAGTGTAGAAAAAAGGGGATTGTGGGTGGGCAGAGAGCCACCCGAGGGTTGGGGCGGGGTGGGCGCAATGAGAAAAAGCACTGTACAAGAAACTCTAAGTTCTGACTTCATGCAACTCCAAAGTAAAAATATGCCAAAAAACAAGATACCATTGCTCGGGGGGAGAAACACTGTGAAAAGAAAACAGCAGGAGGAGGGAGAGGGAAACAAAGAAACCAAGAACTAAAGAAAAAGACCCAACTAATGAAGGGTACCACCTTGAGGCACTAAGGGTCTCATGTTAAGCACTGGATAAGCCGTCATTCAAGAAGCAGGCCCTCAGAACCACCATCAACATACCTTAGCCCATCTATACTAAAGTGTTTTCACATAGACACAAAATGGAAAAATCTTTTGATACATCAGGCCCCAAGATTCTACTAACATCGGGAACTTTACCTCGCCGTTTATATTATATAGTTAATCAATCACAGCATGATCTCTCACTCTAGCTACACATAAATCATTTGTTTAGCACAAGGCCCTTGCAGAAAGAGGCCCATCAGAACTCAACTCGTTTCAGGAAATGACAGCGGACACTGGGTAGGTTGGGGAGGAAGGGGGCTCAAGACCCTAAACACCACACAGAGTAAACCCACTACACACTAAACAATCAAATAGCTCAGGTTAGGTCGCAAGAGCCCCTCGGCCCTCATATTGTGCATCACTGTGAATAACACACACCCTCTAAACCAAACCACTCACCCACATCAATGTGGTTCAGGAAAGGAAAGGCCATCTGGGGAACCTTGGCTTGTTGACTCAAATGCAGGCCGACATCTGCACCACAAGGGGAAGTAGCTGGCAAACCAAGAGCTCTACCAATACCACATTATATATCCTGAGCCAGAGGGGCTCGAGGGGACAGCACCAGAGGAGGAAGGGATGGCAGTGACCCACAAGGAACTGGCAAGCCTGCTTAGCATTATGCAAAGACCTGCACTGTGGAGCACAAAATGAGTCACTTGATGCTAGCCATGTTTCCACAAGAGGCAGGCAGGAGTGGGCAGAGTGCCACTGCAGGCTGGGTGGGGTTCTGCTTGGGGAACAGAATCCCCCAATACAAGACGACAAGGGCAAACAGAACCATTAGCCTTTGCTTAGTAAGAGCAAAACAAGGCAAGTTTGCCCATTGGCACATCACCGCCATGTTGAATGGGTCTCTGACCACATAAAATAATGGACTCATAATTATAAGGAATAGGGCACAACTCTGTGTTCCAGACAATGGATATAATACCATGTCGCCAGTTGCTATCTTTTTTACAGGTCGCCAGTTGCTAAGTCTTATTGAGTAAGACACACTTGAAAAAACTAGGGGTTCACTATAAATAAGCACATGGACATCCTGTAATATTTTAGCCAAGACAGTATGAGAAAGGTAATAATATCCATACAAGGGTTCTAACATCTTTGTTATACTGATCCTCAATGCACAGCCATGGCTGCAGTGGATTTCACATGGCTGGGTGATGGTGCAGGTCAGAAATACAGGTCTACGACATTCAGAGGCAGGAGAGAGATATCCTGTGTCTTCTTTCCCAGCTTGGGGAAGCGACAAGTTCGGCATTTAACACTTGACTGATTCAATGTTGTCCCTTTACAGTTGCATGACTGTGGCACCAAGTCCCTCTACCACTTATTTAAACAAATATGCCTCTGGAAATACTATCAGGGCAGATCGATAGCTTTACAGGATATCAGCGATCTATCTGTTCCATTACTGCAATTTTCGAAGCATTTAAAATTTGTTGAACAAGGATCCATTCTACATTCTCCTTTCAGCATCTAAAACAGGTCATTCTGAAGATGGCCATGATACATGGCACAAAACCTAGTTCCCAAAAACAAGGCACTAAGCACACAGCATTAGTGCTCTTAGATAGAACAAGGCACGAGCTTCATAACCAGACTCAAGGACAGCAGTGTATGGCACAAGCTGAATAACCAGACGTGGCTACGCTCAAAAAGGACAGTACCCTGACCCAGGGTGCAAAACCTTATGTGGCCTTTATTACCAAGCTCATAAAAACAGGGCCACTGCCCATGCTGCATAACCAGGCAAACAAAGAAGTGGGCTCTCAGCCATGCTGCATAACCAGGCTCAGTAAAATCAGGGCCCTGGTCGAAGGTGCATAACATAGGCTCACATAGAACCAGTCCTTAATCCATTCTGTATAAACAAAAATGTATATAATAGTGCCTGAGCCATCTATTCCACATACCAGTGCTTAGCTGCATAGAACACAGATTCAATCCATGCTATGCACGGGATGTGGGCCACTGATGTGTCAGACACCCGTCCGTGCACACACTCATAAGGGGCCACTGGTCCGTGCTTCACACTCTGGCTTCAACCACAGAGCTGGCCTATGCTACGTACTAACAAAAAAGGGGGACCAAAGAACAATAAACAACGCCAAACAGCCCCGATACCAGGGGCTAGTGAAGTTACAGCAAGCCAGCATGACAATGCGAGAGTTTAATTTTTGCTTCCATACACATTTCTTGCAATATAAAATCATTATTTGAGCCACCGTTCTTGCAATATAAAATCATTATTTGAGCGACCGCCCCGACGAGTTCCAATAACACTACTAGCACCGACGCTGGTCAAACAGCAATATTTACACCGACGCTGGTCAAACAGCAATATTTAAATGGCGAAGCGCATAAAATGTATCTGTAACATCCCCAAGGTACCGGCCACAGGAAAATCTGCACTGACCTGTGATGCCTCTACTCTGGGTTACACGGAGCAAGAGGCCGTAGGAGTTAACGATAAAAAAAGGGGCAAGTAAAATACTTTTATAACAAGCTGTAGTAGGCTATGGGGTTCTGGTATCTGCGGCGAGCGCCCCCTTCGTCTCCTGCGCGTATTTCACGCAGCGGCGCAGTCCTGCCAGCTTCGTACTCGGATCCTCTGGGTCCGGACCAGAGTGAAATCCGATCAGAACGTGGCCTCAGAATCAAGTTTCAAAACACGGCGAGCCTCGTGGATGGCAGACGGCACCGCGGCAATCATTAACCCTGTCATAGGAGCGTGCGTGCGATGTGCACAGCCTCCGTGCGCAGGGGACATCTGAACCCAAGATGACAGGGTGCGAACGGGGAGCCCGTTACGGTGTGGGGCAAATGAAGACAGAGCAGCGGGGGTAACAACTCAGCGGTGTATTAGAGGGGCCCACGGAGGCTCACCATACATTTCACGCGCTCGGAGGCGCCTTGATGTGGCACAGCAGTGAAGAAACAAAGATTGGTTCCTGCAGGGTGGCACAACACCCCACCCAGTCTAATTGATGCACACGTATCTAAATTTTAGGAATATAAAAGAGACCTCCTTCTGTACAAAGAATTGCATTTGCCTGCATTTAAAGAACACCTTTAATAACGGAATAACCTACTATAGGTGTGCGAAACCTCGCATTCTTGGGGTGCTACGAGGAGGACAACTTCAGTCAGAATTGCCCACGCACCTCCTCCAGTTACGGTGGTTTGCCTTCTATGGGGAGCAATGAATTGCCTTGCATGAGCTCTGCGTTATGAGACTGAGGGTGTATTGTTACCTTGTTGCCCCTCCAGTGGAGGGCGGGGGAGGTCCCTATCAGACATGCAGTTACAGTAGTGCTTCTGTACAGAGGGAGAGCGCTGTGCCCAGGGTACCCACTTTTTATTATAGCACGTCTCGTTCCGGTGAAGCCTCAAGTAATAAGAGCGGACACGGTGGTACCAACTTCAATCTATGGGGATACAATGTACCTTTTCACCTTTCGAGTCGTGCCTCGCCTGACATACTTACACATGGAAGTAGAAGTAGGGCTACCTCGTGTAGGGTGCCTCCCCTCGGGGCCTGCATTAATGTGAGAACATGGAAGGTACAATAGGTAGGGACACGTGTACGATGAATATGTGACAATATGCAGTGTATAGTAAGTGCGGTATAATAAAGGGATGGTACTCTTTTTAATACGCATTGCCCAGGGTCTTGTAGTATATATATAGGGTGAGTGAGGTGTGTACTGGACGGAGATTGTTCTGATGGGGCGCGGCACGTCGCCGCCTGCTCACCTCTTGGAGTGCGCCTCGCCCGGGGTCCGGTCCCGCTGGCGTCGGTTCTTGAACCAGTTGCTGACCTGGGTGAGCGAGAGGCCGGTGAGGCTGGCCAGGCTGCGCTTGTCGGCCGGGGACGGGTAGCGGTTGGTGCGGTAGAGGTCCTTGAGCGCGGCGCGGGACTTCTCCTTGAAGCAGTACACCGTCTCCTCGCCGTCCCAGATGGTGCGGGGCAGCGGGAACTTCCTGCGCAGCCGGTACTTGTCCACTGCGCCCAGGGGTCTGCCTCGCGCCCGCTCCGCCTCGTTGTATCGCGCCCGGTACCACAAGTCCTGCAGCAGCGGGTGGCTGGGGGCCGGGAAGGGGTGGCTCTCCAGCAGGCTGAAGAGCTCCGGGTATCGGCCCTGGTGAAAGGCCACTAGCGCCCGGGCCCGCAGCAGGCTCTCCCCGCCACGTAGCAGCTCAGCCGGGGGCAGCGAGCAGAGGAACCGGGCCAGGCGCTCCAGGTGGCCGCCCTGCTGCAGAGCCTCGCACACGCAGGCAATGTGCTCCGGGGAGAGGGAAAGGATGCACGGTGGGGACCCCTGCGGGGGTCCCGGGAAGACGAGCCCGCAGCCAACCTCCGCCACCTCCTCCTGCTTGATCTCTCTGCCCGGGGAAGACATGTCCGCCGGTCGTGGATCAGGTTTCTGCGGGAACCATCCGATCTCTGCCCCCCCGAGTGTAAAGGGATCCTGCCCTCCCAGCGAGCCTGCCCCGCGCACCGTCCTGCACACCGACCAGGCCTCCGCCCGCCCCATTGGACGAGGGACACTGGAGGTGGGTCCTGAGCAGGCAAACCCCGCCGTTTCCATGAGAACCGTCAATCACAGACCGGAGCCGGCCATTGACAACACCTCCACCTGAGGGGAGTCTGGGATACCATGTGGCCACTGGGAAGCACAGCAGGTTAGACCTGCCTGCTCTGCCAAACAACGGGACACAGCAAACAACAACCCTTTAACTGAACAGACATTCTATCAAGTAGTCGAACAGAGTAGACAGTTCCATAAGGAGAGTAGCCAGAAAAAATAAGTACCCCCACTTGAAACAACATCCTGAATACATAGGGGCAAGCGAGTGAGCCCTATTCTTCTTATAGGGTCCTGTGGGAGTTAAGCTCCCCTCGAGAATAGTTTTTTAAAGTAGGGGCCAATGGATGCATTTTACAGCACAATTTTAATAGAATTGGGGCAAAAAAATAAGGCTATTGTTGAGGGGCACTCGTAATAATCCAGAACAAAAGGGTCTATATGCTGAGTACCTTCCCCAGAGATTTTGAGTGTTTCCATCTAAGTCAAAAATGGTGCCGAACAATGTTTCTACAACAATATTTCAATGAGAAATTTGCTACAATTACCCATTGGTTTGCAATTCAATTTAGACATATTTCCTCAGTGTTTAAACTATCTCCCCTCATTTATACCTGGCATTCAAAAATGGGCCAACCAGTATTTAGTGAAGTACCATCATCATTCTAACGCACTATCATCACAGGACACTATTAAGGTCCTCCACTTTCATCATATTTTCTACCTTGAAGAGGCCATCCAGTGTACACTAAAAAAAAGTTTTTTTTAAACAAGTTGTGCTTCTTTAACAAGCACCAAAAATAGACCTTCTAGAACGTTGCTGGGTTTCATAACTTCAGCTTGGGTTTTTAGATGTACTGTGACATAATTCCCCAGGTGACCTTTTTAATTCAAGCTGAGCATCTCGTTCCTTCTGGTAGCTCACGACCAAGGCTAATACTTTCCTTGGTATTGTGTGGAGAGGGGAGCTAAGGTATAAGTTAAATACAATAAAATGACAACACTGTCTTCCTTGTATTCTTCCAGTGACAGTGCACGTCCTAAGGTTCCTTACTACACAAGTCTAACTGTGAAGCCAGATGACCACAGTGCTGTAGAATCTTTGCACACGCGGGTACCATGTATAGATAGCATGACATAAGTGGTCGATTCTCCCTCCTCACAGACCCAAGAAAAGAAAATAATTTCTACAGCTGACCATATGTGGCTTGGCCTCTGCTTACACTACTGACTGCAGTTGCAGCCAATAGTAAATAGAGAAAGGGAGAGTGAATTAAAAAAGAGGAAGATGAAGAGAACGAGGGGGACACAAAAATAAAGGCAGAGAACAAGGATGGGCTAGAATGGTGATAGAAAGGGGAGTGCATTCACTTCAAGTTATCCAAAACGCTGCTGCCCGAATTCTGTTAGGTATCCATAAAACAGTGTCAGCTCGCGCAGCACTGAAAAATCTACACGGGCTCTCTATAAGATGCAGAGTACAATTCAAGGCACTATGCATCACACAGAAGGCAAAACACAAATTGGGCCCTCGCGTTCTCCACCAGCTGATCACCTCCCACTGGACCAATTTGGCTCTCAGGTCTAGTAATCTTTAGCTTCTCACTGTTCCCAAAGTCCTGAGAGCTAGAAGTGGAGGTCGCTCCTTCGCTTTTCCTGGCACCCAAACTCTGGAACTCACTGCCGATCAACCTGAGAATGGAAGATAATTTTAGGAGTTTTCGAAAGAAATTAAAAAGTACCTGTTTCCTTAATATTTTTAATTATCCTCACTCCAGCAGCTGTTGAAAGTGCGGGAAAGTCCGTTGTTGGGTAGCCAGCAGGGCTGGACTGGCAGTAGCGGGCACCAAGCGTTTTGGGGCCGGTTTTGGACCGGTGGAGGCCGTTTTTTAGGTCTCGGCCTGCACCAGCGCTTGCGCTGGTCTGGCCGAGAGTTTTAGTAAGCGGGTTTTGGAAGTGCAAACACTGGCTTTCGGCTGGCGACCAGCTTGAGTTCACGATGGCGTGCACGCGCAGCTGCCATCTGGGTTTACTATCTCTTCCTCATTTCCTCGTCATGGCTCATTAACTCTCTGGACTCTGATGTTTCAATCGCAGCAGCAGCTCACATTACCAACTGAGGGCCCTGGACTACAGTCACATGAAAAACAACAGCGATTAGCATTGAAATGCAAGCTTTTTTTGTCTAGTTAGAAATATTGCTTCGGTGGGTTGATTTCACCTTATATCGCTATTTGTTTTATATTGGGAGTCACAGCCTAATTACCAGTATTTTTGTCTCTCACTGTTTTTTTTAAAATATTTATTCGCGCAAAGCACAAAGCTATATTTAAGGTTACTTTTTCCGTGTCACTTCTTCACTCTATTTAAACTCCACACCCCACACTCTTATTGTCTCTCTCCTTCTCTCTCTCTCTCCCCTCTCTAATTCTCTCTCTACTTAATTAACTCTCCCCTCTCTATCTTTTTTAGCCTTTCATTCTCTCTCACCCCTTTATCTGTTTCTCTTTCAAACTCCTTCATTCACTCTCTCTCTCTCCCCTTCTTTCTCTCTCTCTATCCCGCTCCACTCTTTATTCTATGTACACTCTTTCTCTCTCACCAACCTCTCTAATTGGGCATTATATCTTCACTCTATCTCTCACTCGGCAACACCACAGCATCACTCAGCGCACCCACAGCATCAATCAGAGCCAGCACAGCATCAATCAGAGCCAGCACAGCATCACTCAGCACCAGCACAGCATCACTCAGCACCAACAAAACATGTCTCAACGCCATCACAGCATCTCTCAACGCCATCACAGCATCTCTCAACGCCATCACAGCATCTCTCAACGCCATCACAGCATCTCTCAACGCCATCACAGCATCTCTCAACGCCATCACAGCATCTCTCAACGCCATCACAGCATCTCTCAACGCCATCACAGCATCTCTCAGTGCAACCACAGCATCACTCAGTGCAACCACAGCATCACTCAGTGCAACCACAGCATCACTCAGCGCAACCACAGCATTACTCAGCACAATCACAGCATCACTTAGCGCCACAACAGCATCACTTAGCGCCACAACAGCATCACTTAGCGCCACAACAGCATCACTCAGCGCCACAACAGCATCACTCAGCGCCACAACAGCATCACTCAGCGCCACCACAACATCACTCCGTGCAACCACAGCATCACTCAGCACCACCATAGCTTTACTCAGCGACACCACATCATCACTCAGGGCCAACACTGCATCACTCAGCACCACCACAGGATGACTCAGCACCACCACAGCATCACTCAGCACCACCACAGCATCACTCAGCACCACCACAGCATCACTCAGCACCACCACAGCATCGCTCAGCGCCACCACAGCATCGCTCAGCGCCACCACAGCATCGCTCAGCGCCACCACAGCATCGCTCAGCGCCACCACAGCATCGCTCAGCACCGCCACTGCATCGCTCAGCACTGCCACTGCATCGCTCAGCACCGCCACTGCATCGCTCAGGGCCGCCACAGCATCACTCAGCGCCGCCACAGCATCACTCAGCGCCGCCACAGCATCACTCAGCACCACCACAATATCACTCAGCACCACAACAGCATCACTCAGCGCCAAGACAATATCACTCAGCACCACCACAGCATCACTCAGCACCACAGCAGTATCACTCAGCAACACCCGAGTATCATTCAGCATCACCTCAGCATCGTCTCCGCAACAGTCACCACCACTACCACCTCAGCATCACTCAGCACCACCTCAGCCTGCTCTCGGAATCTTGCATCTGTTGATTCTCCCCTAGCGTCTGGCCGCTGCTAGTGTTATAATACAGGTACTAGTTCCCAACCTTCACCCTCCGATTGTTTATGCCCCCTCAAAAAAAAAAGCTTTAACAAACAACCATTGCAATAGGCAGAAACAAGTTGCCAGCATTGCAAGAACAAAAGAAAATTGAGGACATTTTTTATTGTAAATACTTTTTTAATATGGTCGTTCAGTTTTACATAATGCCTTCTTGGTCATATATAAAGTAACAAAAATGCTTCTGACACTTTTTTATTATAACTTTTCAGCATGCCGCACAGCAGCCACACTTCTCTACAGCACAGCTTGAAGACATTGGCAAAGTCAATAGCTCTGGCTAAACACTTATAAGGCCCCAAAGGCGAGACCTATTGGCTATGCCAATGCTTGTGTTACTGGGGGCCGGTTTTGCAGCAGCGCTGCAATATCGGCCCCCTGTAACAAAAGCAGCAGCAGTGTTTCCCACGAGCACCCCACGGGGCCGGTCCAACTTAGTTTTCAGGGCTGGTTTGTGTTCTCAGTCCAGCCCTGGTAGCCAGGAGCTATATAAATCAGCTGAATTGAATTGAATTGAAAGTTTCCCAGTCCCATGTGTAAGTCACACTTCAAGTCCAGGTAATTTCTTAGCATTCTGGGATTTGTAGCTCTGATCATCCAATTATAAATTTAGAACTTTAAATCCCAGAATGTAAAGATAAACCAAGGACTGGATAAGGTACTCACAATTGGCCTGTAAACATGAGAGCTCTGGAGATAGTCACAGAAAATAGGCAACAGAAAAAGGTAGAGGAAGAAATATAATAATGAGATAGGATTACCATTCTTTAACAAGTACAAATACCTGTTCATATGCGGGTACTAAAATGAGCTGCGCAGTTAGCAGGAGTCCCTGGAACTGAGAAATACCCGTTGCATATAATTGTTTAGAACAGATTCATCATCTGGCGAATACCCACAGAGCAAGCTCCTGAAGGCTTTACACTGGAATCACAGCTTTCCACTGGGATCACCTTTAGCAATGTAAATAAAAAAGTAGAGTTAAGAATAGCCCTCAAGAGGCCAGGCTAGATATTGGGTTACTTCTCACCCAGCGGTGCCAAATGCTAATAACATCTAAACATTGTTCTGGTATTTCTACCTAAAAGAGAAAAGGAAGAGATATGGCCTAATGACCAGAGCTGCTGACTTTGGCGTTGGGAAACTAGGTTTAAGCCGCTGCGCCTAAAAGAAGAAAAAATTAAACCTGACCTTGTTTAACTTATTCTGATGTAGAGCACTCCAGAGCCCTCTGGGCAGAGTTCGTGTTCTATAAAACGGCAAAACAAACAGAAAGTCTCTGTGACAAATGGTTGTTATCGTCTGAGCCTCTTCGCACTGAGTGACTGAGGCTGCAGCGAGCAGAAAAGCATCTCTATGTCATTACACTTTGCACCACATGCTCTTGGAAATGCCCTCGGGGGTTGTGGTCTGAAAGAGGCCAATCACCCACAAGTGGAATAGGCTTGTGGACTGCAATCCCCATGATGCCGCTGTGCATTAAGTTACACAGTTTATGAGCAAGCGCTGTCTGGCAGTGTCAACTCCGACAAGACAAGTAAAAGTGGGTTTGCTGCCCACTGTTCTCAACCCAAGGTGTATGGGTAACACCACCCCCGCTCCAGCTGACAAAGCGAGGGGTTGACGGTGCCACTGGCTAAATTGTCCCCAACTGCAGGAGAAACGAGGAAGGTACACTGTCCCAGCTCAAGGACAGAGCAGGCCAGTCGCCAACAATTGTATTGTATTGTATTGTATTTGTATTTGTATAGCGCTTACTACCCCTGACGAGGCGTCGAAGCGCTTTTTCGGCGAGTAGCACGCAACTCCGGGACCCATAGAGGATTAGTGTTGAATTAGTATAGTGAAACATGCAAGTAAATTTAAGTGGTGGATATGTTAGTCAGTTATTTGGATTCGGAAGGATAGCAGAAGGATAGAAGAGGAAAGAAGGTTTGTATTTATATAGCGCTTCTAAACCCTGATGGGGTGTTGAATTGCTTTTTTTTGGCGAGTAGCACGCTACTCCGGAAACCCATAAAGGATTAGTGGTGAATTAGTATGGTGAAATATGAAAGTAATTTGAGTGGTGGATATTAGTCAGTTATTTGGATTGAGAAGGATAGTGGAGGGATAGAAGAGGGAAAAAAGGTTTGCATTTATATAGCGCCTGTTACCCCTGATGGGGTGTTGAAGCGCTTTTCTGGCGAGTAGCAGGCTACTCCGGAACCCATAAAGGATTAGTGTTGAAAATTAGTATAGTGAAATATGAAGTAATTTGAGTGGTGGATATGTTTGATTCCTTCCGCTAGCATGGAGGAGACCCATACATTGATTCCAAACACTGTAAAGTAAGGACAATTCCCCAAAATGTGAAGAACACACCCGGCACAACACTCGGGAGAGACGACGCAGAATAAACCGACCAAAATAAGAGCAAAAGGCTGCTTTATTAGGACAGGCTGCAGTTGAACTTTATAAAACGATACATTAACATCAAACAACCGCACCTCACTAATACAGAAAGTCAAACTGATCCTTCCCACCCGTAAACCTCTCTCCCAACCTATGCAAAAATCCCAACAAAAACTCCCAGTATTCAACACTCCCCCCCTTTCATTCCATTCAATGTTCTTTAACCCCTGACCCCAGCGTCACTCTCCTGCCTTCCTTCTGACAAGGTCCCCCCTGCAAGGCCCCAACCCTTCAGGCCTAGTGCGTTAGCCCTCCGCTTGAAAGTGTTTTCCTACCCCTTGTCGCCAGTATGCTACCCTAACAACTGCTATCGCTTGCATACAAAGCACGGGCTGTTGCCCCAACAGCCTTGCATTATCATACATGTGGCTGTCGCCTAACAGCAGGCCTTGACTCGCCCCCTCTCTTTGCAGCCAGCTTCTTTCCCAATTGGTCCCTTATCTCAAGTAAATACGATTAATTCCCTAAAAATGAAGAGTGTACCCCCTCCAGTCTGAACAAAGAAAAGTCCTGTTTTGTGATGGTGTGGTGTTCATCATGCCCATGTCCCTACTCTGACAAAAACAGTGCATCTCCTTATTCACCTTGTGCCTGGACTTCTTGACTACCATGTACTTGACACTTCCACGCCAAACCTATCTCGCAACTAGCGCTGTCCAAAAAACATAAGCACCAGACAACAACCGTCCAGTCACATCCAAGGCTGTTCTCATAACCTGAATCAGACCCAAACCTGACAATTGTATTAGATCATTCTAACCAAATGGATTATCAGAACATCCAGGCAAGGTCTCATTCTCACTAATTCAGACAACCATGGAAGTAGTTGACCCCATTTCAACCCCCTTTTCCCCTACCAGTCAATTTTAAACTCTGTTGAACGAAAACCCAAATTCTTTCTGCATGGGCGACGCTCCGTCTGTTTTGCTTCCCCATTTACAAATAAATACTCAATAATCCATATGGAGAAGACCACCATGCTTGCACCCGCAATGCAACTCGACCTGAAATGAAAGTAACATATCACTTAACATGTCACTGCATGCCATCTGTGTTCCTAATGTATCTCAGGCAACAATCAGATGCCCATTGACCCAGCCTCATAATTTCTTTTAATGAGAAGCCCAAACTGTTAGCTTCAGATGCTGCCCCTATTCTGAAGGAGTGTGTGCCAAATTTTCCACCTTTTTGCCACCTTTTGCTACTATCTTCTCAGGACACTCTGTACTTGTGATGCCTTCAATGCTGTTCCTTCCTGATGACAACATACACTGCCTTCTGCTGTCCCTTTTGCTAGTCTGAACTCCTCCAAAGCTCCCACTGGGTATATCAATCCTCCTACAGACTTGCATCACATTAAGCACACCTTTTCCTGTCTGATCTGTTTTTGATTTGCGTAACGTTAAAGTCAATGAGGTTTTCTGCAATTCCACATCCCTTACCTCAATCCCTGTTTCTCTGCAGTTTTCCAAAAGTTCAGAAAATTGGAAAAAACCCATAACCTACACAGCCTCAAGAGTAAAACCTCAAACTTGCTAAAACATATGTCTTGTAAATCGGAAATCAAAAATCTCAATCGCACAATAGTAATGGGTTCCCTGTGTCTGCTCCCTTTATTCTTTTCTTTCGCCCATCTTTGCAAATTGCTTTTTCCCATTTCACCTGCAGTGGGTTCATAGCACCAAAAGAACTTGCCATAAAATGTGATGCCTGACCATTTTCCTGCTATTGCATTGGCTGACATACGTTTCTCAATATTGGACATAATGAAACGTACAACATCCTCCCTCCTGTCCTCAAGGCTCTTGCCACCCTGCCCGCTCCTAACTGCACCAGATGATAGAAATTCTTCCCATGCTTGTTGATAAGCTGAACTTGTAACTGGCACAAGAGAGTTTTCTACCAAACATAGAATTTTCAGTCTCCCAGCTCCCAAATCTCTGCTGGTACCTTGGTCTTTAGTTCGTCTGCTCCAGATTCCAAACCACAGTGGCAGAAATTCTGTGAACGAGACAATGCATCTGTGATGCTATTATTCACACCTGGCACATGTCTGGCTCTAAGTACAATATTGTGCATTAGGCAACCAAGCATAAAACGTTGCAACAATGTCAAGAGTCTCTTATCTCCTGCCTTCTGACCATTCACCAGTGCTACCACTTTCTTATTGTCCACATTGAAAGTGACTGTTTTGTTCGCTAGCTCTTCTCCCCATTAGGCTAGTAACACAAATAAAGGGAAGAATATAAAAAATGTAGTGCTCCTGCCTTCATCAATCAATTTCTTAGGCTACCTCTCTGAGCACCATCTTGCTTCCCAGAAAAGGCCAAAACCATCTACACCTGCATATCTGAGAAAATCTGAATCAACCAACAGAAGTCCATGTCCAAAGACCACATCATCACGCCATTGAAATGTCACAGAAACAGCAGCCAGATCCTCTCTCACCGCCGCTGGCATTCTTACCCTGTATTGTAGCTACTTCAAACCTGCTGTTAAGAAACCCAACCTTCGTGATAAAGACCTGCCCTCTCTTACTAATCTACATGCAAAATTTCAAATGGCCTAAAAGGTGCTGCACCTGTCGTTACGTCAATTTTGGGGAAGACAACAGCTCTTCCAACAGTAAAATCGCCTCTCGTACCTTAGCCTGAGGTAACCAGGCCTCCATTGCCACTGTATCCAGCTCGGTACCTAGGAACACTAGAGTTGTACTGGGTACCTCCATCTTCTCTGGGGCCGATGGGACTCCCAGTTCCTCCACCACTTCTATAAATTGCTTCAACCATCTGCCACACGTCCCTGTATCCTTCACTCCCAGAAACAAAAAATCATCCAAATAATGCATCACCATTTCATGTCCTGATCTCAATGTAAAACACCATTGCAAAAATATGCTAAAAGTCTCAAAAAGTTTGCAAGATATTGCACATACCAACAGAAGCACCTTATCCACATATATAAAGCCATCAAACTTTATTCCCAACAAATGAAATCCATGAAGTGTACAGGGAGTAACCGAAAGGCTGACTTTATATCGCAATTTGTCAACTCTATGCCCACACCGCATTTCCTGACCAAATCAACAGCCATGTCCACTGGTTCAAACTGTACTGCAGTGTCCTCTTTTGTAATGAAATCATTAACTGATGCCCCTTCAGGCCTGAAAGGTGATGGATCATTCTGAATTCTCCCATCATCTTTTTAGGGACCACCCCAATGGAGAGATCATCAGGTTGGGTACTGGCCAGTGATTGAAAGGTCTTTCAATTCTGCCTTCTGCTACTTCTTTCGCTAACTTGTCCCTCACTATTTGTGGCATATCTCTAGCTGATTTTAGATTATCTGAACACCTCATTTGCCTAGGCCCTTGTGAAAGAAGTGACCCGATAAGGGTCACCCGGGTCACTCGCGACCACCTCTCAGCCTTCCATACAAATGAAGAGTCAGTCAGATAGTAGAGAATACAAACCAAGTAAGCTTTATTCAGGATACACTCGAGTGGAGTCCGTTCTGACCAGCCTCCTTGGATTGCTGCAGAGGGACTGACTTCAGCAAGCATGGCGATACAATAAGTATAGTTCAAAACCAATAAAGACCCGCCCTGACTGGAAATTTCCAGTTGGTAGCTGGTGAACAAAGGAGATACAGAAGGATGTGTTTCGATCCTGAGACCGGGTACATGCTATCTCAACGAGAGACCTCTGGCTCTAGTAGTGATGAGGAAGTACCCAGGGAGGAAATTGGCAATAGAGGAAGTACAAAAGATCATGTTCCTTTTTTAGACTCGCGCCCAAGGAGAACCCACAGGTTCAATGGGAATGGGGGGAGAGGTCAGCCAAGCCGGGGCCCTCCACCGATGCAGGAGTATATCAGAACAAGGAACCAGAGGTACTGGCGACAAACAGAATACCAGTAATTAATTTATCAGATAGAGAGTTGAATGATGCTGAATTGAGTATTTTGAGTAGAGGTTTTAGTTTTGTTCCTTCCACCCATATTGATAGGTTTCAGTTAGAAAAGGATATGCAGGCTTTTTTTCGAAAGGTCAGATTGAGGAGATTTTTTGAGGATCGTGAGCCTAGAGAACGTATTAATGTTTCTGGTTTTAAACCTAAATCTTCTTTTACTCCCACTTTGGCGATGGTAGGGAGAAACATTGATGCATTTGAAAAGGCAGTTGAGAGTGGTATTAGCAATGTTATCAAAAATAGTAATGGATTTATCCCCCAAAATGTGAGTAAGGAGGAGAGATTGGCAATATCTTCCTTAAAGGATGATATGTCTTTGACTATTAAGCCAGCAGATAAGGGTGTGTTATATCCCTCTTTAGATGTGGCAGCCTTAAGCTGTAGTTCTATGGCCTGTGTTCCATGTTGGTGACATCCTGTGGAATGTTCAGGTGTTGCCTAGGTGCTTAAGTGTCAGTTGGGAGTAGGATCTCAAAAGGGCTTGGGAGCGGTTGGACAACTGGTGATGGTGCCTCGATGTTTGTGCTGTGTAGCAGTTCTACAATAAACCTGGAATGAACTTTTACTGCGTTTCCCAGCGTCATCTCTACAATTTGTGGCGACGAGGATGGGATGTCCTTAATATTTTGGAGGACCTACAGTTTGATTCCACGTCTGAGTTTTTGGTGACGATTGATATTGAGTCACTATACACTTGTATACCCCAGGATGCCACGTTGGTGGCAGCAGCGCGTGCTCTTGGGGAACAAGAGTGGTTTTATGATACTCCACAGTCTTTTGTTCTACAATGCATTGAGATTGCCCTAACTAAAAACTATTTTAGATACAAGAATGACTTATTCCTGCAAGTCTCGGGGACTTCTATGGGCGCGACCTTCGCGCCCAGTCTGGCCTGCATCTTTGTGGGCCAGTTTGAGGAACACTGTATATTCCATCTGTCTAATCCCTTCCAGAGGAATCTCCGCCTCTGGAAGCGGTACATAGACGACATTTTATGTATCTGGTCTGGTACTGAGACAGTACTGTTGGAATTTTGAACTGGCTAAATACACTAGATAGTAGCCTCAGGTTTACTTGGGCCTTTAGTAACAAAAAAGCAGTATTCCTGGACTTGGACATAGCAGTGAGTGATGATAAACTCTGTACCATGGTGCATCAAAAGGCAACTGACAGAAATTCCCTTTTGCATTATCAATCATTTCATCCCCGGGCACTTAGAGATAATCTGCCGGTAGGGCAGTTTTTGCGATATCGTAGAAACTGCTCATCAACGAACGATTTTATGCAGCAGTCAGAGATGCTGTGTGATAAATTGGCAATGAGACAGTACCCGAGGAAAGTGGTGAAGCATGCGAGAAAAGAGCTTTAAACACTCCACGGAGTGTGCTGTTGGAGACTAATGTAAAATCTAGAACTGATTGTCTTCCGGTGGTTATGACTTTCGATCCGTTGGCAAGTAAGATCCGTCAGGCCATTCGTAAACATTGGGCCTTACTGTCAACTACAAATTTTAAGATGCCTCAGCCAAGATTTGCCTTTAGAAGGGCATGTAATTTGAAAGACAAGTTGGTGCATTCTCGTCCGAAACCATGCCTCAAAGAAACAACACTCCCAGCTGGACATTACCCATGTGGGTCCTGTTCTGTGTGTGACCTTACGGTCAAGACAAATAATGTAGAGTTGTTGGATGGTAGGGTTTGGCACTTGACAAAATTCACTAATTGTAATACAGTCAATGTGATTTACCGGTTAACATGCATGTGTGGTCTACACTATATTGGACTTACATCTAGAAAGATTAAGATTCGCATTCAGGAGCACCTGAGTACAATTAGAGCAGGGAAACTCACGACGAGGCTTGTACAACACTTTAAAATTGAGAACCACGATGCAAGGTCATTGACGTGGGTTGTATTGGAGAAAGTGGTGGGGGACACATACAATATGGAGAAGATACTATCAAAAAGAGAGGCACGTTGGATTTTTTGGAGAAAGCAGACCAAGTGTGGTTGAATGATTATATAGAGTGGAATAGGGTGAGTTTATGATCAATGAAACTAGGGCATCGATTCTGATTAACAACAACTGCTCTTTGCCTATCAGTGTCGGGTGTGTCTCTGATAAATTTTCTCTAGTACTACTTCTCTAACAACTCTCTAATAAGGATATAGCTGTGGGACTCCTTTAAAATTGAGGCTGCTGCCCTCCTCCTTGTCATGTATACATACACATGAAAATTGTTTTGCGTTTTTTTCAAATTAAAAAATCATTAAATAAATAGCCAGCAAGAGAGAACATTGTTGTGAAGCTAAGTCTGTCCCTCTAAAAACTGGTGATATGATTTTAAGCTGTTGGTGAATATGGCATCAGCTTTTCGCATATAAGTACTGGTGCAATGAGTAGTAGGGCCATTTAAAGATGGCGCTCCCTCTGTGGCATCTGAGCATGTGATTTGACAAGCAAGCAGGTGTCCGTTGTTGATTTCCTGCTTTTAAATATGGCCGCGGGTCTCGGGTACTGAAACTGAATGAGACGAGGCTCGTCGGGTGAAAGACGCGGTAAGAGTACCGGGTAATATACAAAGGGAATCGGGAGTCTAACGTTTCCTCTACTTAAAATGCAGTATGTGAGGGATTATGTGTTTGTTAGAGGACGGAGATAAATCTGTATCTCTTGGTAGATGTCGGTTGCACCTAGCGAGTTAGAGTGCATACCGGATGTAGAGCCTCTGTAACTGTCCTTTGACGATTCCTTGCAGGATGCGTGACTGGAATGGCACAAGTTGCTAGTGATCTGTGGGGCTTGAATTCGCATTTAGTAAATAGAATGGGACGTGGCTCCTATGTCACTGTGTTTCTTGACATTTGCTCGGCAGACGAAAACATTTTTTAGTATGAGTTAACAAGTCTGTCAGCGAGTCATCATTGAAAGATCACCAAATCTCTATGTGTGCTTGATGGACTGTGAAGGGTGAGAATAAGTGCCATAAAAATCATGATTACAGGCAAATTGTTGTATATCAGAATACTAACGTGTGTTTGTCGTTGCAGAAAACGGACAACATATGTGTCCTTTTATACGAAACGGGGCTAATAATAATATTTAGTCCCTGTGTGACATGGTGGCGAGCTGGTACGAGAGGCCTTGGCTGCTACTAGGTAAATATACATTTGGGGATATAATAATTGTATACAGGATAATCAAAGGCAGATGAATTTTGCGCTGGCTGGAAGTGCTTTTAATGAACCCCTCTTTTTGTTTAAACAGTCACTGCGTGTTCACAATAAGGGTCCGGAAAAGGTGGACAAAGTCCTCGTGCCCTGAAGAAATTGCCATTACAATTTACAGGCAATGAAACATGTCGGCCCAACATTACATGGTCTGCAAACATGCAGTATGCTTTTAATTTGAATAAGCCCTCGAGTTGAGAATAAAAGTGGCTCCCTGGCGATTGAGTTGGCTTATTTCAATTTTACTCACACGGGGTTGATTTGTGTTATTGTACACACATATTCACTGGTTTTCACTGGGTTTCTGGACACCGAATTTGTTTATCTTTGTTTGCGAGGTAGCAACCAATGATGAGAAACGTGGGCATGACTGGTGATAATTAACCAGTAAGCTCCCTTGGTGGTGCGCACGTGAGGTGCTACCTCGCATTTTCACATTTTCCCATTTTTTCACATTTATGTGTTATGTATACCTGTTAAAGTACAGGATATATTGTGTGAACGCAGTGACTTTGGACTCATGGGTGGGTTCTTTTATAAATAGGGCGAGTCTGAGTTGGGACAATACCTATAAAATATGAAGGGTTGTTGTAAAGGAAGAAAATAAACTTCCATTCCCTCTCAGTAAGTGAATAGAATTCGTTGGCCCGAGCAGATTAGGTCTTTGTTGTTATTTATGATTTTGAGTGGAGGGCGACCCGATCTGTTTTTCCCTCTGTAGCTCCTTTTTGTGTAGAATAACACAAAGAGTACCATGACATTTCACCTCCGGTACCTTTTGGGAATAACCGTTCAGGTGTTGCCTAGGTGCTTAAGTGTCAGTTGGGAGTAGGATCTCAAAAGGGCTTGGGAGCGGTTGGACAACTGGTGATGGTGCCTCGATGTTTGTGCTGTGTAGCAGTTCTACAATAAACCTGGAATGAACTTTTACTGCGTTTCCCAGCGTCATCTCTACAAGGTGTTGTTATTTTGAATACGGATGAGTATAATGATAAAATGTATGCACTCTTGAATGTTACTGAGCATTATGAGAGAGTTTCTTGGAGAAGCTTGGAGGAGGTTTCTTGTGAATGTCTAAGGCTCTTGATTGATGCTAAGGATAATTCTCTTATTTGTGAAGAAGAGTTTAAATTTATGAATAATCTGGAACCAAGGATTCCTGCGTTATATGGCTTACCTAAAGTCCATAAGGACTCTTTGAATCCTCCTATGCGTCCGATTGTTAGCAGTATAGATTCCCTTTTAGAACCTGTGAGTAAGTATGTTGATCACTTTCTGCGCCCTTGTGTGTGTAGTCTGAGATCATATGTTAGGGATTCGGCTCACATTATCTCCCTTATTGAGGGTAGATCATTTTGTAGAGAGACTCAATGTCTGGTTACTCTGGACATTGAGTCTCTCTACACTAACATACCTCAGGAGGACACAGTGAAGGTGATAGGTGAGTTTTTGGAACATCAGGATTTAGGTGGCGCTGACAAAGAGTTTATTGTAAACTGTGTAAGATTGATTCTCACTAATAATATTTTTCTATTTAAAAATGATCTTTTTAAACAGAAGAAAGGGACTAGCATGGGGGCTTCATGCGCCCCAGTCTAGCATGTCTATATGTTGGGCAATTTGAAACCAGACATATTTATAATGATTTAGCATCTTTTAGTGAGAATATAGCGGGCTGGTACCGTTATATTGATGACATCTTTTTTTATTTGGGAAGGAGAGGTTGGACAACTGGAGGAATTTTTAATTTGGTTGAACTTGGGCGATCCTAATTTGAAGTTTACATCATGTTACAGCAAAGAGAAGGTTGATTTTTTAGACATTTCCATTAAGGCAGTAAATGACAGTTTGGAGGTGGAACTGTTTGTAAAACCTATGGCTAAAAATACCCTGTTGCATTTTTCAAGTTTCCACCCGTCATCAGAGAGAGAATATACCGTTTAGTCAATTTCTCCGTCTTCGGAGGAATTGTTCAGATTTAAGTGATTTTTATAAACATGCTACAGTTTTAAAAGAGAAGTTTAAAAATAGAGGATATCCTAAAAGACTTATCTCTCATTCTTTTAAAAGAGCGCGATTTTATGATCGAGATGCAATGAATAACAAACCTATGAAAGAAAAGAAATCTTTGGACAAGGTGGTTTTTGTTAGTAAGTTTTCGAGTATGAGTAATCAGATAAAAAATGTGGTAAATAGTAATTGGCACATTTTGAACCATGATGAAAATATCAAACTTGACAAGCCACTTTTTGCATTTAAAAAGAACAAGAATCTTAAAGATATGCTTGTGCACACCCATAGGGAGGACTTGCCTAGAACACAACGTACTATTACTAATACTGCCCCTATGGGCAATGTGAAATGCGGATCCTGTAATATGTGCAGCCAATGTTTAGTAGCAAAGTGTTAGACTTGGCATCTTTTGGCGTGTTTCCCCTGACTTTTTGCTTTCTGACCTCCCGGTTTTGACTCTGTTTTTGCTGGTGTAATGATTCTGCGCACTTTCCTCACTGCTGTCCAGTGGGAAAGTGCAAGTGCTCCTGTATAAAATGTGTTATGGATTGGCGTTTCCATGATTGGCCTATTTGGTTTATGTGTCAGTCCCTTGTAAAGGGCACTGTGAGTGCCAGGGCCTATAGACCAAATGCTGTTGGTGGGCTGCAGCACTGGATTGTGCCACCCACGCAAACAGCCCGTAAAGTGTAACTCGGGCCTGCCATCGCAGAGCCTGTGCGCAGCCTGGGGCTGCCATGTCGACTTGGCAAGTGCGCACACTTGCAAGTCCCTAAACCTTCCCTTTTCTACATGTTAGTCACCCCTAAGGTAGGCCCAAGGTACCCCTGTGGGCAGGGTGCGTTGTATGCGAAAGGTAGGACATGCCCTGGTGTGTGTGGCATGTCCTGATAGTGAATTACAGCCTAGTTTGTTTTTCACTATTGCAAGGCTACCTGTTCCCCATAGGCCAGAACGGGCAGTTTTGATTATTACAGCTTATAATCCTAACTGACCCCGGGAACATGGTAGAAATTCGAGTTTAGTATGCCTGGACTCAGAATGATAAAATGCATCTTTTAGTGAAGTTGGTTTTAACATTCTGTGTTTGAAAATACCCCTTTTAGAAAGTGGGTATTTTCTTGTCTAAACCCTCCAAGCCTGCCTCTGCGAGGTTGTGTATTCCTTGTCTGGAGTGTGAGTGACAGGGGCTGGGGGATGCCAGGAGACAGGGTTAGTCAGCACAGGGCTGAATAGCAAGATCTACATGTAGATGGGTGGGAGGAGTTGCACCTGGGCCCTGAATAGGACAGTGCCTTCCCTCCACAATGCTGGCTCTACCTCCTGTGGTGCGTCTGATGTCCCTGGCCTACTCACTGAAAGAAGGGACGGAGACTTGTCAACAAAGTGCTCCAGAACTGGTTTGGACTAGGCAAAGGCCTCTCTGCCTTCAGAGAACAAAGGAATTTGGGATATAAATATTGGGGCCCTGACCCCATGAATTTAGATCTCGCTGGAATCAAGGAACCTGCCAAGACGAAGAGCTGGAAGAGCTGCCAGGAGGAGTACTGCCCCTTTGCTGTGTTGTTGCTTTGTTGGGTTGGCCTGCAGCTGCTGCTTCTGCCTTGGGCAGTGAAAGGACTGAACTTTCTACAAACTTGTGCTGAGTATCTCCAAGGGCCTGGAACCGAGCTGGCCTCCTGTTCAGAAGTCTCAGGGACTACAAAGACTTCACAAGCCTCTGGGTACCACTTCTGGAACGCTGTTTCAGTTGCCACAGAGGAAGGGAACCGCAACCGACTCCGTCAACCGAATCCATCCCTGACCGGTGACCTGTTTGCACCGCAGACCGCATCGCCCCGCTTCGCATCGCAACCCTGGTCTCACCGTGGGCGACGTCCGACGCCGCCAACATCGAGCCGCTGCTTGCACCGTGACCTGTGGGCACCGCAGTTCGCATCGCATCGCTTCACTGAACCAGCCGGACCCGACCGACGCGGTCGCTGCAACTGGCTCAACAGTCGTGACCGCATCGCATTTGGGGCACGCTCGCACGTTTGCGACGCACCGCTCCGACTCGCACCGCTGTCCGACGCCAGCTCCCGCACTCCTGCTTGGTCACCTGCATCGCAACCTGTCAGCACCGCATCGAGCATCGTCTCACCCTGCATCGCACGCCTTGGACTCACCGACTCCGTCTGCACGACGCTCATCGAGCCGCTGCCTGCACCGAATCGAGGGACACCGCACCTTGCATCGCTCCGTCTTGCACCGCAACCGCGACGAACGCCGACCGGCTCGTACACTCCGTACCAGCCACAACGAGAAAGGTACTGTGACCGAGTCTGTTTACAACTCTGCTGGCCCGTATCGACGCGGTCGGCTGGAACTGTTAGACTCTGTGGTTTTCAGCATCGCGGTAGGCTCGGACGGAGCTACCGACTCGTACGAACTTTGTTTTTGAAATATTCCTGCAAAGAAGAAGTTACCTTATCAAGCATTCATTTTTAAAGTATAGTATTGTGGATTTTTGTCGTAATTGGTCTTGTCTTGAGTATATAAAAATTGGTTATTTTTCTAAACTGGTGTGGTGTCCGTTTGTAGTGCTTACACTGTATTACTGTTGGTTATGTGCAAATGCTTTACACACTGCCTCTGAATTAAGCCTGACTGCTCGTGCCAAGCTACCACGAGGGTGAGCAGGGGTTACTTCACGAGTGTAACACCCTTACCCTGACTAGGAAGAAGGGTCCCTACTTGGACAAAGGTGCAAGCCCTTGCCAACTAGAGATCCCATTTCTAACACAAAGGAACTAACTGTTAATGGCTTCTGTATTAAACCAAAAAGTTTGAATAACTGTAGGAGCAAGAATATTGTCTATTTGTTAAAGTGTCCCTGCGAGAAGTACTATGTTGGCGAGACAGGGAGAGAACTTAGGATTAGGTTGCAGGAATATAGATCAGCGGTTAAGACTAAGAAATGTAATGCCCCATTGGTGGCACATTTCATAGAGAATGGGCATAATGAGACTGATTTTAGTTGGTTTGTACTAGAGAAAGTGGTGATTGGAAAAAGAGGAGGTAATATGGAAAACAAAAGGAGGCTCCGTGAGCAATGGTTTATTTCTCGACTTAATACTGTAGTGGATGGTCTTAATTCAAGAGAGGAATGGGATAGGATTACTGGTTATACTTGAGGATGGTAGATTGAAGCAGTATAGCGATGAGGTATTGTGATCGGCAGAAAGAAGTACAGAATTTTACTGCCTGATCGAAATTATACTGTTCTACACTTGGTTTATAAATGATTATTATTGTTATTATGCTGGTAATATAACTGAGACATATAATGGTGTTATGTTTAGAATATTTTTTGTTTTATGAAGGAATCGGTGAGTTTGTATTAACTTTAGTCCATTTCAAGATGGCTGATCTATTTTGAGAATTTTAATCGTATCTGTTTTATTTTTATTTTTATTTTGTTATCTGTTACTAGGTATAATGCTGGTAAGACAATTAAGATATTGAGTGTTGCTATGCTAAGAGTATCTGCCGTCTTATGTAGATATCGGTGATTTTGTATGAACTTTAGCCCATTACAAGATGGCGGACTTATTTCGATATTTCTGATCATATCTGGTTCCGGGTCGTGGTCCATGTGACTATCACAGCTGAGTTAGATTAGGATCATGTTTGAATATGACGGTATAAAAGTCCGATAGCGAATGATGATTGTTGTTGTGCTACGGAGGTGGATACCCCGTTTTTTACATTGGTCGGATAACGTATACACTGGACTCCGTGTTATTCAAGGTAAGACGCCGTACTTGAGGGAATATAGAACTAGGCTCTATCTTGGTTGGCATAGATTTTGGGTTGTATTGCTCAATATGTTATGTTTTCTTCCTTTTTTCAGACATTGGAAGATTGGGAGGAATTTAGTCAAAGATTGAATCTTGGATAAAGATCGGTCGTTTGCTTTGGATAACGGGTACTCGGGTGACTTAAATATAAGGTATACGATATGGTCATCCTAGTCTCTATGAAAGGTGTAGGTGTTATATGAATCTTTGGAATGGAATTTTAATCTTTTGTCGTAGTTACTATTGATGGTGATAGCTGGTTTTATAATCACGAAAAGTATAGCGAGTAACTGATGCCTGCGATTCTGAATTTGAGGTAAAATATGTTAGGGCATTTTTAGCGTGTATTATATGCGGATAGAGAGATTTTTCTGTTGTTAAATTTGGACTAACAATACAAATGTGGCTTTAATTAACCAACAGAATTATTCTTTTCTGTATGTGTTACTTGCAGTGGAGCTGCTTAAAGAATAATACTGCTCCATCTTTAGAACCGGTGGATTTGTGGAGGTTTTTTTGCCCCGCTTGTTTCCCTTCTCCTTGTCTCCAAGGTAATTTGTTGTTGGATTATGTTTGGGTGACATTCTTTGTGTGTATGATAACTAGTTTTTCTGCAGTGGAAACGTTGATAGTATATATATGTGTCCATTTATGTGTCTCTCTTCTCTTTTTTCTTTGCAGACATTGCTTTATCAATGAACTTTATTGACAATGGGAGTATTAATTCTGTCCTGATGAAGGTGTTGGTTAATGAATAGACCCACCGAAACGCGTCGATGCACTTTAGGAGGTTTTGCTCTGTAAATACATGGACAGTTGCAGAGAAGACTTGCACGAATATATGAAATTTATTCTTTCTCTGGCTATTTGATCCAATTTGTGTCTCAGTGTAACCTTTGAGTATAGGATTAAAAATTCTTTTCGTCCTACTTTCTGTCTCCCTTGTTTCTTTTCCTTCTCTTGGTATCTCTTGACTATTTGGTGTTTTAAAAAAAAAAAGTAATTAAATCATTGTCTTTAAGTATTGTGTGCAATAATGATATGTTGATGTTTTTAACAATTGATATTTCTTTTTATTGAATGTAATAATGACATGCTGATGATTTTTAATAATTGTTATATCCTCTCTTTTATGAATTTTTAAATTGTGAGAAAAACTCTTTGGAGACATTTTATGGATACTCATAATAAATAGTGAATTTTATTTACTCGTGAGCGAGTCATTGTTGTTTGCACTGTTGACTTACTGGTTTTGATATATATGTGGTATGAGTGTACATTTGTTTAGTTTATGTTGACTGAAGGAGGGTTTTTGATTTCGACTTTGTCGTATATGGTACCCACCTCCTTTGGATTCTTGGGTCCCTCTCTTTATTGAGATATATTGGCACAGCCTAGTTTGGGCTGGAGAGTTTTCGTTTAGGCTATTGTTTGGAGCAGTTTTGCCCATGGATCAATTTAAAACATTCGGTTTCAGTGATGATCAACTTAATAAGATTATTAACACAAAGAATGGAAGTAAAATAACGATAGTATCAGGTAAGGGGGAAAACTGGGGCAAACTTGTTAACCTAAAAAAGAAACTTATTAGAACCGAAGCACACGCAGATTTTCTTATTGAATATGTGAAATCTGGAACGATATCAATAGGTTTGCAGGTACGTAATGAACCTGGCCTCTTTATAGAGATCGTACATTTTTGGAAACCTGAGCAATGATCTCGAATAGATGCAGCCGTGATTGGATGCTTTTAATAATTGAAACGGCCCAAGAATTGATTATTCTGGAGAAAGAGGCAATTGATAAATTAGAATTAGAATTACGAAACAGTCCTGCTTTGGATGAAGCTAAAAAAAGGTTAGAGGACATTAATAGGGATGTTGATGGTTATAGGGACTATCTTTTCAATAAGAAGACTAATAAGTTAAAGAAAGATATGGAGAGGTTTAGACAAGAACTGGCCTATCCATACCTTGGTGAAAACTATTACCAACAAAGAAATGATGCTAACTGGGATAGACAGCCAAAGAAACAGATATACTATAGAGGTGGCAGAAAGCAGGTTACGTTTTCAGAGACCTCTGGCTCTAGTAGTGATGAGGAAGTACCCAGGGAGGAAATTGGCAATAGAGGAAGTACAAAAGATCATGTTCCTTTTTTAGACTCGCGCCCAAGGAGAACCCACAGGTTCAATGGGAATGGGGGGAGAGGTCAGCCAAGCCGGGGCCCTCCACCGATGCAGGAGTATATCAGAACAAGGAACCAGAGGTACTGGCGACAAACAGAATACCAGTAATTAATTTATCAGATAGAGAGTTGAATGATGCTGAATTGAGTAATTTGAGTAGAGGTTTTAGTTTTGTTCCTTCCACCCATATTGATAGGTTTCAGTTAGAAAAGGATATGCGGGCTTTTTTTCGAAAGGTCAGATTGAGGAGATTTTTTGAGGATCGTGAGCCTAGAGAAAGTATTAATGTTTCTGGTTTTAAACCTAAATCTTCTTTTACTCCCACTTTGGCGATGGTAGGGAGAAACATTGATGCATTTGAAAAGGCGGTTGAGAGTGGTATTAGCAATGTTATCAAAAATAGTAATGGATTTATCCCCCAAAATGTGAGTAAGGAGGAGAGATTGGCAATATCTTCCTTAAAGGATGATATGTCTTTGACTATTAAGCCAGCAGATAAGGGTGGAGGTGTTGTTATTTTTAATACTGATGAGTATAATGATAAAATGTATGCACTCTTGAATGTTACTGAGCATTATGAGAGAGTTTTTTGGAGCAGCTTGGAGGAGGTTTCTTGTGAATGTCTAAGGCTCTTGATTGATGCTAAGGATAATTCTCTTATTTGTGAAGATGAGTTTAAATTTATGAATAATCTGGAACCAAGGATTCCTGCGTTATATGGCTTACCTAAAGTCCATAAGGACTCTTTGAATCCTCCTATGCGTCCGATTGTTAGCAGTATAGATTCCCTTTTAGAACCTGTGAGTAAGTATGTTGATCACTTTCTGCGCCCTTGTGTGTGTAGTCTGAGATCATATGTTAGGGATTCGGCTCACATTATCTCCCTTATTGAGGGTAGATCATTTTGTAGAGCGACTCAATGTCTGGTTACTCTGGACATTGAGTCTCTCTACACTAACATACCTCAGGAGGACACAGTGAAGGTGATAGGTGAGTTTTTGGAACATCAGGATTTAGGTGGCGCTGACAAAGAGTTTATTGTAAACTGTGTAAGATTGATTCTCACTAATAATATTTTTCTATTTAAAAATGATCTTTTTAAACAGAAGAAAGGGACTAGCATGGGGGCTTCATGCGCCCCCAGTCTAGCATGTCTATATGTTTGGCAATTTGAAACCAGACATATTTATAATGATTTAGCACCTTTTAGTGAGAATATAGCGGGCTGGTACCGTTATATTGATGACATCTTTTTTATTTGGGAAGGAGAGGTTGAACAACTGGAGGAATTTGTAATTTGGTTGAACTTGGGCGATCCAAATTTGAAGTTTACATCATGTTACAGCAAAGAGAAGGTTGATTTTTTTAGACATTTCCATTAAGGCAGTAAATGACAGATTGGAGGTGGAACTGTTTGTAAAACCTATGGCTAAAAATACCCTGTTGCATTTTTCAAGTTTCCACCCGTCATCACAGAGAGAGAATATACCGTTTAGTCAATTTCTCCGTCTTCGGAGGATTTGTTCAGATTTAAGTGATTTTTATAAACATGCTACAGTTTTAAAAGAGAAGTTTAAAAATAGAGGATATCCTAAAAGACTTATCTCTCATTCTTTTAAAAGAGCGCGATTTTATGATCGAGATGCAATGATTAACAAACCTATGAAAGAAAAGAAATCTTTGGACAAGGTGGTTTTTGTTAGTAAGTTTTCGAGTATGAGTAATCAGATAAAAAATGTGGTAAATAGTAATTGGCACATTTTGAACCATGATGAAAATATCAAACTTGACAAGCCACTTTTTGCATTTAAAAAGAACAAGAATCTTAAAGATATGCTTGTGCACACCCATAGGGAGGACTTGCCTAGAACGCAACGTACAATTACTAATACTGCCCCTATGGGCAATGTGAAATGCGGATCCTGTAATATGTGCAGCCAATGTTTAGTAGCAAAGGAACTAACTGTTAATGGCTTCTGTATTAAACCAAAAAGTTTGAATAACTGTAGGAGCAAGAATATTGTCTATTTGTTAAAGTGTCCCTGCGAGAAGTACTATGTTGGCGAGACAGGGAGAGAACTTAGGATTAGGTTGCAGGAACATAGATCAGCGGTTAAGACTAAGAAATGTAATGCCCCATTGGTGGCACATTTCATGGAGAATGGGCATAATGAGACTGATTTTAGTTGGTTTGTACTAGAGAAAGTGGTGATTGGAAAAAGAGGAGGTAATATGGAAAACAAAAGGAGGCTCCGTGAGCAATGGTTTATTTCTCGACTTAATACTTTAGTGGATGGTCTTAATTCAAGAGAGGAATGGGATAGGATTACTGGTTATACTTGAGGATGGTAGATTGAAGCAGTATAGCGATGAGGTATTGTGATCGGCAGAAAGAAGTACTGAATTTTACTGCCTGATCGAGATTATACTGTTCTACACTTGGTTTATAAATGATTATTATTGTTATTATGCTGGTAATATAACTGAGGCATATAATGGTGTTATGTTTAGATAATTTTTTGTTTTATGAAGGAATCGGTGAGTTTGTATTAACTTTAGTCCATTTCAAGATGGCTGATCTATTTTGAGAATTTTAATCGTATCTGTTTTATTTTTATTTTTATTTTGTTATCTGTTACTAGGTATAATGCTGGTAAGACAATTAAGATATTGAGTGTTGCTATGCTAAGAGTATCTGCCGTTTTATGTAGATATCGGTGATTTTGTATGAACTTTAGCCCATTACAAGATGGCGGACTTATTTCGATATTTCTGATCATATCTGGTTCCGGGTCGTGGTCCATGTGACTATCACAGCTGAGTTAGATTAGGATCATGTTTGAATATGACGGTATAAAAGTCCGATAGCGAATGATGATTGTTGTTGTGCTACGGAGGTGGATACCCCGTTTTTTACATTGGTCGGATAACGTATACACTGGACTCCGTGTTATTCAAGGTAAGACGCCGTACTTGAGGGAATATAGAACTAGGCGCTATCTTGGTTGGCATAGATTTTGGGTTGTATTGCTCAATATGTTATGTTTTCTTCCTTTTTTCAGACATTGGAAGATTGGGAGGAATTTAGTCAAAGATTGAATCTTGGATAAAGATCGGTCGTTTGCTTTGGATAACGGGTACTCAGATGTCTTAAATATAAGGTATACAATATGGTCATCCTAGTCTCTATGAAAGGTGTAGGTGTTATATGAATTTTTGGAATGGAATTTTAATGAAATTTTAATCTTTTGTCGTAGTTACTATTGATGGTGATAGCTGGTTTTATAATCACGAAAAGTATAGCGAGGAACTGATGCCTGCGATTCTGAATTTGAGGTAAAATATGTTAGGGCATTTTTAGCGTGTATTATATGCGGATAGAGAGATTTTTCTGTTGTTAAATTTGGACTAACAATACAAATGTGGCTTTAATTAACCAACAGAATTATTCTTTTCTGTATGTGTTACTTGCAGTGGAGCTGCTTAAAGAATAATACTGCTCCATCTTTAGAACCGGTGGATTTGTGGAAGTTTTTTTGCCCCGCTTGTTTCCCTTCTCCTTGTCTCCAAGGTAATTTGTTGTTGGATTATGTTTGGGTGACATTCTTTGTGTGTATGATAACCAGTTTTTTGCAGTGGAAACATTGATAGTATATATATGTGTCCATTTATGTGTCTCTCTTCTCTTTTTTTCTTTGCAGACATTGCTTTATCAATGAACTTTATTGACAATGGGAGTATTAATTCTGTCCTGATGAAGGTGTTGGTTAATGAATAGACCCACCGAAACGCGTCGATGCACTTTGAGGTTTTGCTGTGTAAATACATGGACAGTTGCAGAGAAGACTTGCACGAATATATGAAATTTATTCTTTCTCTGGCTATTTGATCCAATTTGTGTCTCAGTGTAACCTTTGAGTTTAGGATTAAAAATTCTTTTCGTCCTACTTTCTGTCTCCCTTGTTTCTTTTCCTTCTCTTGGTATTTCTTGACTATTTGGTGTTTTAAAAAAAAAAAAGTAATTAAATCATTGTCTTTAAGTATTGTGTGCAATAATGATATGTTGATGTTTTTAACAATTGATATTTCTTTTTATTGACTGTAATAATGACATGCTGATGATTTTTAATAATTGTTATATCCTCTCTTTTATGAATTTTTAAATTGTGAGAAACTCTTTGGAGACATTTTATGGATACTCGTAATAAATAGTGAATTTTATTTACTCGTGAGCGAGTCATTGTTGTTTGCACTGTTGACTTACTGGTTTTGATATATATGTGGTATGAGTGTACATTTGTTTAGTTTATGTTGACTGAAGGAGGGTTTTTGATTTCGACTTTGCAGAACATAAGAGAGACAGAAGTTAATTTCGATCATTACTCAAATTGGCGGCTGAAAATAAAATGGTGCCGCAAATGCTAACTTAAGACATACAATGCATGGATAAATCAGCGGACACATTTTTATTCCAACAGACCCTCCTTTTAGCATTCGCTAAACTATTGTAGGACTACCTAGAAACAGATAACATATTGCAGAAAATAACCGTTACCACTATAGGCTGACATGTGCATGATCAATATTCGAAAATACTTTTATCAATCAACATGATATCATGAGCATCCTTCAGCATCATGATCGTGGCATTAGTGGCAGGCGCTACTATCCTTAGTTTAGGCTTCAGAGTATTTACGCAATTAGCTCAACAAGCAGGGAGGCAGCGTATGCATAAACAACATGTAAAGATAATACCAGTAACTACAACCAAAAAGATAAGAATCTTCTAACCCCAGGACCTGAACAATCCCCAGAACCATCCAGAGAGGGTCCAAGTACCATTTTCTTGGTGTATGTCAGATGAAAGCCTATGCAGCTTCTGTATGGCATCATACACATTGGGGGCGTGGTCAGGTTTGTACACACAGCAGCTACTGCCAATAACGCGACAGGCCCCTCCCAGATCAGCAAGGATGACGTCTAACACCATCCTGTTTTGTAAGGTGACGAGCCTCGTAGCCTGAAGCTCAGCAGTAATATTGGTCAGTATCCCTGCAGTTGTATTAATAACCCCTTCCACAACTCTTGTGAGCCGACGAAGTTGAAGGCTATTAGCCATGGGACCCCAGAATGGTACGATACCCTTCACGGCATCCTCAAACTGTTGTAATGTGGTATCTGTCTGATCTATATCTGTTGTGTCAATAACCCTTCTGACTCGGGGCAGGTGTACACTCCGACGCTGCAGCCTATGGTCTTTGTGGTAATTTGATGGAGATATACACACAGGGGGAAGGAGAAAAGAGAGAACACCTGCACGACCATCCCTCCGGGAGCCAGACATAACCCTGGGATCCACATACAAAATAGACATTAGGGGGTGGTATTAAGGGCGGGCTATCAGTCGTTCTCAACCTATATGTAGAATTGCATCTGCTCTCCCCTACTTTTATCCTCCCGGCCCCCTGGACACAGGAACTAGCTGTTGTATTGACCACTGACACTAGTATTGGCTTGTCCTCCGTGACATTACGAGCCTGGAAAGACTGGAAATACTCGGAAGTGTTGAACCCCTGGAAGTCAGCTATTTCCATTCGAGACCAGGTCCCATTCGTTACACTTTTGTATGCATTCATGCAGGTCCTTAAAAACAATTTACCAAATGCCTCTTGGCCTGTCAGACCACCAGCGGGAACCCTATGCTGGAAATGCACGTTCTGCACCACAGTGTGAGAATCCGCATGTGTCCTATCCAGAGTATCGAATTGGGGATGGGGATGGGGACGCACCATACTGAGCAATGCAAACCAACCCTCGCAACTACTGACGTATGACAGTGGCATGGACAACAAGTTATCACTTTTATGTGTTACTGAGGGAAGTAATCCACAAACCCAACATTTAGTCGTATTTGACACCTTATGAGCCTGATGTAGCATTTGTATGAATACATTATCCTTATAAGACTTTCAATGCTCTCCTTTTGTGAGGGGCCAAAGTAACAAAAATGTGCTCAGGAGGACCGGTGTTGTACCAACCAAAGAATGTACAGGATACTTCTCATCCAGGAACGAGGATATTCCCAATACAATTATTAGTGTAATCACAACTATTGACACAAAAACTATTTTACTTTTTGTGGACCAACCCTGCACTGGACGCAGAGGTGCAAATGGCTGTTCTTCTTCAGTAACAGGCCGACCAAACGGATACATTGTAAAGCAAGGAAAAGGGAATGCAAGAAAACTGATGGCAAGGGGCAAGTGTTCCCAGTGAACGTCTAAGCCTCACTCCTAGACTCCTATTGTTCATCAACATTGGCGCTCTTGAGCACCGGCGGTGGAGCTGCTCAGTCCTAGCTTGCGACGAATCCCACGTCGTCCAGGATACTGTACCCCCCTCCAGGGGAGCACGTCCGGTCTATCCTGTCCAATGTCCGAACAATGCACCAATCTCGCCTCTCCCTAAACTAACACTGTTGGTACTATAGGCAAAGTACACCCTGACTTGCGCAGTCCATCCCCAGCTAATCTGACTTTTCCTTTGGTGTACTGTTCCTCCATCGGGGACGCAAATTGTACCTAGTGGCTCCAGGCACAGAAGGGTCGGTGAAAAGTGGCTCAGGCACAAAGGGGCTAGTGGGAAGGGGCTCCTCAATTGCTTTGACCTCCTGGGGTGTTGCCGCATTTAGTACTTCGTTGTTTTTGGCATCCGTTTGGGTGCACGTGAGCTTGGCATCGTAAAAAGGGACGAATCGTGGAACTCTCTCACACTCCGAGTCCCCGATACCATCCCTCACCCACTGGTCGTAGGGCAGAGGCAGGGGCACCCTACGGCAGTGGGAGGAATGGATCCAGTTCTTTCAGCCGGAGACCTTCACAGCCGTGCGGGTAGAAAGGAGGACCTGCTCGGTCCCACGCCACCTGGGCTCCAGGCTCCTTTTCCGCTGGAAGTTCTTGATGAGGACCCAGTCCCCAGGCCGAATATCGTGTCCAGACCCCTCAGGTACTGCGGAAAGGGTGTCCCTTATCTGTTGGTGAATAGAACGCAGATTTTCAGTTAACTGGTACAGGTAATCAATCAGTAGAGGATACTCCATCTCGGAGAATTTACGAGGTCGTAGGACGCCCCAGACATTCGCCTGGCACCCGAACACGACCTCGTAAAGTGACAGCCCTGTCCTAGATTGTGCCGTTACTCTTGTGGACAAAAGGGCTAATGGTAAAGCATCTGGCCACTGCAACCCTGTGGTCTCCTGAATCTTTGCCAATTTCAGTTTGAGAGTACCATTGTACTTCTCAACCAAACCTGCTGACTGGGGGTGATTCGCAGCATGGAACTTCTGTCTGATGTGTAGTCCCTCGCAAACAAGCTGGATAACCTTGGCATTGAAATGATTTCCGTTATCACTCCAAATCAAACGGGGCAAGCCGAAGCGAGGAAAGAACTCCTTCAGGAGTATCTTTGCAGTCGCAATGGCTGTATTTTCCTTAGTGGGGTAAGCCTCAACCCATTTACTGAACGCACAAACAACCACCAACACATACTTCAAATTATTTACCCTGTCCATTTCTATAAAATCCATTTGAAGGATCTCAAAAGGGAAAGTGGGTGGAGCAAAATTACCGGGTGGTGTAGGGGTACCCTTACCAGGATTGTGCATCATGCACATCATGCAGTGTTTCACTAAGTGGGCGGCTGTCTTGGAGATATTGTCATTTTGCCATACAGGGTCTAACAACTTGCAAATACCCTTAGCACTGATGTGAGCTGGACCATGGGCCATTGTCACTACAGGAAGAACATATGCATCTGGCAACATCCATCTCTGCTTCCCTGACTTATCAATCCAACATCCCTCATCATTCAAATTTGCTGTACTCTCTTGCCACACCGCTAGTTCCTCCATCGTGGCCTCACTCTGGATTTCCTTAACATTCTCGAGTGTATCCTCAAACATGGAGAACTCGGGTACCCATCTGGCTGGTCCTGCTACAAACATTCTTTTCACCTTAGTGCGAGCTGTCTCCTTAGCTGTCTGATCTGCAAAAGCATTCCCCTCACCCACCTTGTCAGTGACATTTTTGTGAGCGCTGCACTTCACAATCTGCAATTTCTGAGGGAGCGTCAAAGCGGACAGAAGCCTATATATGAGAGGACCATGCTGAATACGTGTCCCATGAGAAGTAAGGAACCCTCTCTCTACCCAGAGCCGCCCAAAATTATGAGCGACCCCGTAGGCGTACTGGCTGTCAGTATAAATATTAACAACCAGTCCCTCGCTCAACTCACAAGCTCGAATAAGGGCGACTAGCTCAGCTGCCTGGGCGGAACTGATAGGGAACTCGTGATGTCTCAACTATTGTGTGCAGCATAGTAATTGCATATGCTGCAGTGGTGGTGCCATCTGGTAATTTGAAACAAGAGCCATCGACATATAGTTCCCCTTGGGGGTCTGATAAGGGAACATCAGTCCAGTCTACCCGTCTCTTCGTCTCTTCCTCCGTCTGAAAAATGCAATCATGTATGTCAATTTCCTCATTCTCAGAAGGGAGGGGTAGTAACGTGGCTGGATTCAGAGTGGCACAGCGTTTGATCATGATATGCTTTTGGAAGAGCGTTAGCTCGTAACCGGTCAGACGTGCACTGGTGAGGTGCTGCGTCCTTGTCTTATTCAAAAGTGTATCCACAGAATGGGGTACCATGACTGTGAGGTCGGTATCAAGTACGAGTCCTGCCGATTTGTCATATTGAGACAGCCACAGCCGCGACCGCTCTTAGTCAGCTCGGGAGGGCTCGCGCGACAGGGTCAAGCAGAGCAGAGAAATAAGCACACAGCCGTTGCTTATCTCCAAATTTTTGTGTTAAAACAGAAAGCGCACAACCACCCAACTCATGAACATACAACACAAAGCACTTATTATAGTTGGGGGTACCAAGCACTGGAGCAGAGCAGAGCGCAGTTTTCAATTGCTCAAAAGACTGCTGACACTCCGGCGTCCAAGGCAGGGGCTCATGCACATCTTTAAGTATTAGTGCCAGTAGGGGCTTAACAAGCAGTCAGTATCCAGGTATCCACTGCCTGCAATAGGAAGTGATACCTATGAAATTGCGCACATCTTTCTGAGTTTGCGGAACAGGCATTTTCACAATGGTACTGATACGTTCAGGTGTCAATCTCCTACCCTCCTTCGACAGTAGGTGACCTAAATAGGTGACCTCCTGTCGACAATACTGGAATTTGGAAAGGGATACCTTATGACCATGGTCAGCTAAGTGGAGCAACAATTTAACCGTACTGTCTCTGCAACCCTGTTCTGTGTCCGAGGCGATGAGCAGGTCGTCACCATACTGGAGTAGTACATTACCTGTGGGAAGCGACAAAGAATCCAACTGACTTTTCAACGCCCGACTATAGACACTTGGACTCTCTGTATAGCCTTGAGGAGCTCGACAGAATCTCCTGCCAGCTAGGGTGAACCCGAACAGATACCTGCTGTCAGGAAGAATTGGGATGCTGAAAAAGGCATTTTTCAAGTCAATGACAGAGAAGAATTCAGCAGAAGAAGGAATCATCGTCAATAGAGTTGTAATGTCAGGGACCACTGGAAACTGGGGAATCACTATTTTGTTAACTTCACGCAAATCAATCTCAAAGCGATAAACATCTTCATGATACTCAGAGGGACCTGAAGGTGTCCGTTTGGGGATCGGAAGAATGGGACTGTTACAAACATTAGCAGTCGTCTCCTCAACCACTCCTTTCTCAATCAAGTCATGCACAATTTTTATCAGAGCACGCTCACCTGCCTGTGATATCTTATACTGAGGAATGCGAGGTAAAATAACACCTTCCTTGACACGTATCGAAACAGGCGATATCTGCAACAAACCCACTTCTGTGTCGCCCGTTGCCCACAGTGTGGGTGACACATCACTAAATTCAGCAGGGAGAGGCGCATCTTTAGACGGGCACTGCGTAGCACACACAACATTCGGACCCATTGTCATGTAGACACCCTCCGGGGAGCAATATATCGTGGCATGCAATTTCTTCAATAGATCCAGACCCATCAAATTCTCTCCACAATTAGACATCAACAGAAATGGCGAATCCACAGTAAAGGGACCAATAGTCCATGCAAGAGGTTTAGAAATGGGGCTCACAACCGGTACACCAGAAAATCCTACCAAAACATTATTATGGCCAGACAGAGCCGCCCCAGGGACCAGGGAACAAGAAATAGAACTGTTCGTCACACCTGTATCCACCAAAAACTCCTTAGTCGAACCATGCACGTCCGCACTAACGTACGGACCTCTTTGGTCTACAGGTATCAAAACTGGTCCCTCACCCTGTCCTCGGCTGTCCTAACTGTAAGACATCCCTGTCACCTCATCCGTATCATAGTCATCGTGGTAGTACTGTTTGCCCTGAGGGTCGTCAAAGTAGTTCTGGTCAGTACGACCCTGCGATGTCTCAACTGACCGAGCCCTGTCCTTGCCACCATCTCCACGACCCCGTCCACGAGAACCCTGTCCTCTAGGGGCCGCCACCTTTTGCAAAAGCACTGGACACTCGCTGCGCCAGTGTCCCTCCTCCTTGCAATATGCACACTGATTCGGCCCTACCGGTGTAGTATTCCTGCTAGTGCGAGGAAGCTGCTGGGCCAGGCCACCACATCCTCTACCATTCCCTCAAGAAGCCTGTTGCAACAACACCTTCGTCTTCAAATCCTTATGCTTTTTCTCCATCTTTTCCTTATCCTCATTTTCCCTGTGCTCATAGTACTGTGCCATATTCAAAATAACAGAAGGAGAAGATGTGGACCAGGTGCTCTGGAAAGCCTGTAATTGAGTTGCGATCTCGGGTAGCAAATTTGAAACAAACCTACTGACAAACAAACATATACCACCCTCAATCGACAAGTTCTGTCCACTATAATCCAAAAACACACTTTCAAACCGAGTGAAAAAAATCAGACACACTCTCATCTTTCTTCTGACGACAGGCCGATAGCTTGTCCCAATCAATCTTTCGAGGTGGGATAAGGGAATGCATATAAGTGATAATACGGCCAGGTAGAGCAAGTATCTCTGCTTTAGGCTTCTCATCAGGCTTCCTTTCCTGGTCCCATACCTTAATTTGATCCCAGGTACCACCCAATTCGGCAACGTGATCCTGTGTATGTACCTGCCTCCAAATATCAACGGGCACCAACAAACCAAAGAACATTTCAATGTCCGCAAGCGTCATCACCGTTGATGAAGCGGCCTCAGTCAATTCTTTATCATATGCAGTAGGATTTTTCCTAGGGTCAGGTAACTGAGTCTTAAGGGACAAGACTTCGCTCCTTTTCCACGGGGTATAAACCCACTGTTCTTGGAAACGGGCCGCTGCCCCTGGTCTAATAATGACATCATGCTGATCCCGTTGTTCTGGTATTTCAGGGTGATATATGGGATGCACTTCCCTCTTCGGGTACTGGGACACCGGGGTAGGGCTCTTCTCCAGTAGCCTTCCCCGATAAGCAACCAATGTTGCAATGTTACCAAAGACATGAGCAGGCTCCATATCAGTAACATACACATGATCCCTAATATTGTATATGATCTGCGGTGCTGCACCCTTAAAATGCTGCTCCCAAAGACCGATCAGAGTAGCTGACATGTGCTTAAGGGCATGTTGCTGTACAAAACGGTCATAATCCTTCATCACACCCCACACATCGTCCACACTGTGAATGGGGTTACGAGCCCACTGTGCTGCCTGATTAGCCACCACCTTTTTCTCTGCATCTTCCACATCAGATCGGACCAATGTCCGCCCCATGGGCTCTTTAAATTTCGTCCATTCTCGATCGTCCGGGCCGCGCATCGGTGTCTCACTACTCAGTAATGTCGGGGAATGGAAGAACACGGTGGAGGTAACAACGGAGGGAGCATGCACTAATGTCATTGTCGGTTGTGTTGTGGGCATAAGGGCTGGAGAGAGAGACGCCGAAGCAATAGGCGTTGCAGGGGTACAAACAGTCACAGTTGCCACAGCCGGCGAAGACAAAGAAAGAACAGGAGGTGCCGTGGCCAAGGCAGTTTGATCAACAGTAACAGAAGCAGAGACAGAAGAACCGGGTAGCTGGGCCTGTTGGGAAAAGGCGGGATATATCCTCTGCGGGGCATATGGAGGTGGGGTTCGAGCATCTAGCAGTTCCTCTACAAAAGTGTCATTTACTTCTCGGGCGACATATGATTTATCAGTATTCAGTCAAAATCTCCTATCTGCAGCTTCAATTCCTATCTCCTGCATCTCTCTATCATGCGCTACAGCTTTCTGAGTCAATGTTTGCGTCCTCCCCTTCTGGGGCCTCTTTTTCAGCTTTCATTCGCCTCTGTTTAGCCTCTTTTTGCCATGCTCTGAGGGAATCAAACATCGACTGCCTACTTCTTTTCGCAAACAACTTCTCCTGTAAAAAACGAATTCTTTGCTCATCAAAGGTGCCTGTCAAAGGCCACTGTAACTCGGCATTGTCCCTCGTATATTTGTGCCATAACATACTAAACATAATAGGGCCGATGCCATGTTTTGCGTACATTTCAAAATTCGGAGTGCCTTCCAGAGGCGCTGGTTGACTTTCTTCCAGTCGAGCATCAGCAGAACAACAACGACAACAGGAAACCCAAAATTTACTACACCCGGGCATTTTCAAAAATATACCAAATTCGTTATGTCGCCCGGCAAAGTGTTCACACACACTTTGTGCCTAAAGCCGTCCTCAAAACCGCACCAAATCCAAAGGCGGTCCTCAAACCGCACCAAATTCAAACCAAAATGGTACCATATTCACAAAGAAGCAAAACAAACTCACCTGGTGCACACAGGTCAAACAAATTTATTCTCCACTGCCGACTCTTCGGACCAAACGTCCAGATCCAAGGGTTTCGCCGTTCAGGACCCCAGTCAGGATGATCACTGGGCGAGGCACCGACCGGTCAGACAGACGGGGCAGCTGCGAGTTCAGGACTCTCTCATGCAGGGATCCCTGGTCCGCCCGTCCGACCCGACGTGAACCCGAACTCCTCATCCATCCGCGGGCAAGGATGGGTCACCCGATGAGGTCCCTGTGGGGCGCCAACTGAAGGAAGTGACCAGATAAGGGTCACCCGGGTCACTCGCGACCACCTCTCAGCCTTCCATACAAATGAAGAGTCAGTCAGACAGTAGAGAATACAAACCAAGTAAGCTTTATTCAGGATACACTCGAGTGGAGTCCGGTCTGACCAGCCTCCTTGGATTGCTGCAGAGGGACTGACTTCAGCAAGCATGGCGATACAATAAGTATAGTTCAAAACCAATAAAGACCCGCCCTGACTGGAAATTTCCAGTTGGTAGCTGGTGAACAAAGGAGATACAGAAGGATGGGTTTCGATCCTGAGACCGGGTACATGCTATCTCAACGTCAAGGTCACTCCTGCCTGCACCCGCCGCTCTAAGGGTGGGAGCAGGCCTATCTAGTGGGAAAGGTATGTACAGACAAAGACAGTGAATTCATTAGTACAGCGAAGCTCAACCTTGGAGAAATGAAGACGATTGCTGCTGCTTTCAGCTGGGGCAGAACATGAGGGAGACAGAAGTTAATTTCGATCATGACTCAAAATGGCGGCTGAAAATAAAATGGTGCAGCGAATGCTAACTTAAGACATACAATGCATGGATAACTCAGCGGACACATTTTTATTCCAACACTTGATATCTGATTCTGAAACTCTCTTCAAACCCCCATTCTAGCAAGAATGCCCCTTCTCTGTCTGTGTAAAACTCTAACCACCAGATCAATCTGTCTGTATTTAAATAGCGTAAAAGCCTTGGTTACCAGGCTGTTGGAGTCCCCCTTTTCCCCGACCTTGTCCCATGGAAGTTGCTCCTGTTTGTTCCCCAAAAAAACATCACCGGTAGACTGTGTGATGAGAGACGATATCGTGTGTCACAGGGTGGCACAGTGTGAGCTGGCAGGTATGCCTTCATAGCTCTTACTAGAAGGATTACAATTAATGAACTGCAAGAAACGAAAGTATCTCTGTGTTAAAAGCAGGAGCCCACTTACCTAGCTACATAAAATAAAAATCTGTCGTGCATGTTAGATGAAGTGCTTTGCAGGAGACTCATTAACCCTCTATGCTACTTTGATTAAAAAAAGAGGACTAGAGAAAACACAGATCTCTGCAGCAAATGCGCTAACTACTGGAGTTATCTTACTATTATTATTATTCCCTGAGATTTACTGGTTTACGAAGCTTTTTGCAGCAGGTGACTTAAACCCAGAAGATATTTTAAAATGCTGACTTTGCAACCAATTAAGCTCAACAGATTTACTGCCACATTTCTCCTTGTTTTCAATTTCTGTGTGGTACAGTTTAAAAAAAATAAATGTATAAACTGACGCCCAGATTTTGTGTAGGGGTTGTGTCAATGTTTGGCACAGCCTTGACGCAAAATCTCATTTACTCAAATCCCTAATGTGCTCAAATGTACTCATGATAGAGCTGCTAAACATATGTGAGGTCTTAATATCTGATGTCACTTCTTGTGAGCTCACATCCTGCAAGGTCATGTGTTGTATTGTCACTTCCTGTGATGCTACGCATGATGTCACTCGCAGTGAAGTCACACGCTGTGATGTCACGTGCCATGATGTGACTTGCATACTCTCTAACTTTGTTAGTCCCCCCACTTCTGTTTTTTAGGACTTGTGCCTTGGGACCAAGACTGATTTGGACATTGTTTGGTCCCTATCTACAATTTTACATGCAAGTTAAAAATATTTGAAGCTTAACCAAAGCAATTACCAGTGGTTCAGATTGATTGAAGCATTTTTATTCATTACTTTTATACTGCTCACATACATATGGAGAGGACATGTTGAGTGCCTTTGACACTAGTACGCCCCCTCTACAAAGACAATGAATAACAGCCCAAGACCCAACTTGTTCATTTGGTTAGAAAATAACTTCTCAGGTCATATTTATTATCAAAAGCGTAAAGTTAAAGCAAAACACATGGGGACAATTATTTACAAATCTGTACAAAATCTTTTGGACCCAATACATAGTAGGCTAGACATCAGAGTACCTACCATTCAGTCCCTCCCCATCAATTAAAACATTTTTGAGAACTTTTGGTTTGCCTCCTCCACTAGTATCCTGGCACTTCTACCTCTTCCGGGCCCGAAATCAGGCCCCACGTCAAGAAGCAACCCCATGTGTTAAAACCTATGAGAAACTGAAAATCCCGGGAGCAGAAGAGGCGCCCTCTTTTGCAAAACCAGATTCTATTCCATATGCTAGAGGTGACTATCCCCCTAGAGCAATCCCTCAGGAGTACCCCTGGCACATGCTAGAGAGATGGGCTGGACAACCGGACCATAACTTGGTCCGCTGGAGCAGCCTGCATCCTCCACCACCCCACAGGGCCACCAAAAATTGGGAATCTACCAGGAATAGAAGGCTAGGAGGGCAGCAGAAGCTATGGATTCAACCCCCCGAAAAAGGGTTTAAATGCTCCAAATGCCCCCTTTAAGGTCCATGTGAAACTGGTATTCTATGTGCCATATTTCTTGTGAGAAGTCAAGGTGACCAGATGTGTCCCTGCAAACCACAAGCTCACCCTGCACAAATGCGACAAAAGGCACTTACCATTACCTAGAAAACAACACAATCACAATGAGTAAATCCCATAACCCCGCAAAAGAAAAAACATAGTGACCATATTATAGCTCCAGAACCTCTGCTTTAAATACTTATGACAAAGGGACATGTGGGTGTGAGAAGAAGAAATACTCCAGCACATCATCTGAAGGAGCTGACAATCGTGGTGGCTGGAGGCTGCGGCATGGCGAGGTGAAAGGCAAGCACAAAGAGTCTGTGCCCTGTCTTGCACTCACTTTTATGGGTAACATGACCCTGCCACACCGTTTCCATCCCTCGAGAGCCCTCACATTGCATCATGGACACCGGTTGCAAGGTGGCGGGCCAGATCAAAGGGGTATATTGTCTGCTGACATGCCATCTTGCGTTTCCTGACTCCAGCGCGCCCCCCCCAATATCATCAGCTCTCCCCTTTCTGGAGGAGTGGATTTGGACATATGGAGGGAAGACCCTAAGTACTTCTGACCTTGCTACCCCCTACAAAGCCAATGAATAACAGGCAAAGACCCAACTTGTGCTTTTGGTTAGAGAATAACATCTCAGGCCGTATTTATCATGAAAAGCATTTAGTCAAAACACAACACACAGGGCCAATTATTCACAAATTTGTATAAAATCTTTTGGACCCAATGCATAATAAACTAGATATCAGATTGCCTACCATTTAGTCCCTACCCGTGCAGCAAAACATTTTTGTGAGCTCATAGCTTGCCTACCCCACTGGTACCAGGGCACCCATACTCCTTCCGGGCCTGAAAATGGGCCCCACCTCGAAAAGCGGCCTCATGGGCTAAAACCTGTGGGAACCTCCCAACCCTAGAAGCAAAAAAGGTCCACTCTTATGCAAAATTAGGTTCTTTTCCACATGCCAGAGGAAAATCCCCCAGAGAACCCCCCCGTGGTATACCCAGCACATGCTCAAGAGATGGGCCAGGCAAATCGTTTTGGTCCCCTGATGCAGACGCATCCTCCTCCACCCCAAAGAACCACCACGTTATGAGAAATCATCAGGAATGGCAAGCCAAGATCACGAGGGCTAGAGACGGTGGTAACAGCAAGGTGAAAGGAAGACAAAAAGAGATTGTGCCCTGCCTTGTGCCCCTTTTTATGCATGTTGCGACCCTCCCCTTCATTTTCAGCCCTTGTGAACCCACACATGTGATGCGGGCACCGTATGCAAGGTGGCAGGCCATATCAAAGGGGACTGCCGCATGCTGCCCCGCCATCTTACGTCACCTGGCCCCTTCTCACCCTTAAAATCGGTGGCTGTCCCTTTTCTGGGGGAAAGACTTGGGACAGTATCACTAACTCTGGGTTGCTAGACCTACTTAATGTCCTTTGAGGCAGAGGAAACACAGTACCCCAAACATGTGAAAAGGGCCGACATATGCAATATACCCAAGTCTGAAATAGAACAGGCACCTCCAGAGTGCCCAACTGTAAGAGAGGTCAGGCACGTATAGTATACCAATTTCTTCAGAAGAGTAGACATTTCTAGTATCACTAAGCGGTGTCAGGTCATGCATCCCTGCACAAACAGGGGTTTAGGTAGGAGTCAGAAAACACTAACCTACTTGTAATCAGAGCGTTAGTGTCTCCAACTCTGAGGCAGAGTAGACACATATGCTTTTTCCCAATTATGCGGCAGACACCTTTAGTGTACTCAAACTGGGTTTAGAGAAGGCTTCTATTTTTGTCCCAGCTCTGAGGCAGACCAGATACGTCTAGTGTACCCAACTCAGAGATAAAGTAAAACAGTACCTCTAACCCTGGTACACAACAGAAACTTACACGGTCTCCAGTTCCAAGCCTGAGGACAGAGTAGGCACCTATAGTTTCATCAAACCCATAGTTGGGAGTGCCACAGGAGTCTTAGCTGTCTTAGAAGCAGAACAAATGCCTATGGCCAAACCTAAGACAGTCAAGTATGTGGTTCCCAATTTTGCACACAGCAGCCACTGCAGTTTTTCTTTAGACCATGCACAAATGCAAAAACTCAGTTTCTACTCAACATGCTGTTTGCGCTGATTTTGTGTTTAGCAGAAAAATGCTTCTGTTTTACAGCTTTCCTGAACCTCTGATCTACATCGCTGTGGAAAACCCATCTTCTGTTATAACCACGAAAAATATAGCACTTATTGCACAGGTGGAAAGGCTGAATTTTCTTTTTCGTACAAAGTGTACAATCCGGAGAATTAAACCCAGTGAAAATATATATTTTACTATGGAATATAGCTCTAGATTACTATGCGGGTATAATTGACCTCCTCAGTTTCTCAAAATATGAGGCAGAGCAAACATCTAGGGGTCGATTCCGATTCGGGCCGGAAATCTCTCCGACCGAGCCGGACCCGGAGAGATTTCCGACCGAATCGGACCCGTGCAGTCCGACCGAACGAGTCCGATGCGTCCGTATGTTATCGGATACGAGTCGGTCGGACTCCCATTGAACTCAATGGGAGCCGGTCGTACAACGCGTACGCGGGCTCCCATTGCCTCAATGGGTGCGAGGCGGACAAGGGCGCCCCTACAGCGAGTACGCCGCGGAGCGCTCGCGGCGTACACGCACAGGTAGGGGGACCCTTGGGTCCCCCTGTGTGCGCCTCACACGGGTACGCGTACAGGGGGGTCCGACACGGACCCCCAAAGTACGGCTCCGACAGCGAGTTCGAGTCGGACGGCGCGAGTCGGTCGGAGCGGTCGAGGTGCGCATCGTACTTACCCGGCCGGAAAACGTCTCCATTGCGCGGTGCGAATCGGGTCCGAGCGAGTCGGTCGGAGCGGTTCGAGTCCGAGCGAGTCGGTCGGAGTTGTCGGGACGCCCGGACGAGTCGGTCGGCGAATTCGCATCGTACTCGCTCGGCCGGACCCGCGTACGGTTCGGTCGGGAAACAGGCTTTCGCATGGCTTTTTTCCCGACCGAATGGTATTGGGTCCGCCTCCGACCGAGATCGGAATCGGCCCCCTAGTGTCTAGTGTCCTGGAGTAGAGCAGTTACCTTTAAGACATAATACACATAAGATATTTATAATACCCCTAATGAAGTCAGATCATGCATCTTCAGTGTCGTCAGCTCAGCTTTGGTCATTTAAACTTTCCTTGTGAGGCAAAATCAAATCTTTTCTTTTTGCTATTTAATTCAGTGCTACTCAGATCTACGCTTGACTGTGTAAATGCTTTCCATGCAGGAGTTTTTCAACCATTTCTTCATCCTCAAAAGGGATCTTTCATTTAGGGGTTAGATTTATGGTAAGTGCCAGTGCATTGAGCACATTTTCACCATTCTGCTTCCCCTACACTGGCTCTGTCTCGTGTACACAACATGCTTACAACTAGATTGCAGCACTTAATGTATGCATGTGGTTGGTGGTTGATACCACCAGCTCTACATTTAGGGAACCATGACATTTTCAGCACGATATTAAAAAACAAAATACAGCCACAGGCTTTGAATATGAAGTTAGAGGAGGCAGTTCTGATGCTGATAGTTTTAGTGCAATATTTTTTTTATGGTTTTTCCTAACAATGTGTAAAGTATTTATAAAATACCTAAACAGTAATAAAGTCAAAATGACAAACAATAAAAAATCCCCCAAAAAAATAAAGTACAATTTAATAAATAAAATTACACCAAACTGCCGAAATGTTCAATAAGGGGACCTAAATATATGATTTTTTTTTAGGTATAAATAGTGCGAAAAAGCACTAGATGCCAATGATAGTCTATGGTTGCAGTAGACAGGGATGTAGGTGCAATTGCAGGCTGATTGTAATTGAATGTAGGTCAGATACATCAACCAGGTTCGTCCCAGTCAAAGATTTTACCTTCTGACATAGTGTAAATCCCAATGAAGCACAATATTACACTTCTAAAGTTCTATAGGGTCCTCTGGGGAGGCACAAAGAGACTCACAGGGAGCCAAGCAGAGGCCAATAGATGGGTCCAGTCCAGGTCCAGTTGCCATTGGTCAGCTGTGTACTTCCACGAAAAGGACCCCTGCTTGTTGTCTCCCTGTAGCTACACAGGAGGTCAGCCAACTGACCCTTTGAGTTCACAACTTTGTCCATGGTACCAAAAGGAGCATGTCCAGTCCTTCAGGGATCCTGTCAGGTCACGGACAGTAGGGCCAGTCCTCTTCTGATGTTCCACAGGTCCAGAAAGTGTCTGAAAAGAGTGCCTCGGGATGACACATTTATCCCTGGCATTCGCTAGTGGCGTGAATCCTAGTCACTCTCTAACAAATAGGGTAAAAGTTCCCAGATCCTGACCACCTACCTTTGCAGAAGGTTCTGTTTGCCTTGCTTCAAACAGGTTCAAACTGCAATTTATGAGAGCAAATCCATGATGGGTACAATAAACTTCGGATCTGAGTCTGGGAGTGTGAGTGGGGAGTGTACTATGGTAATCCTAGTGTCCTCCCACATCTAAAACTACAATTCAGTTTGAAGCAGGCACTGTACCCAAATCAAACCCAGAGCTGGAAGTCTGGTTGGACAAAAGCAGGGTCCATCAGCAACCAGACAGGCCATTCACAGAAATTGTCTTGACACACTGTTCTCACCCATTCAAGTGCACCCCAAGTGTTACATTTGGCTGAACAGATTTGTCAAGCATGATTTGACACTGTGCTGTCAAAATAAGACCATCAGTCCCCACCCTGCGTATTCTGTAGAGCTCAGAGGAGCCATCCCTGCCCATTCATGGCAGCCTATTATTTGCTTTTGGGAGGCAATTCACACTTCCTTCACACCTATTCAAGGCTGATCACTGGCAGGGCTACTACTGGAGAGCTAATGCAAATTAGCCTCCACGAGCTTCAAGCAGGGAAACAATAACTTTCTAAAAGTTAATTTTCCTTAATATTTATTAAAAATATGACCACCATTTAACCTCTTCGCTGCTAGGCCTCCACCCCCCCCCCCATCCCCATCCCCCCCACACACACACACTGTGCTAAGCCCTTTTTTGGCTATTTGGGGTAGTTTGTGCTTAGGCCCCTGTAAAGTTTTGTCCACATAAGATATCCATGCCAAATGTGCGTCCCTTTCTTCCAACATCTTGAGGATTTTAAAGGTACCCAGGGTTTGTGGATTGCCCTGGAGGGGACCGAGAAATTAGCCAAAATACAGCAAATTTGTGTTTTTTTCTGAAAAATGGGGAAAAAGTGCTGCAGAAGAAAGCGTCAGTTTTTTTCCCTGCAAAAGATATCAACAAAGGATTTGTGGTGCTGCAATCACCATCTTCCCAGCTTTCAGGAACAGGCAGACGTTTGTCAGAAAACCAAAATGTTCTACACAGTTTTGGCATTTTACTAGGACATAGCCTATTTTTCCTATTTTTTGTGCTTTCAACCTCCTTCCAGTTAGTGGTAGAAATGGGTGTGAAAGCAATAATTGACAGGGGCGGCCGGCATGGCTCGCGGGTGGGGGGGTGGGTGCGGGGGCCGCGGGTGTTGCGTGGGTGTTGCGCGGGGGAAGCAAGGTTTAGAAATTTATAACAAAAAAAAAAACTAACCTCGAGGCCGGGTCCGCTTCCAGGAACAGGAAGCAGGCAGCCAGGCTCCTTCCCCAAAGCCAAACACAACGCTGCAGTGCAGCGTTGTGATTGGTCTGAGCGCCGTGACACGGTGATCAGCCAGGGGCTGTAGGCGTGGGCATGTTCTCCATGCAGGCTGTAATGCAGCCTGCATGGAGAACAGGGAGGTGCACATGACTGCTTTGGGCGGCACAAGAGGGCCGACCAAACAGTCATTGCACACTTGAGTGGGCAAACCACTCTGCCCCTGCCTTGCTCTGTGAGCAAAGCAGCCCCGCCCACCCTCCTACCCGCAAAGGAAACATAACATGAGAATAACTGAAAGTTATTATCATGTTATGTTTCCTCTTCTCGCGCTGCTTGAAAGCAGTGGGGCATCGCTCCTCCGCCACTGATAATGGATCCTGGACAACTATACATTGCTGAAAAGTAGATAAAATTCTGAATGTAGCAAGGGGTCATTTGTGTAGATCCTTCAATGTTTTCCTATAGAAACTAACAGTTGAAATAAAAAAAGATTGAAATTGAGTTGAAAAAAACAGCCATTTGTGCCAACATTTTCACCTGTAACTTCTTCTAAGTATGGCAGATTTCTGAAAGCAATATACCGTTACATCTGCAGCACCCTTCTGGTTGCAGGGATATATAGGACTTGTAGGTTCACCAAGAACCCGAGGTACCCAGAGCCAATAACTGAGCTGCGTCTTGCAATGGTTTTTCATTGTGTACCGTATATATAGCAATTCATTTGCTAAAATATAAAAAGTGAAAAATAAGTATCAAGGAAACATATATATTTCCGAAATGGGAACAAAATATTGAGTTTAGGAGCAGTGGTTATTTGCACATCTCCGAAATTGTGGGTACCCATACAAGTATGTGAATTAGAGGAAATTTTTCAAAACAACTTCTTTTTTACACATTGTCTCACATTTGGAAGGCAGGAAAGCAAAGAAAGTCAATTGGTAATAACACTTGTTCTACTACTCCTTGTTTCCCCAAGTCTCCCGATAAAAATGGTACCTCACTTGTGTGGGTAGATCTAGTGCTTACGACAGGAAACGGCCCAAAACGCAACATGGACATGTCACATTTTTCCAGTGAAAACTGATCTTTTTTTTGCAATGTGCCTAGCTGTGGATTTTGGGCCCTAGCTCTGCCGGCACCTAGGGAAAACTAGCAAACCTATACATTTTTTAAAACTAGACACCCAGGGAAATATAGAATGGGGTGACGTGTCTGGCTCTCACTAGGTTCTGTTACCCCGAATCCCTTGCGAACCTCAAATTTTGTAAAAAAAAAACCAATTTCCTCATATTTCTATGATGGAAAGGTCTGGAATCTGGTGGAGCCACAAACGTCCACCCACCCAGCATTCCCCCAAGTGTCTCAATAAAAATGGTACCTCACTTGTGTGGGTAGGCCTAGTGCCCATGACCGGGAATGGCCCAAAACACAATGTGGACACATCACATTTTTCCACAGGAAACGGACCCTTTTTTACAATGTCCCTAGCTGTGGATTTGGGACCCTAGCTCAGCGGGCACCTAGGGAAACCTAGCAAACCTGTACATTTTTGGAAACTAGGCACACAGGGGAATCCAAGATGGAGTGACTTGTGTGCCTCTCACCAGGTTCTGTTACCCAGAATCCCTTGCAAACCTCAAGCCTTAGGAAAAAAAAAAAATCCTCAAATTTCTGTGATGGGAAATACTGGAATCTGCAGGGAGCCACATACTTCTGCCCACCCAGCATTCCCCCAAGTCTCCCAATAAAAATGGTACCTCACTTGTGTGGGTAGGCCTAGTACCCGTAGCATGAAATGGCCCAGAACGCAACGTGAACACATCACATTTTTCCACAAAAAACTGGCCCTTTTTTGCAATGTGCCTAGCTGTGGGTTTTGGGCTCTAGCTTAGCAGGCACCTAGAGAAACCTAGAAAACCTGTATATTTTTGAAAATTAGACACCCAGGGAAATCAAGGATGGGGTCATTGTGTGCCTCTCACCAGGTTCTGTTACCCAGAATCCCTTGCAAACCTCAAACTTTGTAAAAAAAAACACATTTTCCTCACATTTCTGTGATGGAAAGTTTTGGAATCTATGGGGAGCCACAAACTTCCACCTACTCAGCAGTCTCCCGATAAAAATGGTACCTTACTTGTGTGGGTAGGCCTAGTGCCCGCGACAGGAAACAGCCCAAAATGCAACATGGACACATCACATTTTTCCAGTGAAAACTGACCCTTTTTTCACAATGTGCCTAGCTGTGGATTTTGGACCTTAGCTCTGCCGGCACCTAGGGACACCTAGCAAATGTATATTTTTGAAAACTAGACAGCCTGGGGAATCCAGGATAGGGTGACTTGTGTGGCTCTCACCAGGTTCTGTGACCCAGAATCCCTTGCAAGCATCAAACTTTGTAAAACAAAAACATATTTTCTTCATATTTCTGTGATGGAAAGTACTGGAATCTGCAGGGAGCCGCAAACATCCACCCACCCAGCATTCCCCCAAGTCTCCTGATAAAAATGGTACCTCACTTGTGTGGGTAGGCCTAGTGCCCGCGAAAGGAAACAGCCCAAAACTTACTGTAGAGACTTCAAAATTATCGATTACAAAAAGACCTTGTTTTGCGAGGGAGTCATCCCGGGCTAGGCAGCCATCTAGGGAAACCTACCAAACCCAGACATTTCTGAAAACTAGACACCCTAGGGAGTCCAGGGAGGTCTGACTTATGTGGATCTCCAACGTTTTCCTACCAAGAATCCCCTGCAAACCTCAAAATTAGTGGGAAAAAATCACATTTTTTTCACATTTCTGTGTGGGAAAGTTGTGGGATCACCGGGCTGACGCAAATATCCTACCACCCAGCGTTGCCCCAGGTCTCCTGATAAAAATGGTACCTCACTTGTGTGGTTGGGCCAAGTACCCATGGCAGGGAAGGGCCCAAAACCTATTGTCACATATTGTGAACACTTTGCAAAGGCACTGTTTTGCTGAATGCTAATAAAAACCAGAATTTATATTTTTATATTGGAGCAGTCAATGAATGAAATGAAGATGTAATGTTTGTGGGTGTAGCCCACTATGCTTGCATGTAGAACACAGTTGGTAAAATGTCCTCTATATAAGGCTACAGTTTAAAAGACCTCAATTACTACTGGTATTACAGGTAGTGTGGCAGTTGAGGATAGGGTGGGCTGTCTCAATTACCAGAAGTCCCGGAGACCAGGCAGAGTAGCCAAACAGACCGGAGAGGCAGGCTCATCCAGTATCAGAACCTACAACTTGATCCCAGGAAAAATGGTTTGTAACACTAATGGGACACAGGTCAGATAAGCGAATAGGCCCCACTGGAGAAACAGTAATAAACAGTAATGTCTGATGAAGCAACTTCAGGAATGGAGGCCTATCTCTACAACGGGAAAGCAGCTGGACTGACTTTAAAGCTTTGAATTTCAAAGTTGTTAGATTGGTGATTATAATTTGCAGATTAGGAAGAATGTCAAAGAGACGAAAACTGAAAGAATTGGTAAAAATGGTATGTTGTAGAGTAATGATGAACGAGCTGAACTAAGTACAGTTTCATTATTTAGCTGCCAATTTGAGCAATGTTTTGTGAGTTACTAATGGCTGTACTACCAGATCCAATAATGTGAGTAGGATCCCCTGAGTTTGAGTGTCAGACAATAGTTAATACACAATACACAAGTGTTTAGGCGATGCTTATGTAATTTAATAAACTAGAGAAGGTATGAGTATGAAGATTATTCTTAGGACTTAATTGAGGTGATTCATGCTTGTGGAATTAAAGTGTATAGTGCTTGGCTATGGTAACTCGTGATTGACGCATCTTTCTGCTCCTCTTAACTCTGCTCCCCTGATGTGTCCATCTTCATGCTGAGAAAGCATGTACCTTGACACCTGAGGCATGAATTTTCAAAATAGAGCGTATTCAGCAAAAACTGTGTACATTTATTTTAATTATGAAGGTCGTCTACTTCTTCTCTTGTAACCTCATTTATACATCTGCTTGTATTCTTGGTGCGATTTTAGTCGTGTGATTGCTACTTCTGTGATAGGGTATATTTCTACATCTCACCTTGCCTGGGGAAACTTGCCTTCATCACAGGTGCAGGGGGATCCATTTGTTGGTCTGCTCTTATACTAACAATCAATTTATATTTGACAAAAAATACTTTTCAAACTCAACCTAAATGTGGGACAGAGTTTTCTTCGACATGCTAAATATTCAATTAAATAAATTCATATGTGGATAAAGGCCATTTATCGACCTACCACACTCATGACCTTTGAGAATGTTAAGGAGAGGACAATCCCAATAATTGAACATCAGCAGAAGGCCCAAATTCACACCTTTGCTTTCGAATATTCATATGGCCCATTGCTGATCTGATTTTCTTCTTTTCTTGGAGGTGCTACTCACTTGTGATTGGCGTAGTGAAGTTCACAGAGTAGCGGAGAAGTCAAAGCTTGAAATACGTCACAGGTAGCTTTAGATTAAAACTGGGCTGGGGCTTATATGGTGAGTGTCTGACAGTCAATTGAACCCAATGGGACTTGTGATCGATGAATCCTCTTACATTCAATCAAAGTACTCTGTTCGGTTGATTTGTGCATTTTAGTAGCCCTTTGGGTCAAGTTAGCAACTGACTCGTGTTTTGCATGAAGCATTCGTGAGCTAATTTATGCCCCACCACCAGTCTAAGACTACTTCTGGGCTAATGGGAAAGGCGACTAGAGCGTAGTGTAACATACTAGCCCATGTGTGTTCGAGACTGGATACCTAAGCAAAGGAACACACACTAGATAAAGGCCTGCTTATTCCACTGTGAAATCTTCTCTGTGCATCCAAGTAGTCAGTACTTGAGAAAACATGGATAAGTGTTACAGCTCGAGAACATAGAACATGGTGTTCCTATCTAGCAGTCTCCCGAGAAGAATACTAACAAATACAAATTTATTATCCAGATTTGGTTTGGAATATAAGCATCGTAGAATCTTTAACTGCCATAATTATAAGTGCCTTCTTCCATCAGGACAAAAGTAACCTGGATGAAGTTGGATGGAAGTCAACCAGGAAAATATGATCATTTGGTTGACAGCTGGAACTTTCTACCTAACCAGTGGTTCCGCATGTCAGTGGAAGAGGCTAGCTAACTAATAAAATTCTCCGTATCAATCTTCCTTATGGAATCCCTCCAACATAACAAAAATCTATGAGGAACTCTCCCCCAACTAGAGGGTCGTTTCCTGCCTTTAGTTTAGCCAAGTTCTGCTTCCATAAAAGGGAGTAGTACTGTCTGTTAGTGCTGAGGGACCCATTCAGGTAGATTACTATTGACTTACCTGTCTCCTCCTTCCCAGACACATTTGCATACTTGCAAATTCGTAGCTTACCTTTCTAAAAATGGTCATGTCATTTCAGTGACTTACTAGATCAATATTTACTACCATATCTTTACTGTTCCGTGCTTTTGCTTTTGTCCTATATCCATCAGTCATGGTTTGGGGCAGCTATACCTCAGCAAAAGGCAGGAATGCACCCAGATAGTTTCAGTTAGTCAGAAACCATTTTCGTCCAAACATTTCGATTGATATCAGGGTACAGATAAATGCTTTGATAGGTACCCTGCACATGCATTGTCGCCAGTTCTATAAAAGACAAGATATCCGGAGAATCACCAACTGTAGGGCAGAGCAAAAGCCTGTTGTGTCTCCATCTTTAAAGCAGAGAGTAGGCACCTATATTACCTTTAGCTATGAGGCAAACTGGAAACAGCGTCTTGGTCCACAACTCTGACGCCAAGAGAAAACACTTTGGGCCAGATGTTCAAAATACTTATTTTGCATTTCTTAAATAGCGACTTCTTAGAAATCGCTATTTAGGAAATGCAGAATGTATGTACAAAAATAGAGATTGCCTAATAGCGAGTCCTACAAAGTAAGAATCGCTATTAGGAAATCGCTAATTAGGTAATACCAAACGAGTCATGAGCTCTCCCTGCCTACGTCTCTGAAGCGGTTTGGCCCGCGCAGCGCGGGCCTGAGTTAATAAATAGTTGTGGGCGTGCGTCCGGCGTGAGAGCCGAGACACGCGAGCACTACATGATATCACGCTCCGTGTGAGTTTTTATTGCGGCCTAAGCCATGCGGTCAGTGTGACCTCCCCAGCGCGATTAGCGAGGTTCACCCGGCGCTCCCGACGCGACCCGCATTCCTGGTCTGTGCTAGCAATACCGCCAGCACAGACATTACATTGGCGACGAGGGTGGTCCTGGTACACGGGGCATTTGGCAGCGGCCACGCAGAGGATTTGGACTGTGCGCGGTGCTCGTGCTGCAGGTGTGCCCAGCCCACGTGCTCCCTGTGAAGGGGTACTCAGCCCACGTGCTCCCTGGTGATCGTGCTGCAGGTGTGCCCAGCCCACGTGCTCCCTGTGATGGTGGAGATCGGTTCCGACTGGCGACTGCTGGGTATTGCTGGAGTGCCACCTGGAGAAGGCTTCCGGCTGCTGTGGTGACTGGCCAGTGAGGGTGCTGATACTGACGCACGCTGCCAACTGTGAGTAGCTATCAGACAGTGCATGCTACTCTGCTGCTGCCCGTGGGTGACTCAGCACCAACGAGTGTTGTCCTGGGTGCCAGGCCTGTGACATTTGCGGAACGTTTGCCATGGCCCACGTACCTGCCATTGAGCCTTTTGTGGTGGAGGGGGCGCCATCTGCCCAGGCCCTGCGGTGGAGAGAATGGGTGGAGCGGGTGCTCCTATTCTTTGAGGCCACCAAGGTTGATGATGAACAAAAGAGGGCCATGATTTTGCATCTTGCAGGAAAGGATGTATACAAAATAGCCAAGACAGTGGTGGAGGCGGCACCTAAGACTCATCTCACACTTATCACTGCGCTCAATGCACATTTTGAACCCATGGCGAACCGCGACTACGAACAGCCGGAAGAGTCGCTAGATGTTTTTCATGCAAGGTTAAAGGAATTGGCCAGCACCTGTGGGTTTCAGGATGAGACAGAGGAGATCCGAGGCCAAGTCATTCAGGGGTGCGCATCCTCGAAATTGAGAGAGCGCATTCTGGAAGAATCAGGAAAGTCGCTGGCGGAGATACTTACCATGGGGCGAACAAAAGAACTCTCAAAGGCAAGGGCGGCACACATGGAGGCTGTGCTACAGGCTCCCATCAAGACTGAACCTGTGAATTCAGTGAATGCAGTTGCTCTGAACACAGTGACCATGCAAACAAGGTTATCGCGAGGCCCGAGAACACGATCATGTGGGTACTGTGGGGGACCCTCACATCGCCCGTCCTAGTGTCCAGCGAGGGGGAAAAAGTGCACAGCATGAGGAAAAATGAATCACTTCATGAAGGTATGTCGATCCAGCAGAGGGCGACCGGTGAGGTCCCAGGTGAACATGATCCCGGAGTCGCAGGGTCAAGGCAGTGATATGGATGATGACCATGAAGAACACACGGTGCACTCGGTGTTCACCATAGGATCAGCGTCGAATACTCAAGGGAGGTTGCCGCAATGCCAAGTCTTAGGGCCCGATTCCGATCTCGGCCGGTAGGGCACCGAATCAGATTCGGCTTTACAGGATCCGATTCGGAGGCCTAGTTCCCGACCTATTCGTACGGGCATCCGCGCAAGCAAGTACGATGCGAGCGCACGCGAAATCGCCGACCGACTCGTTCCCGGGTCCGAACCGCTCCGACCGACTCGTACGGACACGGCTCGCACTACGCAATGGAGACGTTACCCGACCGAGCCAGTACGATGCGCGCCTCGAACAGCCCGACCGACTCGTAGCGTCCGGCTCAGAAGAGCTGTTGGAGCCGGACATGGGGGTTCCGTGTCGGACCCCCCTGCATGCGTAGCCGTGCGAGTCGCACACAGGGGGGACCCAAGGGTCCCCACTACACATGCATGTGCGGTGCGAGTCGCACCAACGCGTACCCACTGTAGGGGGCCCCCCTGTTCGCGACGTGCCCATTCAGTCAATGGGAGCCCGTGTACGCGTTGTACGACCGGCTCCCATTGACTTCAATGGGAGCCCGACCGAGTCGAGTCCGGCAGCATGCGGCTGCATCGTACTCGCTCGGTCGGACTGCTGGAGTCCGGCTCGGTCGGAAAACTCACCGGATCCGGCTCGGTCGGAGAGTTTTCCGGCCCAGATCGGAATCGGCCCCATAGTCGGAGGACGCCGCTCGACGGCGATTGTAGATACTGGAGCAACAATAAACATCATGTCTACCGAAGCATACCAAGGAATGAAACCTCCTCCACCTTTGACACCTGCCAAGATAAAAGTCTTTGCATATGGACAGTCCAAACCCCTGGCCATCAGGGGAAAATTCAGAACCACCATATCCTATGAAGACCAGGAAGTGGATGTGCTGATATACATAACGGAGGAGGGACATGGAATGTTACGTAGGGTGCAAGTCCACAGAGGCCCTGGGCATAGTCACATTTGCTTTCGGAATACACCGAGAAGGGGTGAATCACATAGTGGAAGAATTCCCAAAAGTGTTCAATGGCATTGGGTGTCTACGGGACAAGCAGATACACCTACACATTGACCCCTCCATACAGCCAGTGGCTTTGCGACACAGGCGAGTCGCATCCATTTGCGACCCCTGGTAGAAAAGGAACTGCGCAAACTCGAGGAAGCGGGGATCATTGAGAAAGTGAAAGGGCCGACCCCGTGGGTATCCCCTATCGTGGTGGCAAGGAAGCCCAAGCAGCCAGGGGAGGTCAAAATCTGTGTAGACATGCGAATCCCAAATACTGCCATCAAAAGGGAGAGGCACCTGACTCCAACCATCGATGACTTGATAGGAGAACTAATTGAGGCCTGCTGGTTCTCAAAACTTGACCTTAGGGCTGGATATCATCAGCTCGTCCTAGACGAACAGTCCCGATATATCACGACTTTTTCAACGCATGTCGGATTGAGGCGCTATAAACAGTTAAGTTTTGGAATCTCGAGTGCAGCGGAGGTATTCCAAAATACCATCAAAGAACTGTTGGCCGACCTCCCAGGCACAGTTAATGTCAGTGACAACATTCTGATTCATGCCAAGTCGGTACAGGAGCACAACAGCCGGCTGCGACAGGTGCTACAAAGGATACAAGACGCTGGTCTCACGCTACATAAAGAAAAATTTGAGTTCTTGCAACAGAGACTGCAGTTCTTTGGTTACATATTCTCGGTGGACAGAGTGGCTCCTGACCCCGACAAAGTAAGAGACATCAAGGAGGCCCCTGCTCCCACCAACGTGACAGAAATGCGCAGCTTCTTGGGGATGGTCAACTACTGCGGGAGATTCATCAAAGACTTCTCGTTGACCACACCTTTGATAGAGCTGACCAAAGCTTCAGTTCCATGGGCGTGGGGTGCTGAACAAGAGACTGCCTTCCAACTGACTAAAGATGCTCTGTCAAGCAACACCACACTCAGATACTTTGATCCCAGGCAGCAGACACAAGTTGCCGTTGACGCTGGACCAAAAGGCCTGGGTGCTGTTCTCTTACAAAGATCCACGGATGAAGATGAGTGGGCACCAGTGGCATTTGCGAGCCGATCACTGACTGAGACCGAACAAAGGTATTCCCAGATTGAAAAGGAAACAATAGCGGTACATTGGGGGTGCCGGCACTTCTATTTGTACGTGTATGGAAAACCATTTCTGGTCACCACGGATCAACCCCGGTGGGTTACTCGATGATCCATGCGTAACGGACTGACAGACGATTTCATGGTTGCAAGCTCCGAACCTACTCGGCACTGACCTTGACGAGTTTTACATTACATAATAGAACATTCACGAAGCTGTCCGACATAACACGACTAAACGAGATCTACATATTTGAATAGTGCTTGGCCCTACGCAATTAGGAGACTAACTTCTACTGTCACGCACTATATATGCACAGTTAGTCCAGTGCATACAACATGCGAGGTTCTTAGAACGTGCATTACCAGTATAAAATACGGCCACTCATAACATTTACAGTCAGTGGCTTTCTTTGTTGATACAACTTTTGTATCGATATCATTAGTATCCCCTGGGTGTCATAGTGTTTCTTCGGTATCTGGCTAAGGTCCTGAGTAAGGTGGTGCTATCATCATTTATGCCACCGAAACGCGCGTTGACCAATGTTGTTCAGATCCTGCTGAACACATCCATTCTAAAAGGTCGCGGAGACTGTGTAATCTTTTGTCTCCTACTTTCCAGATATATGTATTTGTGAATGTTGTATGAGTTTGCATGAGGTTGGTTGTTTGTGGTGTAGTATGTATGAATTTCTTTTATGATTCTTCATTCAGGGGTAATCAATTTAAGAATGTATTGCATTTAAAATTGAATTCTATGTAACAATTTTGTTCATTTGTATGTACATGTATATAAAAATATTTTTGTATTAAAAAAAGGAGGAAAAAAAAGTAAAGAAATTTTTGATATATAAAAAAGAAGTCAAATAAACAATGATAAAATCAAAAAGTTTTTCTTTTGAATTTTGTTGCTGTTATGACATAGTTGGTCAGCCCATGCTGAATTTAACTTCAGATTTGTGAAAGAAATATAGGTCATGAGGGAGTTTTCTATATTGTGCACCACGGATCATAAGCCTCTGGTTCCTCTATTTACCGGAACAGCATCCAAACCACCTCCTCGCATCGAGAAATGGATGTTACAGCTACAGGAATATAATTGCAAAATTGAATATCACCCTGGGGCAAGCAATCCTGCAGATTATTTATCTCGTCATCCCCGAGAAGTTACCCGTCAGGAGATAGAGGATGCAGAGGAGACTGAAGAATATGTTTGGTATATAGTAGACAGATCGCGCCCATTACTATCATGTTCTGCCCTCCGCTCTGAATGCATGATGTATGTTTGAGCGGATCCGGTCCACGTTTTGCGGACGATCCTCTCACTGAAGGCAGAACACGTCACACTATGGCCTTCATGCTCCGGAAGTACTCGTATGCTGCAGCCTGCACTACCGGGTGAGACCGCATTTAAACCCGCGGATCTCAACCCGGCGGTGCTTCAAGTACTGTTTGGCGTGGAGCCCGAGAAGTCCGTGACTCTGCTTTCTGACTTCCTTGCCCGCCTTCACACCCGCGCTGGAGCGCAGGTGTGTCTGTTCTCAGAAGCGCTGGAGTGTTTCCCTCGCTGAAATCATTGTTTGCCTCTCGAGACGCGCTGGAGCGTGGTCTCGCATTGTTACTTTCCTGTTTTACCTCACGAGACGCGCTGGAGCACGGTCTCGCAGTTTCCCTCATCTGAAGCGCAGGAGCGCTCTCTTTCTTGTTTGCCTAACGAGACGCCCTGGAGCACAGTCTCGTATTGTTGCCCCCTGTAAAGCGCAGGAGCGCTCTCTTACTTTGTGCCCCCACGAGACGCGCTGGAGCGCGGTCTCGTATTGTCGCCCCCTTTAAAGCGCAGGAGCGCTCTCTTACTTTGTGCCCCCACGAGACGCGCTGGAGCGCGGTCTCGTATTGTCGCCCCCTTTAAAGCGCAGGAGCGCTCTCTTACTTTGTGCCCCCATGGGACGCGCTGGAGCGCGGTCTCGTATTGTTGCCCCCCTTTAAAGCACAGGAGCGCTCTTTTACTTTGTGCCCCCACGAGAGGCGCTGGAGCGCGGTCTCGTATTGTCGCCCCCTTTAAAGCGCAGGAGCGCTCTCTTACTTTGTGCCCCCACGAGACGTGCTGGAGCGCGGTCTCGTATTGTCGCCCCCTTTAAAGCGCAGGAGCGCTCTCTTACTTTGTGCCCCCACGAGACAGGCTGGAGCATGGTCTCGTATTGTCGCCCCCTTTAAAGCGCAGGAACGCTCTCTTACTTTGTGCCCCCACGAGACGCGCTGGAGCGCGGTCTCGTATTGTTTCAACACACGCAGGAAGCGTGGTTACCTGGCTGCACCCCTGAAGGCATTCTCTTCTGCTCCTATACATTTTCCAGGTGACTACACACATTGTACATACCTTGGTGTCAGAATGTTTGTTGTACGTGTGCTCCTTGGGTAGGTAGATTAGATATTAATACCTATGGTTATCTCCTTCCAGCTGGTGACCCCGAGAGAACATCCCTACATCAATAGGAGCGTCTCATTGGGTGTTGACGAGTATATCCCCACTCTTCATTTTAGGATTTCTTCCCCCAAACCTCTCCTTGCCCTGGTTTGTGTACTATCCCTTAATAGGGAAAGGTAGGGGGTGGTGGAGGTTTTTCACGACGTCTCTGCGAGATCGCTCCGCAAGTATACCAGGTAAGACTTGTGGGGCCCTGACAATTACCCATTTCATTAGCTGAGCTGTGCCAAGCGACTGTGTTATATCCCGCATAGAGGCCCTAATGTAGACCCGTTCGTACATGCCCTAAAATGGACGTATTCATATTTACCCTAATATGGTCATATTCGTACTTGCCCTATTATGGTCATAGTCGCATATGCCCAATTATGGTCATAACTGTACATGTCCTATTATAGTCATGATTCCTTATATAGGCATGATCTTTCACCTACATTGGTCCCAGCTAGTACACAACGAGCTCTGAGGGCTGAACGTTATCTATCCTGTGGTTTTGAATACAGCAGGGTTTTTCCCAAACACAGGCCCTCACTGTACTCATTAATTATGCATGGCTCTCTAAGAATACACCACGTGCATAATATGTATGTACAGAGTTCACCCCTGACGTCTTCCTCATGTCCAATACAAACCATACTGAGGACCGAGACTCTTTAGGGTATAAATACACCACATCTTGCCTCGGTAAGACAGAGGGAACCAAGACTTCCATGCTGACACACTGACCAGAGACGTTGAGGCTCCTGCATGCAGTCGCTCAAGCTGACAGTGGTCTGACACAACCCGGACGGGGTGTCCAACTCGAGACCAGGATGGGGTCCCACACTCTCTCTATTCAGGTATGGGGGTTCGACTAAATCCTAGGAGGATTCTTGGCTCTTAGCTTCTAAGACCTACACACATATGCTAGGTACACTCAGGTACATCTAGGTAGGCATCGTAGGAGTACGCACACTTGCATAATGCTTTTATATTCATGTATGTATTCATGACTATCGCAATATGGTAGAACTGTTCTATCCCTTTGCTTTTATCGTACTGCTGATAATATATCTCTGCTCTTGTCTGCTGGTTACTGCAGCACATATATTTTACACTAGAATAACAACTGTTCAATAAATACTTATTGAAACGCCCGACTGTTTATTCTGTGTAACTCTCTGAGACAAACCGAATAAGTGAGCACGAGTGACTGAGCGAAAGGTAGTACATTGTTTCCACGATTCTGAGGGAATCAGGGTTGTCATGGTCTAAGGTTGCCAGAAACTAATCTCTCCCCGATAAGAGGAGACACTAGTGGCACTGCGAGCTAGCTAATGCAAAACTAGGCTAACATATACGGTGGGGGTGCACAGAGTCAGTCTGCCACCAAGCCAGCAGTATATGTTATCCAAACGCGCAGGTCCTGCAGGGGTACTATAGGAGCTACACGACATGGCGTCGCCAACGTTGGTTGGGTACGTATTTAACAGTAGAATCTGAGTAGTTCAGTCGTGCTATTCTCAGAGGACCTACTCACAAAACCCCAGAGACGTCTGGAGTGGGTGGGCACAAAATCCGCCGCAGCTGAGTAGTACAAGAATACTATTTATTGGCTGTTGGTTATTCAAGCTTGAAGGACATATAGTCCCTACAATTGTGCATTTTACACCTTATCCTAAAAACTCTTTAAAACTCCCTTCTTCCAATTAAAAATGGTGGAAGAAACAAATGCAATAGGGAGAGTTACAACAGACCTCTTCGGTTTAGGAGAAGAAGACCCTGAAGATGCAATACAAATTGCACCAAATTTCAGAAGGGCAGTCACCATAAAACTTCTAGAACACGGCTTAAGAGCCAGGGGTGATAATGTAATTTTCGTGATTGAGGCACACGAATCCAATAAAACAGAGGTGTTCTATTCATGGGTTACATTCCCAGCAGCGAATGCAATTACAAATGTATTTCACTACTACCTAGAAGGTGAAACACCAGCGGACTATACTCCTTTTGAGGAGTTAGAGGTTCCGCTCACTTACCAGGAGCATAATTACTGGTTTAAAGGCGCCCTACCCCACGTACATGGAAGAGAAAGATTAGGCCCGCTCGGAAGAGCAGGAGCCACATGGCCCATACTAGCGGCATACACACCGCATCCTGACATTAACACAATGACACAGCCAGACTTACTCGTACAACACAGAGATTTAATTAAAATCTACAGAAACCTCACACAATTTGTGATGAGGACTTTAACAGTTCAGCCTGCACCAGCTGCAGCACAAGATACTCCAGTCCAGAGTACAGTTAATAAAATAACTCCACAAACATTACACGCGATAATGGGCAAAATGCCAGCAAAACGCGAACAAATCCCATTCTGGATAGCTCAGAAAATAACTCAGCTTAAAGCAGTATTCCCGAATACTACAACCAGTGATAAACACAGGATTCTAACAATCTGCTTGCCCATGGGTCTCACACCACAAGTAGAGGACTGCACTTCTTGGGGTTCAGTCTTTGCTGCCATATATACCAGAACACATGGTATCCCTTCAATAGCGGTAGTACCTGAAGTATTAAAACAAATACAAAATGAGTACGGAGCAGAGCCTGCCCTTAATTTAGGGATGAAGTTGCTAAACAACTTTGAACAGGTCTCAGCCATAATACTAGCTAACATTAAGGGGGAAGCAGCTTCAGTGGCGATCCGCCAACGCCTAAGGGAGTTCAGTCCAGTAGATCAACAACATGAATCACTGACAAAATATCGACCTCAAAAATATCGAGGTACAAAAATATCGTGACAAAAATATTGAAGTCAAGAATATCGACATCCTATCTACATCATGGTAAGTACAAAAATATCAAAAATTAAATATCGATGTCAAAAATATCGTTGTAAAAAATATTGTTTTTTTTAAATGTTAAAAAAATAATCTAAAATAAAGTAAATAATACATATTAAAAGAAACATAGTTATAATTATTTTAAAAAGTTTAAAAATAAAAACTGATACATATAATGTTAAAATAAATTAAACATACATATAAAATATATTATATATACTTACTTAATAATATTCATAAATAATTATTTTAATAACTTATAAATTGTTAAAAATATTTTATAAATTATAAATACAGACATACACATACAAAAATAATATTATTAAAAATTTAATAAATATATTTAACAAATTAAAAAAATTACAATATTTTTAATTTTTGTAAAATAAATTATACACAACATTAAGTAAAACAATGCAGAAAAATATTGGATAGCGGAGGGAAAAAAATTACTATTCCCACTCCAAAGAGTGCAACAGTAGGGAAAGTGTTGGATAGCGTAGGGGTAAAATTACTATTCCCACTCCAAAGAGTGCAACAGTAGGGAAAGTATTGGATAGCGTAGGGGTAGAAATTACTATTCCAACTCCAGAGAGTGCAACAGTAGGGAAAGTGTTGGATAGCGTAGGGGTAAAAATTGCTATTCCCACTCCAGAGAGTGCAACAGTAGGGAAACTGTTGGATAGCGTAGGGCTAAAAATTACTATTCCCACTCCAGAGAGTGCAACAGTAGGGAAATTGTTGGATAGCGTAGGGGTAAAAATTGCTATTCCCACTCCAGAGAGTGCAACAGTAGGGAAACTGTTGGATAGCGTAGGGCTAAAAATTACTATTCCCACTCCAGTGAGTGCAACAGTAGGGAAAGTGTTGGATGGCGTAAGGGTAAAAATTACTATTCCCACTCCAGTGAGTGCAACAGTAGGGAAAGTGTTGGATAGCGTATGGGTAAAAATTACTATTCCAACTCCAGACAGTGCAACAGTAGGGAAAGTGTTGGATAGCGTAGGGGTAAAAATTACTATTCCAACTCCAGAGAGTGCAACAGTAGGGAAAGTGTTGGATAGCGTAGGGGTTAAAAATAACATACTTATCAATTAAATAATTGTTTTAATTAAATAATGATTTATTAATAAATTAACAATAAATTATTTATAAATACCAATAAATGAAAATTAATAATTACTTTAATAACATTACATTTCTTCCCACCCTATTCCCAATAAACACAAAACCCACTCCACATAAAATTTAACACAATTAATATAATTATCAATTAATAAAAATTAATTAACAATGAAATAATTATCAATATCAATAAATAATAATTAATAAAAATTAATTACCAATTAATAATTAACAATAAATTATCAATACCAATAAACATTAATAAACAATTACTTAATTATAATAAATTACTTCCCACCCTATTCCCCTATAAACACACAACCCACTCCTAAACTAAATT